>CM035806.1:1949601-1952101 GCA_020466095.1 Chlorops oryzae | reverse complement strand
AAAATCATACCCTCCTCTTAGTGGAAATGAAAAAATTACTACTAATCATGCACACAAAAGGTTAAGGACCTGCAAATATAATGACTTAAAGCCAATTCGCTAACACTTGCACGCCCGCAGAAGTGGCACTTTAACGCCATTTTGTAGAACAAACACAAAAAAAAAAAAAAAAAAAAACAACAACAAAAAATCCCCCTACTAAACGAAATGCGCCTTTAATTTTTGCACACTTTCGCGCATTCTTTTTATACTTATTAAATGCAAAAGGTCCTTGCTTATAAAGCAATCCTTTGTGAATAGCACACGTGAAGAGCATTGTGGCCGGGGCCAACATCCCCATCATCGAACAAACAAATAGTAAATAAGCTCGTCGGAATGAATCGCATTAGCATTTGCGACACTACACAACTAGAACCAGTCTGGGGGCTCGCGCGCGCTCTCATCATGCTCAGGCTCAAATGTTCCGTGAGCATGCAAGTGGCGCTCGCTCATACATATGAAAGCAGCGCCAGCCCGAACAGCACGTTGCTTCGATCTGTTGCTCAGTAGTTCTGCCAGTGTCGAAGTAATCTGAATGACTCGTTCTGTCAGTGTCCAAGGAATCTGTCTGCGGCGGCGGCGTCGTTTTCTGTTCGCGTTGTTCATTCTAGTAAATCACGAAGACCACGCGACGGCAAGCACGGAGATTTAGTCATCGACGTGTCTGGGCAAGATGCGATGCGACCCAACTAGTTATATATGGTAATAACGGCATCGTCGTATGGGACAATTTCTGGTGAATATAGTTATAAATTTTTTTTTTTTTTTTTTTAAACCAAAATCCGATTACAGTTTTTCCTAAATTTAAAAAATTTATAACGAAAAATTGAACGGAAATCAACAAAAAAATAAAAAATAAAAAATAAAAAAATAAATTAAAATAAAAAAAATAAAATAAAATAAAAAAAAAATACTTTGAAAAATTAATTCAAAAATAATTAAATTAAAATTAAACAAAAAAGCAACAAAAAAAAAATTACAATAATAATAATTTCCCCAGCAAGAAAAAATAGTTCACGGTTCTTTTTTCGCCCAAAAACATTCTCCGAATGCTTATGAGCCGAACAGAAAACTTTGATTTATTAACAATAACATAAAATAAACACAAAAAAAAAAAAAATAATAATAATAATAATGAAATAAACAGAAGCTAAAACCATTTGCGCTTTTTATGACGACGACGACGCCTGGAAAAGCGACGAAACTCGAATTTTATTCTCCTTTTTTGAGCAAAAATAAATAAAAAAAATAAATAATAAAAAAAAAACTAAGCCCAGGTGCTGTCAGAATTTTTTTTTTTTTTTTTTTAAATATATTCAAAACATTATGACAAAAAGAAATCATTTAGCAATAAATGAGGTTCTTTTTAGCTTGTGCCGTGCCGTGCTATGATATATATTCTCGTTATTTTTATTTATTTATTTTTTTTTTTTGCAAAAATTTTATTCCCGTGTAAACGATTTATTTATTTATTTTTTTCTTCTGTAGATTACTAATTGATTCACGACTGAAATTGTCCAAAGGTATAAATAAAAGAACAATACGCACAAAATCGAATGAACAAGCCGACAAGTTCCATTGACTCGAGAAATGATTATTGTGGGTCGAATGCGTACTTAGAAGTAGAGCTCGGATTTTGAATATTTTGATTTTTTTTGAATTTTTTTGAATTTTTTTTTGCATTTAACTGTGCTTTTTGAATATTTTATTCACTGAAGTAGGCTTTTTTTGTTAATATGACAATTCAACATTTTAATAGGCATACTAAATCGAACTTAAGCCCAAAATCCAATATTGCGAGAGCCCGATGCGAGAGTGCGCGACGTCACGAAAATGTTTTGCGTGACGCATTTCAATCTCCAATGAAAGTTCTGCGTCGTGCAGATGATAGCATAATTTCGCTTCTAGTAATGCAATATTTGAACCGAGTACCAATCTAACAAGTACCGAGTACTCATAAAAATTATACATTGTCACTTGAGGTTAAATTTTAATTCAAAATTTTCAAAAATTTTCAAAATGAACCAAAGCTCGCGAAATATTTTAAAAGCGCTTTTTCACGGAACAGCGAACAGTTTTTGTTTTATTAGTTTAAACGAGTACCCAATAGCGAATACTCAAAAAATAGCTACATCATTAGCCTGTCAAATTGCCTCGCAACGAGAAATATTCAATTTTTCAAAATTTTCTCTCTACGAAGTCTCGCAGTGCGATACATTGGAGCTTGAAGTATATGATTGAATGTATTGAAATTTGTGTGCGTCTCGCATCAGGCTCTCGCAATGTTGGATTTTGGGCTTAAATCGAACTGATTTGGAATTTTTGACTGTGAATTTTTTGCATTTTTGTTTGAATTTTTTTTTGAATGATTTTTGAATATTTTTTTGAATTTTTTTCTACATTTTTTTACATTTTCAAATTCCGAGGCATACTTATAAGCATTTCGTGAAAAATTTAAGTT
>CM035806.1:1527101-1944601 GCA_020466095.1 Chlorops oryzae | reverse complement strand
CTGAATCCATCAATTCAATTCTCAAATTTTATTCGAACACCTTCGACTGCGATTCGGGCTCTTCTATCGGATATGCGATTGTTTTCTCTTTTTCACCGGAGTAAGGTAATTCAATTCCCAAATTGATGTGATTCATTTCCCTTTACCAAGCTTGAAATTCAATTACTTAATGCAGAGAATTTATTTCCCAAATGGTTACGCCGAGGTAATTCAAATTATCCCTCAATCTTGGTAAAGAGAAATAAATGACATCAATTTGGGAATTGAATTACCTTAGCCGGGAAAGGCAAAACCAGCAAATACCCGTATTCTACTTTTTTTTCTTCTTTTTTTTTTATTTAAAACTATTCATAAAATAGAGTCCAGTTTATTAAATAGGTACCTATCTATCTGCTGAATATCACCCATTAGTTAAGTAGAAATTTAAATACAGTCCACTGGCGGCAACTCGAACATTTTCATACACCATTTGACTACTCTATAGCTCGAACATATTGTAGTTCAAAAGCTCGATAACTCGAACAGAATTTTTTATTTTTTACCATTGCATTAAGTAGGAGCATGTCGTGTCTTTTTATGGCATAGCAATGGGCCAACTCAATACGTGAGCTAGCTGCTGCCACACCTACCTACCGACCGACCGACCGACCTACCGACCTACCTACTTACATATCTTCATATCTACCTATCTTCTTACATACCTACCTACCTGCCTACCTACCTATCTACTTACTACTACCTACCTACTACCTACTACTACTTACTATACCTACCTACTACCTACCTAACTACAACTACCTACATACTCTACTTACATACCTAACTACTATCTACCTACTCTACTACTACTACTACCTACTACTACCTACCTACCTACCTAACTACTACCTACCTACTACTACTACACTACTACTACTACCTACTACCTAACTACCTACCTAACCTACCTACCTACTTACCTACCTAACTACTTACCTACCTAACTACCTACCTAACTACCTAACTACCTACCTACCTAAAACTACCTACCTACCTACCTACCTACCTACTAACTACCTACCTAACTACCTACTACTACCTACTACCTAACTACTACACTAACTACCTACCTACTACTACCTACTCTACCTAACTACCTACCTACTCCTAACTACTACTACTACCTACTAACTACCTACCTACTAACCTACCTAACTACCTACCTAACTACCTACCTACCTAACTACTTACCTAACTACCTACCTAACTACTACCTACCTAACTAACCTACTAATTTACCATTATCTGGCTAAAATTTGGCTTTATGTACATACAGTGCACTCTCAGCGACACCTAGGACCGAAACAATATGCCGCTTAACTGAGGTGTCCGCAAGGAGAGCTACACTTTATAAAAAGAATATCCATTTGCAAATTCAATCTACCAATCATATGTACCCAGATTAAGGTTGTGTTGGCCCTAAGCCGGATATTAAGTGAGCCCCTAGCATGGCTACCTGGTCATCATTTCATTCGCCCTGTATGGAATCATAGTTGCATGAATTATCGTAGAATTAGTTGTTGCATAAGTCGATTTTAAAACAACAAAAATACTCTAACAAATTCGATATTCAAACAGAGTCGTTTTAATTAGTTCGAGTTATCGAGGGACCACTGTATTTTCGATTGGTGTGACTCGTTAGACCAAATCATATTATAATATAATATTCTAAGTTTCTTATTGCTTCCTGGCACATCAAACATCAAAGCCTTTTCCATTATGAAGATTTTGTTTTTTTTTTCTTTGGCTATAGAACAGGTCCTGAAACATTTTACTATTTAAATAAATATGAATTAATTTTCAAAAAAAAAAAAGAAAGCCAGCAGAGAATCAAGAAACAGATGTCATTCTGATGGCTTCCTTTTACGATTCAATTTCATACAAAATATGAATTTTACCGACAAATTTCGATAAATTCGCGTGAGCTATAAAAGAATATAATTAATTAAGTTAAGAAATTTGAATTTCATTTGAATACTTAAAAATTTTATGATTTTATTCCGTTAGGGCAGTGAAAAGTGTTTCCATACGTGCCATCGGACAAATTGCCCGGTGAATGTTAATACGTAGAAAATGTAAATTTTGAGTAATTTGCGCCACCCACTTAACGGTCCATTTGTTTCGAATATGGTTTAATAAGAGTAACGCAACGAATCCATTTGCTCTCGCATAATCGAACATATGTTTTCTTCAATATATACATCTGTGCATACATACCTATATAAGTAATATAAATATAATATATATATATATTATATGCAGCGCGCAGCCAGGATTTCAATTTGGGGGGGTTCGCAGAAAATTTTTCTAAATATTTTTTGTTTTTATTTTCGTAAAAGCTTACAAAATATATAATTAAATTATTTACTAAATATTTTACATTTTTATAAGGTGTACAAATAAAAAAAGTATTTCGAAGGAACTTATTCCAATTTAAAGTGCAATGTTAAGTCTGGCGCTTCTTTCAGCAATTTTTAGTATGTCCTCTACACTGGGAGTAAGATCTCGATGGACGTAAGAGAGTTAAGGATTTAACCTCTGTTCTTCATTGTAGATCTAAGATAAGTTTTGAGTCGGCGAGAGTTGAAAACGAACTCTCAATTTTCACATGTGGTTATTGAAGAGTAGCCAAAATAGTTAATAAATAAAAAATTGGTAAAAATTATCTTTTTTACAAATTTTATAGCGTCAAACACTGTTTTTGGTCTTATTTTTTTCTAAATATAATTAATTTATACCAAAAGTGAGCTCATTTTTGAATCATCAAAATTTCCCTCTAAATCATCTTGATAAAACTGAAAGAGTTTTTTAAATTTGCTAAAAATCATCAACTTTTGCAGTATCGTTTGAGGAAATAAAACTTGAAACCAAGAAGAATATCCTTTGTTTTGAAAAGCGATTGTTAAGTTGACAATAAATTGCATCCACAAATTAATAAGGGAATACATAATATATTCAACACTTTTAGTAATAAAATGTGCTTCGTTCCTGAGAAAGCGAGCTAGTTTTTGCAAAATAAGTCCGCTTTAAAGCTTCTTCTCAGCGTTTTTAAACAATTTCTGAAATTCTTCCTCACGTTATTCTTAAGGTTTAAAATTCTCTAAGCATAATGCTAGACAACAGCATATTTGAGATCAATGTTTCTACCTTTGTAAATTTTAATAAAATGTGTAACTAAAAACTTTGATTAACAATGAAGATAAAAAATTCGCCTTTTGTAAGGCACATTTTAATAAATTAGACTGACTTGACACATTTTGATCATTCCAAGAGGAAATTTCGTCAAGAACAAAATTATTGCATCATAAAACTTAATAAAAGAGTTTGTGGACGGCGTGTAGAAATGTAAGCTTGTCGGTATTTTTTTTCCTTAATTTGGGGGGGTTTGAACCCCCAAACCCCCCAGGCCCAAATTTTTTCCTTGGCGAGCCCGTTTGAGGGTTTGAGAACAAAAAAAGGCGGGGCAATTGAGAATCGGGGTTTGGGGAACTTAACCCTAAACAGAATTTTTGCCACCCAATATTTTTCCCCTTTTTTTTGGAACAAACCTTTTTTCTTTTCCAAGGGGCCCCTTTTATTTTTACCTTCCCCCTCCAATAACAACCTAAGAATCCAAAGGTTTTTCCCCCTAAATTCTTAAAAATTTCCCGCCCATCCCAAAACAAATCCTTTTTAAGGGGCTTTTACCCACCTTGGAAAATTCACCATGCGTCCACTACAGTCAAACTAGGAGTGTAATAAGCCTTTTTCCATTTCCACTACACCAAAAACCTTTGTTTCATTAAACTAAAAAGAAATTCATAAAACTTTTTTTTTGGTCAAATTTGGGCCGCAACCCATTTGACGATTTTTTCATACCAAATTTGAAGTTTTCAAAAAATTCCATATTTTTTAAGGCCAAGTTCCGTCAACTTTAACCTTAAAATATTTGGATTTTTTTAATGTTTGGGTCGAACAATCTTTCGCTCCTGGGGGTTACGTCCCGTGACTTCCCATTTTAAATTTTTCCAATACAATTTTATTTTATCCTTGGGAGAGTGGAATATATTTCAGGAAATGTTTTGGGCATATTTTGGCTTCAAAATAATTTATCAAACACGAATTTTCATTTTTAAATAAAAAAGTTTTAAAAAGACCTTAACCAAAAATTGTTACAGATCAAAATTTGTGAAAATAATGGGGGTTGCCATATTAAAAAATTAGCCCTTAACTGGGAGTTAGGGCCCCTATTTTAGCCAACCAATTAATTACTACTTCTACCTTATCCTAATCCTCCAAATTCTACGTTTCTTCCTCCTTCTAAAACTACCTTACCTAGATCTTTACCAATTTCATGGTTAAAAGGCCTTAATGTACATACAGTGCACTCTCAGCGGACACCTACGGGACCGAAAAATATGTCCGCTTAACTGAGGTGTCCGCAAGGAGAGAGTACACTTTATAAAAAGAAATATTTCCATTTGCAAATTCAATCTCCAATCATATGTACCCAGATTAAGGTTGTGTTGGCCCCTAAGCCGGATATTAAGTGAGGCCCCTAGGGCATGGCCTGCCTGGTCCATCATTTCATTCGGCCCTGTATGGAATCATAGTTGCATGAATTAGTCGTATGAATTAGTGTTATTGCATGAAGTCGTATTTTAAAACAACAAAAATACTCTAACAAATTCGATATCTCAAACAGAGTCGGTTTTAATTAGTTCGAGTTATCGAGGGACCACTGTATTTTCGATTGGTGTGACTCGTTAGACCAAATCATATATATATATATATTTCTAAGTTTCTTATTGCTTCCTGGCACATCAAACATCAAAGCCTTTTCCATTATGAAGATTTTGTTTTTTTTTTTTTTTTGGCTATAGAGCAGGTCCTGAAACATTTTACTATTTAAATAAATATGAATTAATTTAAAAAAAAAAAAAAAGAAAGCCAGCAGAGAATCAAGAAACAGATGTCATTCTGATGGCTTCCTTTTACGATTCAATTTCATACAAAATATGAATTCTCCGACAAATTTCGATAAATTCGCGTGAGCTATAAAAGAATATTAATTAATTAAGTTAAGAAATTTGAATTTCATTTGAATACTTAAAAATTTTATGATTTTATTCCGTTAGGGCAGTGAAAAGTGTTTCCATACGTGCCATCGGACAAATTGCCCGGTGAATTTTAATACGTAGAAAATGTAAATTTTGAGTAATTTGCGCCACCCACTTAACGGTCCATTTGTTTCGAATATGGTTTAATAAGAGTAACGCAACGAATCCATTTGCTCTCGCATAATCGAACATATGTTTTCTTCAATATATACATCTGTGCATACATACCTATATAAGTATATATATATATATATATATGTATATGCATATATTTATAGTGTGTAGCTCGATTGCGAAATGCCAAAGAAAAGTTCTCTAAATTCTTTTAAACAAGAGAGCGCCAGCGTAATTTGAGTGTTTTCGAATGTTTCCTTTCCGACAAGACAAGAAATTATTGATTGCCGGCTCGTAAAATTTTCATAAATTTAATATAAATCTAATTCCGTTTAATGTCGTGCAATTGCGCAATCAATTACCACCACTTCATATCCGAATCAATAGCAAATGAAAATTGCACAAGTTTTGAGGGAATTTCATTTTAAAAATAATTTTTAATCGCTTTGCATTACTGTGACAAATGGATGTGGATTCGCTGTTCATTTTTATGGCTCTGATCTCTTTTGACATGATCATTTATTTATGATCCAATAAAACTAAAAATCTGACAGTGTCATAAATTACCGAAGCATACCCCCCAAAAATCATAAACTTTACCAATTAAATATCAACGAAAAAAATATTAAAAGACAAAAATTATTATTTTTACGAACAATTTCGATGCAAAGAGTGATCAAAGTTGGCTTTTCCACGCACCGATTAGAAGTGGAAATTACAAAAAAAAAAAAAAAAAAAAAAAATAGATGAAAAGTCGGTGGGAGAATTCCGATTTATTGTCCGTGTTTGTAAGGGCCCAATTCTATTTTAATTTCTTTTTATTTGCTCTAAGATTATCGACTTACAGCAGGTTTAAGTCCCATAGAATCTTAATGGCAATATAAGGGCTCGTATACGCAGAGAAAAAATATCACATACCCAATTATATTTTGCAGGCATATTTTCATAATTACGTCCAATTATATTTTTCATTACCTTCAATTATATATATATATATATGTAATTGTATCAAATGATAAAAAAAATAATTTCAATTACATATATAATTCCGTCCAATTAAATATCTAATCGCCTGCAATGATATATCGTCGGCTTAAAGTGTAAATCTGCTAACTAACAATTTCAAAACTTTACAGGGTAAACAAAAAACACTTTTTTTCAAGACTTCAAAGTAGGGAAGGAGACCCAAAATATGGATGGTTTATTTTGTTCCTATATGAAGTCTCTTCTAAATTTGATTCTGTGCACCATACAAAGTCTACTTGGAGTCACTTGTTGGTGTTAGCTGTGACCTTTGACCACAGTTGGACTTAGCATTACTCATCACCAATTTCTCCGTATTTAGAATTTGAAATTAAAAAAGATTTTTTTGCCTGACGATGCAGTGTGTTTTTTTCTTTCGAATGACATCGAAAAGTCGGAATCGGTTAAAAGTGGACTTAGCAGGTTTACACTTTAAGCCGACTATGTGTAATTGTATCGATTTATATATATACAAACAAATGCCATTACATATACATAATTGGGTCTAATTAAATTTGCGATCCCCAGCAATTTAAAATATATTCTATATAACAATATAAAAAGGGGCATTCGCCACGATTGGGCGGAATATATTTCACCACATCATATTCGTAGTCCACCTGCCCCTTGGAGTGCCTAAGGATTTTGAAAATTCAATCACCTTATATACGATCGAAATTATAAACCATTTGAGAAATATAAGAACAAGCTGTAAAATAAATACAATCACAGATATAATTACACCAATGCTTTAAATTGTAAATGTAATCAAATGTAATTACATATATGATAAACACAATTAGTATTTTAAATATTCTAATTATATTGTAATTTGCTCCAATTAATAATGCAATCGGGGCAAGGCTCCAATCACATATGTAATTGGTTGCAATTATATTTCGGGCACTTATTTCTCTCCGTGTATGCATAAGAATAAGGGGCCTTCCATATATTACGTCAGCATGTTTTTGACCTTTTTAGACCCCCTCTCCCTCCCCCGCTCCCTTATCATCAATCGTCATCGTCCAGCATCCCCCTCACCCCCATCATCTTTGAGCCCTTTATTATTTCACAATTAAATAGAAATTTGATTTCTTCAAAATATAGTTTTAAAGTGTTTTCTTATAAGATAGAGATGATGACGTGTGATCATTGCGAATTGATCCCCCCTACTTACTTAAGCTTTATCTCAATTGACTTAAGCCAGAGATCCATTAAATTTTTATTCATACGAGCCAAGGTTCTTACAACAACTGCCATTAAGGCGTCTCTCTTGAAGTTTTTATGAATTTTATGTCTGCATATGTATTCTAAGATCTTATATCGGTTACATACATACAAACATACATACTTTCTTTAACATACACACATAGGTACCGATTATCCAAATAGGATATTTTTAATCGTCTTGTCTCATAAAGCCCAAAATCCAACATTGCGAGAGCCCGATGCGAGAGCGCAAGACGAGACGCACACAAATTTCAATACATTCAATCATATGGTTCAAGCTCCAATGTATCGCACTGCGAGACCTCGTAGCGAGAAAATTTTGAAAAATTGAATATTTTTCGTTGCGAGGCAATTTGACAGGTTAATGATGTAGCTATTTTTTGAATACTCGCTATTGGGTACTCATTTAAACTAATAAAACAAAAACTGTTCACTGTTCCGTGAAAAAGAGCTTTTAAAATATTTCGCGAGCTTTGGTTCATTTTGAAAAATTTTTTGAATTTTTTTGAAAATTTTTAGAAAATTTTTGAATATTTTGAATTAAAATTTAAACTCAAGTGATGACGTATAATTTTTATGAGTACTCGGTACTCGTTAGATTGGTACTTGATTCAAATATTGCATTACTTGAAGCGAAATTATGCTATCATCTGCGTGACGCAAAACTCTCATTGGAGATTGAAATGCGTCACGCAAAACATTTTCGTGACGTCGCGCACTCTCGCATCGGGCTCTCGCAATATTGGATTTTGGGCTTAAAAGAATATCAAAAATTGGGAGCACACAATTCAACTCATGTTGGTTTTCAAACTTTTTCCAGGAATTTTCATACCGGAAACCCGTCGCTTTTTCATGTATTCACATTCAGGACTTTGGCGGCAATGTCGCTACACAAAAATGCCGGTGGCACAGACGAACGCACAGGTAGTTAGAAACTTTACATCATTCGCCTATTTAACCGCCACAGCAATCTATGACGGCAGAGTGAACGCATCCACGTTAGATTTCATCAAAGAGTTCAGTAGACTAGAAGTTGAATTGCCGCTGAGCAGCTTTACGGAGGCGGCGAAAAGGCGAATGTTCGCTCACTGGGTACGAAATGAAATGAAAGAGTTCGAAGCCTTTAAGGCCGCTTTCACCGAATTGGTGCTGAGCAAGGCTCGCGATGATCTTGTCGCGAAAAATGCTGGTGCCATCATCATTGATCCGCGCAATGTTTCGGGAATTCTAGCGGCGAATGTTTTCGGGTCAGCGTTGCACGAATTAAAAGTTAATGGAACATCGCATTATCTCGTTATGCCGGAGCCGGCGCAAATGGCAATTTCAGCGGTTGGAATGAAAAACCTTATGTGCCATACTTACTATGGCCATATATACGGGAATTGGGCATTCCTGGTTATGTGCTAAATGACAATGGAATCATTTTGCAACTCGTGCCACCGATCCCACCAAAAAAAGGCAATAAGGCCGGCGGCTATGATTACATTTCGAATAGTAAGTAGCGCGTTAGCAAATAAGCGAGACTTCAATTCCGATTTCGATTCCACTTCTAAAAATTTATAACTTTTCAGATCGCTGTCAGTACATTGATATGTTAACGAATGGAAATAATTTGCGAATTGATTTCGGCTTCGATGACCAACTGATGGGTAAGTGGAGTGAGCAGTTTTTTTTTTCTTTCTCTTTTCTGTGAATATGTACTGATATTTGCCTTGCCTCGATTTTCGCCCCGCCTCGATAGACTACATAAGAACGCAAGCGTCGTTTGCTTGCATTACTGTATTTGTGATGTCATTGGGAGCGATTTTCTCGTTCTATACCTTTCAGAATCCACGTTATATGTTCAAAAGATTGGCGGGCGGTATACATTTGGTTGCTGCTTCATGTGCGCTCGTTGTTGTTCAAGTTCTAGCATCATCCATACAGTATATTAAAAATTCGAAACTTTACTATTTCTATCCTCAGGAGGCGCGTTTAACGTAAGTCAAAATATCATACATACATACATACATACGTCACATAGCATCAGTTTTCTCTCACCCTATTTTTAATTCAAAATCTTATGTTGGTCCAGTTCCATACTAGGCGACACTCGCCGGAGATACATTTTGATTTGAGGGCGAGGGCGACGGACGGCCGGAGAAGAGAGGGAACAGTACCCCGCTCTCTTCCCTGGCCCTTCCGTTTCCTCAAAATAACACGTGTCTCCGGCGACTGTAGCCCAGTATGGAACAGGACTTGACTCTTAAAGTACCCACCAAGTATTACTTGGTAGTACTTGGTACCCACTCATCGCTATCATTCATTCTATTCTTCAGAATTTTTGTTTGTTTTTTTTTTTTGTTTTTTTGTTTTTTGAAAACGTTTTCAAACTTTACTCATTACAGTTACGGTTACGGAGTATACTTGGCGTGGTTTGTTTTTGCCGCAAATATTGTATGTGGCCTTATGTTCCTATGGTACTCAGGAAAGAAAAAAGGTTCTAAGGCGCCGAATGATGAAGTCGCTATGGCCGATGAGCCCACCATTATGGGTAGATGAAAAGAAAAACAGAGCTTTATGAAATTGAACGATTTCAAATCGCCGCTGTTCAACTGCCGTCAATTTTTTCGGCCAAATGTCCAAAATTAAAAAAAAACTCTCTTTTATAAGTTTTGTTAAATATTTGAAATATTTTTTTACTGCAATTGTTGAAATATTTTATTTGGTTGTGTTCGTTTTTTTTTTTTTTTTAAACTTTTTGAGACCAATAAAAAAACAAAAGAGTTTACGTATCTGCGTTACATCAATTTAGAAAATAATTTAACGTGACTTGAGAGGTATGGCGTCATTTTTTTAAATATAGGTATTTAATACAGTGTACTCCCCCTCCTTGCGGACATTCCTCTAAATCGGACACGCGTCTTAAGCGGATACTTTTTTGGGTATCCTCTTGTGTTCCTGCTTCTCAAAATGGTTTCCCTCTTAAGCGGATAGCTCTGTTAAGCGGACACATTTATCGGTCCCGTAGGTGTCCGCTTAAGTGAGAGTACACTGTATATCTAACTTTTTAAGTCCATTTCAATAAAATGGTAGGTATGAATGAATACAGAACTAAACTCCTTCAAGGAAACAGAATTTAAGAAAGACAAGAAACACAAGTCTCTGAAATTGACTGACTGAAATTACGAAACCGCTCAAATTACGTAATTTGGGCCTATAGTGAAGACATGCTATAAATCATCTTGGCAGTGTGACTGATTTTCAAATATTTGAGCACTTGTGACTTCTTAGAAAGATCATTCGAACCTTTATGGCTTTATTGATAAGTAGAGCTCGGATTTTGAATATGTAAAAAAATTTAAAAAATATTCAAAAAATATTCAAAAAAATATTCAAAAAATATTCAAAAAATATTCAAAAAATATTCAAAAATTCAACAAAAAAAAAATCAAACAAAAATTCAAAAATTTAAAAAAAAAAATTTTTTTATGCAAAAAATTCAAAATATTCAAAAAAAATCAAACATAAATGCAAAAAATTCAAAACAAAAAAAAATTTTTTTTAATGCAAAAAATTCAAAATATTCAAAAAAAAATTCAAATAAAAATGCAAAAAATTCAAAATAAAAAAAAATTTTTTTAATGCAAAAAATTCAAAATATTCAAAAAAATTTTTTTAAATGCAAAAAATTCAAAATATTCAAAAAAAAAATTCAAAAAAAATTGCAAAAAATTCAAAGTCAAAAATTCCAAATCAGTTCGATTTAGTATGCCTATTAAAATGTTGAATTGTCAAATTAACAAAAAAAAACTACTTCAGTGAATAAAGTAGTCAAAAAGCATAGTTAAATGCAAAAAAAATTCAAAATATTCAATAATCCTAGCTCTATTGATAAGGAAAAAGGCTGCAAGTTCATTGAATTCGCTATGGCAGCTTTTAAATTCGAGCCCGCACTTTTGAATTACGTGCAGTGCTACCGGCTTGGTCGAATTTTAAAAATTTTGGTAGAAATTATTAAAAAATTCTAAATGTGGTAGATTAGTAGTTTTTCTTAAGACCTGGTAGATTTGCATTATTTAATCGTTACGCTCAACACGTAGCTTATAAAAGAAAATTAAAAAAACATCTTCTTCATTAGATAATTTCAAAGTGTAGACATACTTTTTCAAAGTTTTTAAAGTCGTTTACCATTAAATTTTTTCAAAAATTCAAATCTTAATTAACAGTATAGGCTAATATCTGCCTTGTTAACATAGCGTAGGGATGTAATTTCTTAAAACATCGACATCATCGATATCGATATCTTTCCAGTCCAGAGTTAAGCCTGATTTCCAATAGTGTAGAAATTCCTGCGCATCAATTCCTGTAAAAATCGAACACATACAAACATATAGAAACAATTACAATCAAAAGCGCAATTGATTGAAACATGGTTCCATTTATTTGGAAATGTTGAATTTTTCTGGAATTGATGCGCAGGAATTGCGGTGGATTCAGGGATGCCGTACCGGTAGATTTTCTGCTAAATCTAGCTGATTTTTAAATTGACCAGCGGAAAAAATTCATTATCGCGGTCAGGAATGTATGAAAAGTGAACTTCAAAAACTTTTTAGCTGAGAAGAAAACTGTAATTTTTGAATTAAGAGCGTAATCTAGCGGCAACCGAATTGACGTCTAGCAAAATTTGACATAACCTGATCTGGCAGCACTGAGTGGATTTATTGCGCTGTGTTTTAATATTTGAAATCAAATGTAACAGTTCGAAAAAGTTTAATTTTTGCTACGATTTTCGTTCCTGATGTCACTCGATTTTTTTTTTTTTTTTCGTCAAAGGAAACTCGTAACAAATGCTACTTATTTTGGTAATTCTATGGAGCTGTCAAGTTACACTAAACAAAATACATATCGTTATCAATATGCCTCGGAATTTGATTATGTAAAAAATGCAAAAAAAAAAATCAAAAAAATATTCAAAACCTATTCAAAAAAAATTTCAAAATATTCCAAAAAATTCAAACAAAAATGCAAAAAATTCAAAATATTCCAAAAGTGCACAGTCAAAAATTCCAAATTAGTTCGATTTAGTATGCCTATTAAATTGTTGAATTGTCAAATTAACAAAAAAAAAACCTAGTTCAGTGAATAAAATATTCAAAAAGCACAGTTAAATGCAAAAAAAAATCAAAATATTCAAAATCCGAGCTCTAATTATCAAACTACCGCCATCGGTGTGAATACCACTAATGTTAAAAGAAATTCTACAGATGATAATTAATACAGTTTAAAAAAATGTATATAACATCTGATCTTCTTCAGTTAAAAATGAAGAAAAAAAATCTCCTAAAAATCGAACTGTTTGTATTTGCCTAATTATATAGGACGGCAACAATGCTCATAGTCAAATTGTGGTGAATTTCCCAGCATGCGGCATGCCGTGTGGTCAGCGCTGCCATAAGTGAAGATTTATCTTCAGTTCGAAAATTCTTTTTATTAGTTTTTTGTTAAAAATCTTCAAAAGATATTTTTTTTTTTTAGCAAAATATTGTGCTGAAAAAATCCGGTCCCTTTTCAAAGCGTGCTGGGTTGGTTGCGGATGAGTACCTTTGAATGAACCCACCCAACCATGCTCATTTTGGGACTAGACGAGGGTGAGTCCGATAGGATTAACCCGGTCCTTTATACACCGAAACCATTTCATTACTACAGGGTTGGTACGAGTCCTAATTTTGCTTACTCAATTTTTCCTAAAAGCCTTCTAGATATCTTACTCTTTGACTAAAAAAAAGTTTCATTCTTATTCTACTTTACCCTGAGCCAACAAATATCTTTAAAAATGAACATCTAAAATAATTGAAACTTATAAACAAATCAAAAAGAAATACATACCATATTCTACGCCAACGATTGCAAAATTAAAATGAGAGTACCCAGCCGGAACTGTGTACAGGAGGTGCTCGAACACGTGCATAGCACGCTGCTAACATACGGGACATGTCCACTTTTTCTAATACATGTCCCAAGATGTGCCGTGGTGTGAAAACTGGGTTCACTGTGCATAGCATTGGTATATTGAAATAATGAAAAATATCGGTTTAGTTCGCTTCGTTCCATACACAAGCTATATACCGGGATGTATGGCATTGTACACAGCTTGTGAAATGATTTGAAAATAGTTTTTTTTCTTATGTTGACCTATCTACTTCTTCATACACTTCGTGCCGATACAACACAACACCCGGCTGGGTAACGTCCGGCTGGGGTGTGCGCTGACAATCACACCAACAGCTGTTCACGAAGGAAAAACTAACGGCCCTGCGCAACAGGCATAGGCATACCGGTTGGATTCAATCATGCTGTTGCCAGTGTTTATATTTTACTCCACGTGGTTTTGTTAACAAGCAAGAGAAGCGAAAATATCGATAGCTATCGGCTGCTTATCGTTAAGGTATCAATGAGATTGCAATCAATGCAAGGTTGAATACATGCCAAAACATTTAATTTCCACAATTTTCCTTGGCTTGGTGATTTTTTTTTTTTTTTTTTGTTGGAAACTTCGACTCTTCTGAATTTTAGCATTCTGAAGCTCGATTCGAAAAATGTTATTTTTGGTCGAACAATCGAATTTTTATTCGATTTTCGCATATCGAATTTATCTCCATCGCTATATTTCGGAGAGTAAATTGAATTTTGTTTGAATGAAAATGGCAAAGAAAGCGAGTAAACGGAAATTACAAAAAGAAGATGCCGTCAAGGCAGCGCAGCAAGCAAATTCGAAAGCGATTGAGGAGAACTCTGACGAACTGTCCGATGCGAACGAAGTGGAAGAAGTAAGACTTTTGGGAATTATTGAGAATTTGTTTTAACGACCGCCATTCTCCTTTCTATTAGGATTTCCTTAATGAAATTGAAGGCAAAGATGGCGATAGTACTGATGATGAGGGTATAGACCAGAATTATGCCTCAGATGATAGTGATGAACTGGAGTTCGAGAGTGATGAGGAAGGGAATTTTTCATCCAAACATAAAAACGGTTTGAGGCAAGAAAATCATAGTGATGCTGAAGAAGATTTCGAAGAAGAGGAAGAGCTGGAAATCGAGGATATTGATGATTCTGATGAAGACATCGAAAATGATGATAGCGATGAAGAAGAAGAAGAAGATGCGCATAAGAGGTCGGAAAATGAATTAGAAGCAATTAAAGAACAAGAAAGTGCGGCGATAAGTAAGGAAAAGGATTTTTTCGTTTCCACAAAGGAAAAGAAACAACCGAATGATACGAATAAAAGTTCAAAAGAGACGAAGAAAGATTCCATGTCTACGTCGGCGCTAACAGTCAAAAGGAAATCGAAGGCAAATACCAAAAATACTTTGTCAAATCCAAAGAACCAAGATGAATATGATAATTCAGACACATCAGATGAAGAAGATATACGGAACACAGTCGGTAATATTCCGATGCATTGGTATGACGACTATAAGCATATTGGATACGATTGGGATGCCAAAAAGATAATAAAAGCACAGAAAGGAGATCAAATCGATGATTTCCTACGAAAGATCGAGGACCCGAACTTCTGGCGTACAGTGAAAGACCCGCAAACGGGCCAGGAAGTTATATTGACCGATCAGGATATTGAATTAATTAAACGTATTAATTCTGGACGTATACCAAATGCCGAACACGATGAGTACGAACCATGGATCGAATGGTTTACATCCGAGGTGGAGAAAATGCCGATCAGAAATGTACCAGATCATAAGCGTTCGTTTATTCCATCCGTTCCTGAGAAGAAGAAAATCGGTCGCATGGTACATGCGCTCAAAATGGGTTGGATGAAGACAATGGAGGAGCTGGAGCGTGAGAAAAAGGCAAAACGCGGTCCAAAATTCTATATGTTGTGGGAGACCGATACTAGTCGCGAAGAAATGCGTCGCATTCATGATCCGGTTTCGGCGCCCAAGCGAGATCTGCCTGGCCATGCTGAATCGTACAATCCTCCGCCGGAGTATCTTTTCGATGAGAAAGAAGAAAAGGAATGGCTTAAGCTCAAAGATGAGCCGCACAAACGTAAATTGCACTTTATGCCACAGAAATATCGTTCGCTGCGTGAAGTGCCAGCGTATCCACGTTATTTGCGTGAGAGATTTCTTCGTTGCCTGGACTTGTACCTATGTCCACGTACTAGACGTGTTAAGCTCAATATTGACGCTGAGTATCTTATACCCAAATTGCCTTCGCCGAAGGATCTTCAACCATTTCCAACTATCGAAAGCTTGGTTTATCGCGGCCATACTGACCTTGTTCGCTCCGTTAGCATTGAACCGAAGGGCCAGTATATTGTATCAGGATCTGATGACAAGACCGTTAAGAGTAAGTTTTGATGAGCAACAAAAAAAAAAAAAAAATTTTTTTTTAACAGTTCATATTCATATCATAATATTTGCAGTTTGGGAAATCGCCACTGGACGTTGTATAAGAACGATTGAAACTGACGATGTCGTTCGTTGTGTGGCATGGTGCCCCAATGCAAAACTATCTATAATTGCCGTTGCGACGGGCTATAGACTGTTGCTAATCAATCCAAAGGTCGGCGATAAAATGATTGTTAAGAAAACCGATGATTTATTAGCGGAAGAGCCACGAAATGATGCGATCGAATCGGAACGTATAAGGGCAGCTGTTCAATGGGTAACTGCCGAAAAGGATGAACAGGAGAAAGGTGTACGTTTGATTATAAATCATTTTAAGCCCATACGTCAGGTGACTTGGCACGGTCGTGGCGATTATCTAGCAACGGTTATGCCTGAGGGGGCGAATCGCTCCGCACTGATACATCAGCTATCGAAACGTCGCTCTCAGATACCGTTTTCGAAGAGCAAAGGACTAATACAATGCGTGCTATTTCATCCAATCAAACCATGCTTATTTGTTGCGGTAAGTTCAAAAAAAAAAAAAAAAAAAAACGAAAGAACTCATCTTGTACACAGAGAAAAAAATCAACCAGAAAACTGGTTAAATCAAAAGAAAAACATACAAAACTGCTTCAACAAGGAATATTTTTAATTTTAACAATTTTTCTTGTTGAAAAAAATAAAGATTTCCCTTTTGAATCAACCATATTTCAGGTAGAATTGACATGATAATTTCAAATCCATTTAATTTGAAATTGTTGAACTAACCACCGACAAAAATTAGATGACAAGATAATTTTTAAAATAAAAAAAAATTTCTAAAATACCCATAAAAGAAGAAATGTCAAAACAAATTTATTTAACGTTCAAAAAAATGGCCACAGAGCCCTCTGCTGAACATAACCCTAAAAAATAGACATCGGATGGACTTCATCCGATTTGGTCACTCCGTTGTCGTGTGACTGCTTTCGCAATGCTTAAAAAGTTCTAAGATGAATAAATATCTTTGTATGTCCTATTTTATAAACCAAATGAGAATTATACACAACGAAAAAAAAAAATGTAATTAAAAATATTTCCTTTTAAATCAACCAAAAATGTTGTTGACTCAACAATTTTTCTTTTGAAATTTTCGTTCTGCTCGAAAATCAAAAGGACTGTGAATAACAATGCGCATTTTTAGAAAAATCATGGTAAAGTTCGCTCAGTGTAAAGATTACAAGAAATCAGATTTTGAATTGTGATGCCTTTCATTTATTTTGTTTTTGTTTTTGTTTTTTTTTTAGACCCAGCACAATGTACGCATCTACGATTTAGTAAAACAGGAGCTAATTAAGAAGCTTCTGACCAACTCCAAATGGATATCGGGCATGTCCATACATCCAAAAGGTGATAATCTACTCGTGTCCACTTACGACAAGAAAATGCTTTGGTTTGATTTGGACCTTTCGACGAAACCCTATCAAACAATGCGTCTCCATAAGAATGCTGTGCGAAGTGTTGCTTTCCATCAGCGCTATCCTCTATTTGCATCTGGAAGTGACGATCAAGCGATTATTGTATCACATGGCATGGTCTATAAGTGAGTTTAGGTTTTTGTAAACGATTGTTTTTTTTTTTCATATTTTTTTAACTTGTTTCTCTTTTCATTCTTCCACATTTCTCAATAGTGACTTGCTACAGAATCCATTGGTTGTGCCTTTGAAGAAGCTACAGACGCATGAAAAGCGCGAAGAATTCGGTGTGCTCGACGTTATTTGGCATCCCATTCAACCGTGGGTATTCTCAACGGGTGCTGACGGCACGATTCGCCTTTACACTTAATCAAACGCAATGGAATGGAAGATGTGAAAGTGAAGTTTATCCAATAGCTATTTTTAATCAAGACACAAATTAATGTAGCAAATATTTTCCTTATTCTGAATGGAAAATTAAGCTCAAGAAGTACACTATTGTGCACGACATAGTTTTTTTTTTTTTTCAAGTTCAACTATAATAAACAGAGATCGGAGGTTTTACTTTGATTTCCGATACGGTAGACCGAAATATTCATTTAGGCATTATTTTTGGCCCTATAGGGAGTAATAATTAGAACATATGTATAAGAACCTATCAAGTACTTTAAAGGCGTTACTTTTATGCTTTAAACAACATTTTATAGCGCGGTCTTGTACGATTCTCAATTAGTTTAAGATCTGGATAAGCATACATTGCTTCGACAATAATTTTATGGAACCATTATATACTACATTAACGTAAAAAGACGGTTCCGTATCTTCAATTGGAAAGGGTTCCTCACAACGTCTTCTAATTGTGGCAACAGAAAAGAGTTTATAATCTGAGGAAGTTGTTTCAAATACAAGACGATAGCTGACAAACCAAGCAAACGAAATCCAAATCAAAAATTGAAATTGAAAATTGAAATTACCGTAAAAAAGACGCACCCATTGTCAGCGATAGATGCTCATGGGTTAGAAATTCTGTCCATAAAGGACTTGAGACAAGCCTTCCTTTTATATTAGTTTCGGAAATGAAGAAAATTTTATTAGAAAACAGCTTTTTTTTTTTGTCCCTTTAAGCGATTTGAATAAATGAAAAAATTTATTCCAACCCTTTGGTTCCCTCTACACATCCATTTGAGGAGCGTTATGATTTTTATTTGAAATGAAGTTTATAAGTCTGTACATGTCCGTTAAGAGGGTCAAGCTTTAATCGTTAATTATTCAGCCCGATTATGAATATTCACTTTTCTCGAGACAAAAATTCTTCGTTTTTAAATATTTTGAGGAAATAAATTTGATGGGAGAATGGGTATTTGACTCATACCCATAATTTTCTTAACCCTATCTATTTAAAAAAGAAGAATTTCAGTCTCGAGAACATTAAATTCCCCGGGAATATTCACAATTGGGCTGATTATATTTTTTTAAATCAATTAAGCCCAAAATCCAACATTGCGAGAGCGCGAGACGAGACGCACACAAATTTCAATACATTCAATCATATGGTTCAAGCTCCAATGTATCGCACTGCGAGACCTCGTAGCGAGAAAATTTTGAAAAATTGAATATTTCTCGTTGCGAGGCAATTTGACAGGCTAATGATGTAGCTATTTTTTGAGTACTCGCTATTGGGTACTCGTTTAAACTAATAAAACAAAAACTGTTCACTGTTCCGTGAAAAAGAGCTTTTAAAATATTTCGCGAGCTTTGGTTCATTTTGAAAATTTTTGAAAATTTTGAATTAAATTTAAACTCAAGTGATGACGTATAATTTTTATGAGTACTCGGTACTCGTTAGATTGGTACTTGGTTCAAATATTGCATTACTAGAAGCGAAATTATGCTATCATCTGCGTGACGCAAAACTCTCATTGGAGATTGAAATGCGTCACGCAAAACATTTTCGTGACGTCGCGCACTCTCGCATCGGTCTCTCGCAATATTGGATTTTGGGCTTTAGGCAATTCAAAAAGTCTTCTAAAATGCATTTTAAAGCTAAAAAAAAATTCTCATTTTAGCTGGGCATACACTTAAAAGGGACGTTTGAATTGCCTAAATAATTAAACATTTTTTTTTTAAATATTTAGAAATTCAAAAATTCAACAAATAAATAATCAAATGCACCGATAAAAAAGATTAAAAAATTATTTAACCCATTTTGGATCATGAAATGCCAATAAATCGGGGGTTTATTTTGAAATCTCACTCACTTGGACACGTTGCAAAGGAAGGAATATGGTTTTTTTTTTTTTAAATAAGTCAATTTTACTGGTCGAAAAATCAACCAGCGGTCCAAAAGTTCACTCAATATTATTATCACAGCCTACAGAATCACTACAGCCTACAGTTAACTCGATTCCATCGCCATTAAGAACCAAAAACATCACAAAAAGTTGAATTTCGAATCATTCCGTTTTTGGACATTAGGGGTATTCACAAAGGCGTGTAAAAAACGTTGGAAAGTCGGAATATCGGAATATTGCGACTGTATCTTGCACAAATTTTTAAGCAGTTACAATTTTCCGACTTTCCTATTTTCCGACGCCTTTGTGAATACCCCTATTAAAGTAAAAAAAAAATTTAAGGGGGTCTTCTCATTGAAAACCCGTTTTTTGGACCCTTTTTAAAAAAATTCTTATTTGAAAACGCAAAGAATAATTGAAAACTTTTTTTATTTATTGTATTACAAAAGGTTCAAAGTAAATAAAAAAAATTTTTTTTGCCTCGATACGTGGGCTGTTCAAAAAGTAATGAGACTTCAAAGTTGGTGGTGAAAAAAAAGGTCACGATTCCGGGTCTCCGGAGCGTCCGAAATGGAAAAAAAAAAACGGGGTTATAATCAGTATAGATGTAATTCTCGGTGAACCTCAAGCTTAATTTTGTGATTTTTTTTGACAAAATGGCGGCCATTCAAAAAAAAATTTCAATTTCGGGCTTTTTTTTTGTAGTTTAGTGTAAAAAACAAAAATAGTAAAAAATTTTTTAAATTATGGTCGAGGTTCACCCGAGAATGGTGACAATTCTGCGTCGATTCCACTTTGTTTCATGAAAATCGGTTCAGTTGAACTGGATATATCATGGCCGCCAGTTCGAAAAACGTGGTTTCGAGATAAACGCGTTTAAAGTTTGAAGCAACGCAAAAATTACTCGTTTTAGCGCAGATCTTGCTCGACAAAGAAGGCTATATCCTCTAAACTATTTCGAATTTCAAAAAATCCTTTTAGGGGCATATTCACAACTACCCAAGCTATAAATTAAAGGAAAAAAAAAAAAAAGTCGAAAAAAAAAGTTGCTCAATGAGAAGACCCCCTTAAAAAAACTGGGTATATTTTTACCCTAGCTTGGCTTGCTCGTTGTATTGCCTCTTATTTCGGTTGCTTTTATTTCAAAAAAAAATTTCGAAGAGCCGCGTAATGGTTCCAAATGAAATCCTTAAAAAAAAAAAGCTAAAGGAATTACCAGACATAACAAAAAATGTGATGAAAGCTCTATTTTATTGTTGTCGAATTTTGAAAATTCCGTTATTCCGTTTCGCGTTTCGAAAAATTCTCGAAGATATAAATTGTTCTCGCGAGAAAATCCGGAGCATTTTGACATTTGAAAGCGCAAACATTCATTATGCGAACCTTACAATCTGATCTGAGAAAACGTGCCCGTTCAGGAGAGCCAGATGATGATGACGACGATTGTGGGCAAAGGGCAAGGTAGAGGACGAGATAGAGAGCATTTAAACATTCCGTTGCTCGCACATTCACACATATATATTGTATATAAATATATACATATATATATATATTTTTTGTAGTTTTTGTTCTTGTTTTTGTTTTTGTCTTTTTCGGAGGCGATAAAGTTTCTTAAAAGAGCAGCATGCTGATAAGCTTTCGATATGGCAGCTGATGGAGCTTTCTCGCACAGAACTTGGCTGCTTGCTCTACCTAGAAAAACTTTGATTATGATTGGGGGGTGGGGGAAAATGTCTTCCCAAAGAGCTCTCATTTTCGTGAGTATGCGCGTGTTGCTGTTATTGTTGTTGTTGTTGTTGGCATATCTGACATATCCAGAGATAGACCCATTACATGGTTCCTGGTGTTAGTATGATTCGCTTAACCGAAGCCAAACGGTTGGATTTCGGCCAGTGGCCCGCTGGGAATAGTTTGGGCGAATTAACAAAAAAACAACAAAAAAAACCCAAAAAATAAAAAACAATATTTAAAAAAAAATTAAAATAAATAAATAAAAATTCAAAAAGAAAACAGAGAATACTAAAATTAGTTGAGATAGTGAACAAATTGAGGAAATCCAGACGGTGAGCTGCTGAAAGCAGATAGCAAAGGACAACGGCCACAAAGACGACGGGTTTTCTCTCTACATTTTTTTGTTTTTTGTTTTTTTGTTTTTTGTTAATTAAACACAAAACGAATAAGTAAATAAAATGGAAGATAGCAATCGCGACAACGAACGACGACCCGTGTCATTTGTGAATTAAACATTTTCTTCTTTACAAGTTTATTTTATAAGATTCTTTTTTTTTTTTTTTTTGCCCATCATCATCATCATCATCATATCCAAACGCGATTGCACTCCCCCGCAAGAACATCGTAGCACCATCGCTCACAACGCAAAAGTATCTACCCGTCATTGCCTTTGCTTCGCGATGAAAAAATCTGCAGTGAATAAAAACGCGAAGAAAAAAAATGTAAAAAAGATTTTTTCAAATTACACTCTTAATAATAAAACAAATTTTCCAAATTAACAAAAAAAAAAAAAAAATAAAAATAAAAACAAAAAAAAAATTAATGAAAAAAGCTAAAAAATATTTTTTTATATTTATTTAATTTTTTTCAGTGGACTCCGATTTTTTGCGTTGCAATTGCATTTCAGCAATACGAATGATTGGCTTTTTTTGTTTTTTTTTTTTGATTGCTCTTAAAAAGATTCGAAAATGTAAAGAATAAATATTAGCGGCTGCAGATATTCTCACCAAAAAGGAGAGAAAATATTTATTAAAAAAAAAATAAATATATATACATATATAAGTATATATACATATATAGGAAGGAAGAAAAAGAAAGAAAATCAGTTCAGTTTGTGCTCAAAGTGTTTCAGCCATGTGTATACAGCAGCAATCCGCTGCTGCTGCTGCTGCCGCTGTCGCTGCTGCTAGCGCGTCTGCTTATTGTTAGTGTGTACACAGGCAACAACAACGACAACAACAACAATCACAGCGACGACCACAAAAACAACAATAGAACCATTAGCAAGCACAGCAGTGAGAGGAACAGCAACAACAACAACAACAACAACAAAGCAACAACAACAGCAGCAGCACCTTCAAAAAGTACAACGACAGTAAGGAGAAGGCAGTCGCGGAGGATATACATACATACATAAGCCAAACACAACAGCTGCTTTTCGAGTCCGCAGGACGACCCAGCAATTTCCATCGAGTGTTGGGTAAGTGAGTGCACCTGGGAAATACATCGTAGATAGGACGACCAAAGAAAACGACGGACTGATAAGAGTCAGTTAGTGCAGTCAGTCAGTGTGAAGCCTGCCTAAGCAATTTGTTGTATGGGGTATTATATATTGAGCAGCAATGGAGAAACTCTCAATCAACCAGTGGTCATAGTTTTGCTCGCTTCGTGTTCGGTACGTACGGTACGGCACGGCACGGGACCTACTCTGTGCTCGAAGTTCAGTGAATTTGCATATTGGAAAGTTTTTCATTTCTCTTTTATATTTTATTTCTTATTTTCTATTTCTTATTTTTTTCGTTTCGATTTTTTTTTTCGTTTTTTTTTGTTTTGTTTTTTTTTTTATGGGTTTCCTGTCGCGAAAACGAGCGGGTCGCTGCAGCTACATTCAGTGGGAAGCGAGAAAGGTCTGCTGTTATGCATGTACACATGCACATCACTGCAATGCCAGATGTGCCAATGTGCATTAATGTATAAATGTGCAAATGTGTACATAAAATTTTTATGGGCCATTTTATGGATGCATCGGCCATCATGCAGATCCAAATATCTTCTTTTTTTAATGCAACAAACGGTATAATGTAAATAGATGGACGTTAAAGATATGAAAAATATAACTGTAACTACTGTGCCAACGCCGCCATGTCTATACCTATATTGCGTCCATTTTATCTTTCAATTTCTACACAGAAAAACTGGCTACGAAAAAATCCAATTAATGGCGTTTGTTAAACTCGATTTATCGGTTTTTTTTTATTGTCCCAATTAAAAAAATTTCAAACAAATCACAAAGAAATTCGGGAAAAGTTCGTAAAATTAAATTTTGAACAAAAATTTCGTTGATTATTTTGTTGTATTAAATATCAAAAGTATTAACACTTAACAAAATTTGTTGAAATTTTTGTTATTTTTACCGAAGGTATTAACACTTGACAAAACTTTTGTTTGAAAGTGCATATAAATAATTTTTCTAAAATTCTCATTAGCTTTATGCGGACTTACATACAAGAAGAGACAAAATAATCGAAAATTAGCTCATGTTGTGATCCAGATTTTATCGATAAAAGACTATATTGGTAAAACACACTTTTCCATTTTCAACTAAAAACCCTGAAACGAATGATTTTTTGAAATATGGCGTACGATTTCAAAATTGGAACATTGATTTAAACACAATTGATATTTAAATGTATCAGTGAACTAAAAGTAACTTAAATTGAGTCTATTCATGAAAAACCAAGTTTCTTATACAGTCACTTAGGGAACACGCGACTAGATACAGCAAAAAGTATGCATGGTAGTGTAAGAGGGAATCACGATTTTCATTCTCTAAGTTAGTAAATATACTAATGGTGTGCATAAATTTCGATAAATTCACATACTTTTGCATTCAGCATATTTAGTGAAAAAGACACATGGGGCCAATCTGCATATGCTCAGTTTATGCATATAGACTGTAGGTCTAACCATATAGAACGTATAGCATGCAATATCAGCCAAATTTTGGAGCGTTATGGCATGATTTGGAATATGAGTCAACTGTGGTGAACCACGCCATAAGTAAGTTTGTGGTGAACCACGTAATAGAAAGTGATGGTGTACCACGGCTTTTAGCCGAAGTTGCACTATAGTTCTATATGTCTAAATCTTCTAGCTCTAATCCCTGAATGTGTTAGAGCTACGCTGCTTACAACATAGCATATAGCATAGGAAAAGAGAAGCATGCAATGGCAGCGAAATCTTTAGCTCTGCTGTGGTGAATAGTATTGAAACGATACCATGAAAGTATCGATACTAGTACTCATTTAATGTATCGAGATCAAGTATCGATACCATCTAAAATACCGAACCAAAAGTATCGATACCAGGTATACTTGCTCAAATTAAGCAAATTTTTATGACTCTTGTAATTTATCACATCAGTGTGCAATTGTTGGGTTTTTCCCATATTGTGGGTTAATTTTCACTCAAATATCGTGACATGTGGGAAAAGTATGAGTAATATTCTATATCGAAATTATGCATACATTAAGGTATATTTACTACTTATGAGAATGAAAATCGTGTTTTCCCTCTTCCACTACCATGTATGACTCTTTTTGCTGTATCTAGTCGCGTGTTCCCTAAGTGCTGTAAAGAAACTTGGTTTTTTTTTTTAAGTCATGAATAAGACTGCAATTTTAAGTTACTTTTATTTTTTGTTATTTTCTTGATACTTTTATTAAAATATTAAAATATTGTGTTTAAATCCAATGTTCAATTTTGAAATCGGTACGCCCATATTTTCAAAAAATCATTCTGGGTTTTTTCGTGGGTTTTTAGTTTTTGAAAATGGGGAAAAGTGGGTTTTTTCCAATATATGAGGGTTTTTTTTTATCGATAAAATCTGGCATCACTGATCATCACACATCATAACCGAGGTAGTACAATACTTCAGTGTTTTAAAACACATACGGCACTTTGCACTTGTCGAATCCAAGCGCATAAAATGGATACAGACCTTAGACTTGGCCATTTCTTTTTGAATTACTGTTTCTTGTCAGTGCTGCCAATAATTTGGCGCAGTTTTAACCTTAAGACAATTTATAAAAATCCCTTTCCCTTCCTAGGAAAATGGTTACGAAAAATCCATTTCAAAATGAAATCGAAAAAGTCGCTCAAAAAAGGGAAAAACCCCCACAAATTATATCACTAATACAAGGAAAAATATTATGAGTAAATACCGAAATTAAAGTATCGATACCGCGAAAATACTTGGTGGTAAGTATTGAGTACAAAATATACTCAGTATCGACTAAAAGTATTCGATATCAAGTAGTATTTACTCATTTTGTTTCAACACTAGTGGTGAAATGCATTGCCACTTTTATTTTTAATTTTGGGCGATTTTCGAGTACATTACATATAAAATATCTACCAAACTCATAAAATCATATGAAAAGCTTGAAAAACATAAAAATAATCAAGGAATCTCAATATCAAGGAGAAATATAAATTGTTTTTTTGCCCTTCCCTGTCCACATAACTTTTTGATCACACTATTTCAGCAAAAATGCTAAATTCTATGTAAAATCAAATTCGTAGCCGTAGTCAAAATATATTATTTGAAACATATTAGCCATACGTAATAATTTAATACAAGTTTAATGATGAACTTCTTCAAGCATTAACAAAACCGTACTCATTAATAAGTTTCAATTATAATTTTCTTGCAATATCATTGTGCCACTTTGTGTTTACCTATTGATTGTTTAGCTTTCTTGAATGTTCATCGAATTTGTTGAATTGTGCTCTACTCCGTTAATTTTTGTTGGTAGCTTTTTGGTGAATTTCTCGAAAGAGTTGAATTTCCTATACTTGCCTATTGGTGAATTTCTTATTAGCGGCAGAGGCTTTTCGACGTCGACAGTTAGACCTACAGTCCTACATGATGTTTATGATGTTATAATGTATAATTATCTTCCGTAAACTGACTTTTCAGACTCAAATTTTTATTATGGAATATGTAGATGAGGCATTTTTTCCTTTTTTATTTATTTAAAATAATTGGTTGATTTTTATTGATACCTTTGGTTGTTGATATTACAAATCGTTAATTAAAGATTTTTGTTGAGTGTTAATACTTCGAGTAATTGTCCTAATTAAACGATTTGTTAATATAACAAAAAGTGTGATAGGCTGTGTTTTAACAACGAATTTGTTATATTGATAAAAAAAAAATTGGTTGTATTTACGCACAAAAATCTTTCTGTGTATAAAAGCAAAGTAATTATTAAAAAAAAAAAATGGCGGAAAAAAGATCATAAATTCTTAAAAGAATTTTTCAAAAGCAATTTACCGCGATGCTTTTCTCTGAGAGATGTGAATGAGGCATATCCTTGCAAATCATTGCATAGAATCGATTTTCTTTTGTTAAGTGAACTCCCCAATCGAATGAGAATCGTTTATTCGTTGTAATAATTGGAAAAAATCTTCATTTGTAGTCCGTGAATGAAATGAAAGCTCAAGCTCAAGCTGCCAAAGGGAACAATGAACCTTTCCATACCTACAAATGCCTAATTGGTGAAATGAATTAAATGTAATGGAAATTTTTGGTTTGATATCGAAGCATTGAATGAACGAATGCATGCCTGATTATTGAGGAATATTCAACGGATAACAAAAACACTATTCAAGCATTAAACGGAATATGTAGAGCGTGCAAATATTCCTTCTTATAGCCTCTAATTATAGGTATTTAAGTACCTCAACAATTCTGAACAATCGATCCTCTGGGAGGCAGTGTCATAACAGCAAATCATCATCATTCGCAGCAATGAACAATAGAGACGATAAGTTTTACTCAGGGCTCACATTTAACATAAATATAAATATATATATATACTTACTTTTATATATATCCCTATTCTAAATGAATATTCCATGGGAATTTTTTACCTAGAAACTTTTCTTTGCGGAAAAATGAACCCAGCGGCGAAGAGTGCCTACCGCCTACAAAGTATACGAGATTGTAAGCGACCTGAATATTAATAGCTATGCCTCGCAATTTGAATATGTAAAAAAATGAAAAAAAAAAAATATTCAAAAAAAAAATGCAAAATATTCAAACAAAAATACAAAATATTCCAAAAATTCACAGTCAAAAATTCCAAATCAGTTCGATTTAGTATGCATATTAAATCGTTGAATTGTCAAATTAACAAAAAAAAAGCCTAGTTCAGTGAATAAAATATTCAAAAATAGCTTACTTTGTGTGGTGATGGTATGCGTTTATCTACACCGAGAGAAATAACAACAGTTAAATCAACTACTTAGAACAGTTCAAGTAAGAGTGGTCAAATAAACTGTATTCCGCGTTAAATGCACTGAAAATGGCAGTCAAATGAACAGTTGAAAAACAGTTACTTTTTATGTTCAAATTCGCTTTCGTTCACTTAGACGTATAAGTTCGCATTCTGATCAACCGTCTCCGGAGGTTTCGATAGCTCAGTGGTTTAAACTGTGACTCGACAGTCGTGAGCTTCGGGGTTCTCTCCCTGCTGGCGGCGGGAATTTTTCTGGATTTTTTTCAAATTACAGGTTTTTTTTCGTTCAGAGTGTAGTTGTTTTGGAAGACAAAAATTTTGTTCTACATTTTTAAGGTTTTAATTTATTTAATTTTTTTTTAATGGTTCATTTTCAAGCAAAAAATGTTGGGAGTGAAACAATTCCTTAAGCATGTTCCTCAAAACTTGAGCAATCATAAACTCAAGTGAGCATTTTGACCAACAAATTCAATTCGTTCGTTTAGCGTAATGGTTAAGACGTTCGCCCAGCGAAGTGTGGAGGTCAGCGGTTCAAGGCTCGGCCAAGGCGAGAAAATTCAAAGAGATGAAAGAGAAAAAGATTTAAATAAGAAACAAATAAATAAAGAAAAAATATAATAATTTAATTAAAAAAAAAAATATTAATAAAAGAAGATAAAAAAAAGTCAAAGCAAAAAATAAATTTTTTTTTCCCAGTCGCTGGTGATAGTTGATTTAACCGCGAGACAGTTATATCAACCATCAGGTAGTTATATCCTTAATGACTGTATTTGTACTGTTGAGTTGACCGCTACTACACATAAGCTAAGAAATAACGGTGAACTCGGTTATTTTAACCTGCTTTTTCAGTTAATATAACTACCTTTTTCTCTCGGTGTACTCTTAAAAAACGGCCACGCTCGAACAAAAGTATACTAGGATGGTATATGAGGTCGTATGCATTACCGCCTACGGCCTACGAAATGTGTTACTTCTGTAAGCAGTGCTTAAACTCCGAACGGATGATAAAGTCATTACTTCATTGTTCAATTTATAGGTATTGATCCATAAATTTTTACCGGAAAGTTTTCTTAAATTTTCCTACCAACGCTTCTGAGAGCCTATTACTTCATATGAATGTTGTGCTCATCAATAAGGAATTTAAGCCCAAATGAAATAGCAAACTGAATGGCCAAAGCACAAGAATTCGTCAGAATTAAATAATTTCAGATAATATGGTTCAAAAATCAACAACTCCTTCAGATGAAAGGTTTCTCGTTTTTATATGCATGTCGAAATCGAATGAAAGACAACTCTTTTTCTTATATCTTTAAAAAAAAAAAAACCATCCGATCCTTTCGGATAAATATACATACATATAGAACACGATTTTTGCTCGATTGTTCATCGGTCGAAAAATAAAAATGAAATTCCTGATCCAATGATACGAAATTGACGGACTTCCCAACTCGAAGTATGTACCCCGCGGGCAATTATCTCCTGCATGACAAAGTCATCAGTGATATCAAGTGACAGTATCATGCATTACTTCTTGGAGGACAATGTCCTGCTAGGAGTCACCAGTGACATTTTCTAATCCCACGTTGATATGTCACCGGTGTGAATTCACTGTCCAACTCCTCCTGTACAAATGTCATACAAAATGTCCTATGAAATCGCATGCGTTCCGGCTCCAAAGTCACCCTGACTTCATCGATGATGTCAGGGATACATTTACCGATATGACATAAAAATATTTGGATTGGCAGAAATATCCAAAAAGGGATACAAAAGGGGACAATACAAGGGAGGGATATATTTATACCCACATAAATTTGGCAAGAAGAAGATGATAAAAGAGAAGTACTAAATGGCCACGTACCTTGCGGATGCCGGCGAGACCGCTGATGTTCCGGATGGACTTTCGCTTACGGTTGATGTTGATAGACCGATTGTTTTTGTTTTTTGCGCACGAAAAGAGTTTGTTAGCGAATTAAACTTAGACCGTTGAGTTGTTGCGAACGAATCCCATTGAATTGATTCAAAAATGGCTGCCAATGTTTTCAGCTTTATTTACGCGAAAAAATCGAACAGCTGAGCGCAAGAAGTGCTGCCACCTTTTCGTCCCGTTTTTCGCCGGTGTAAGGGTCTCGTTGCGCAGCGACAGCTGGAAAAACGGACACAGGGTATATTAGTTTTGTGCGAATTTTGTAACAGCTACAACTATGCACTGTTATATATACATAGATTCTTGATGAGGATCGAAAAATTCATCGATTTATAGATACATGTCCATCTGTCCGTCTTTGGTCGGATCTCATCCCAAATGGCTAGACAAATCACGTCAAAATTCGGCACACAGGTACATATATCGGGCCGCGAGTATGATTCTTAATGAAAATTGACGATATCCGCCCACTGCCCACGCCCACAAATTGAGATTTTTTGTAACTTCTGTACGGAAAGGCAAAACGTAGTGCGTCAATATTGTCGGGACCCCAGGGATATCGAAGTCAGGCGCGACCGAATTTAGCTTTCTTACTTGTTCAATATATTTTTTCTGAAATTTTCATGAATCTGTTTGTTTATGAATCAAAAATTGGGCGGAATTCAAACCCAAAAGTAAATAAATAATTAAATGAAATATTATATATTGCTTAAGTATTTAAGTAAAGGGATATAGCTATATATGTATATCCGTGGTGCATTGCCGCTCGAAAGCGTTGCCCGAAGGTACGAAACGAGAAACAAGAAACTGTGCAATCAAAGCTTTATCTACACTGAGCGAACTTTATCAACAATAATTTTTTAAAAGTGCGCATTGTTATTCAAAGTCCTTTTGATTTTCAAGCAGAACAAAAATTTCAAAAGAAAAATTGTTGAGTCAACAACATTTTTGGTTGATTTAAAAGGAATTATTTTTAATTACATTTTTTTTCGTTGTGTATAATTCTCATTTGTTTTATAAAATAGGACATACAAAGATATTTATTCACTTTAGAGCTTTTTAAGCATTGCGAAAGCAGTCACACGACATCGGAGTGACAAAATCGGATGAAGTCCATCCGATGGCTATTTTTGAGGTTATGTTCAGCAGAGGGCTCTGTGGCCATTTGCTTTGGACGTTAATTAAATTTGTTTTGACAATTCTTCTTTTATGGGTATTTTAGAAAATGTTTGTTGTTTTAAAAATTATCTTGTCATTTCAATTATGGCCGCGGTTAGTTCAACAATTTCAATTTAAATACATTTTTAAAAATTATCATGTCAATTCAACCTGAAATATGGTTGATTCAAAAGGAAATTTTTTTTTTCCAACAAGAAAAATTGTTAAATTAAAAATATTCCTTGTTGAAGCCGTTTTGTATGTTTTTCCTTTTGATTTAACCAGTTTTCTGGTTGATATTTTTCTCTGTGTATACATTCGGGCAACGTTTTCGTGCAATCGTACAACGGTGTATCGGATGAGCAATCAAGGAAAATAATTTCAATTCGCAAGAAAGAGGAGAAACATGCGCTTTTGAAAATTGTAATGGCATCGGGAAACATAGATACTAGATACTTAGATACACTATAAATCGTGTTTTGATAACTAGACTTTAAATAAAAACGGCTTTTTAAATCCACAGCCAGTGTCGTCTTTGCCATAAGGGCACACGGGGCCCGTGCCCACGCTCCCGAACTCACAGAGGGCCCCAAAAAAACCGATACATTCACACAGACACAGAAGTTTTTTCTATTTAGTAATTTTTTTTTTCTACAGGGGCCCCCAAATTCTGTTGTGCCCGGGAGCCCCGTCATGACCTAAGACGGCATTGTCCACAGCGCGGAAATCTTTCATATTCCCAACTTCCACACACAAATTTTTTTGCCTCCAAACTATCGACTAAGTAGGCGACAAGGGCAATTGAAAGAGAAGAAATTTCCCTTCGTCTCACTTGTATGTCCAATTTTCTGTAGCGCTGCTAATTTGACTTGAATTGGGAACCTGTGTCGTCATAGTAGAGTCCACATAGTGCACATGGGGCGACATACGAATTAGACATAAAACATCTTATTCTAGTCAGACAAGCATAGCGTACTGCAATTCCTGCAAATATTCAACGCATCCAAGTATATAAAACCAGTTACAATCAAAAGCGCAATTGCTTGGAACTGGTCTCATATGTATGTACACAGCTATGGATGTGTTGCATATTTTCAGGAATTGCAGTACGATTTTGGAAACCAGAAATATACTTATAAATGATATTTTCTGAAGGAAAAAATTAAAAGCTCGTGAGGATTTACTTTAACCATTGATCTCAAAAACATGGGAATATTTTAAGAATATCCATCATTTGCGGTCTCTGGTTAGAATCGGAAAATTTCCACCGTTGAATTTTTGGCCGAAATTCCACCTTTATTGTGAATACTCTTTGTATATACAATATATTGCATATAAACAACAAAAGTGTCACAACTCAAAAATTTTCAAATTGGAGTTAATGCAAGAAATGTGTTCACAGGTCACCTGTCTACCTAATGTAATGATCATAGTTGCGTTTTTTTTTATTGCAAATCAGCTCAAAAAACTGTTATGTCAGCCTCTTCGCCATAGAAATGCACCGGGATTGCATCGGTTAAACTGCGTTTTCTTAAAAATTGCAAATTTTGAGTTATGACACTCTTGTTGTACATGTGCAATATATATATATATTATATTATATTTTATTGAGCTTATCCTAATTTGACAAGGTGGCCGAAAGATTTCCTTATACTTATTAGTTTTTACTACAAGGTAAACATTATTGTCTACATACTCGGATTCCTGCTATATCATGTTTGACCCTTGATAATGAACTAGCCCTTTTTGATTTTCTTCCATTAGGGTTTGACTATCAGCCGATCATCTATCGAAATTCCATTAGAGCATTGAGATAAGTACCTAGAGAGCAGTAAATGCCAATTAGAATTGGGGATTTCCCCATACACGTCGATACGTTTTGACATACGGCGATACGGCGGGTACGTCCTACATACATATGTATAGTAGCTGTATAATACGTGAAACGATGTGTGGCCGCCCGCTGTTATTACATCATAAATTATCAGCGCCGAGAAGAGCCTAAAAGCATAAACAACAACAACAACCAAAAACTTTGGTGTCCCTCGTGCGAGATCTCGGCCAGTAAACGAATAACAGCGAAAACCAAAAATTTTTGCTTTGATTTCGGCTTTATTTGTTAGCGAATGTCCGACCGGATTCGCGTCCGTCCGCTCTGCACAAGAGCCTTCAAAGTTCGTATGCCAGCTTTCGAAAAATGGGGAAATTTATCATCGCGTTTCCGTCGTTTCCTGCTGCAACTGCAACAATCTGTAAAACAGATCCTTGAAATTTCACGAGGATGCTTTCTGAGCTTTCGATTGCTCTTCTGAATAATTCATTTTGTTTGTTCGCTTGTCTGTTTTTTTTTTTAAATATTAATTAGAGCATAAAGTTCGTGAATTCTGACATCGATCCGAAGGTTATGGGGCAAAAGAGCATAATTCAATTACATACTAAAAAATTTTATGTTTTCCAAATATTCTTTGTTCGGTTTTTTCTTGTTCTTTTGAATTTTCTGAAAAACAAGCCAGCGTTGTGGTCTTCTGGGAATTTTCCCCGTTTTTGTGGGAGCTTCAAAAAAAAAAAAAATTGGTCTGCCCATTAAGCTCGAACGGTGGATAGTGTTGAAGTGTCTAAAAAATGACCTTAATTCAAAGAATGTTTTTCAAGGTCGAAATTACCTGAATTCGTCCATTGCGAGGCCCAGTGGCGGATTTACCTTATGGGCAGATGCCTAGGACGGCAATTTTCCAGTGGCAGAAAAATTCTGACCGTCAATGCATCAATAAAAGAAAAGGCGCACGTTAGACTAAGAAAACGTCCCTGTAAAATTGCCTAGTGGACATGGCATTTCAACTTTTAATTCGTTCGACGTTTAGGCTGGGTACTCAACTGAACAGGGATTTAAACTCCCAAATGAAATGTATGGCGACTAACTGCTGCTGAATTGTTGCTAAAAAAAATGGTTTCTTGTTGCCACACTCAAATCAATAGAACGAAAGCTACATTCAGAAGTCGATAGAAGCCAATACAAATGGCTTCTGATCAAGCTGAAATACTTAAGTATATCTGGGCTCCATAAGTCCGAGTGAACATTTTTGTGGGGGTTCTAATGAGATTAATACGGACATTCAATTAAAAATATTCCAAAGCAGACAAACAAGACAGGAAGAATTCTCCGTCGTTCGACAATTCAGTCTTTATCCTTAATACATTAAGGGCTCGTGGAAATCAATCAGCTGATCAGATTATAAATATTGAAAGGTCCGTTCTATTTGAGCAACAATCAAGACCATTTGAAGTTCAAGTTCTCAATAAATTCTGTTGCTACTTGTTTGCTCTTTTTCAGATACCGAAACAAGTTTTTTTTTGGATAACATTACACGCAACATGTTTTTTGCCTGATAAGAAAAAATATAAAATTATTGTTATACATTCCATTGGCACTATTTTATGATGGGTTTCATTGAACTCTGTCATGTACCAACGTGTTTCTAAAATATTTTTTTTCTAAATATCTTTTCGATTTTCTTTTTATTTGTTTATGCATTAATGGCATTCTCAAGCAAAAGTGCATATTTTTCACACACCTGGGAATGTTTACGAGTGTGGAAATTGATTTGTATGAAAAAATTTTTCCACAATTGTTGAAATTATGCGAGCATCGAAATTTGTCGTGTGGAAAATGAAGTTGTACGACGCTTTCAATTCGAAACAAGGTCCGCGCAGCCGGAGTTTTTGTTTACGCCCTCAAGCATATCAAGAGATCAGCAACATTTATGGTTTGTTATTGAGTTCATGAAGTTCTCTATAAAGGTTCGATAGAATTAGGAACCAATTTAAGGGATGCCCGAAGACATTTTATGGGTGTCGTCACTCAAAGAAGCGTTAGCTGCTCCGATGAACTTCTTCTTCTGGCGTGTTTAACTATCCCGGTCTATCCCGGGGTCCGCAAAACGCGAACAATTCCTTCATTTTGTATCGTATCGGTTGCATCCTCCGTGGTAAGTCCTATAGCCTCGAGGTCCCATTTAACTGTGTCCATCCAACGTTTCTGTTTCACTCGCACTCGCACTCGATGTCTGTAACGATGTATTTGTAGTGTGTAGCAATTTTTTGTCAAGTTGCCCCCCTTTGCTCTGAGGACATGTCCATACTAGCGTAGCCTTGTTTCCGACATTTTCCCAATAATTGCTGCAATAGCTCCATAGCGCCCACGAATTTCCACGTTTGGAACATGATCAAGACGAGTCAGTCCGGATATCCAGCGAAGCAGCTTTGTTTCCATAACATAAAATGTAAGTACTTTCTGCTACTTTTGTTGCGGGTAGACACTCGGTACTATGAAGAGCGACTGGCCTGATGATCGTGCGATAAATTTTGGGCTTTAAGCGGTCACAATTCCAATCGTTGAACACCACTTTAGCCAAGCAGCGTTAACTCTCCCAGTAACTTCTCGAGCGGTCGTCCCCCCGTCAGCAGAAAATGCGGACCAAAGGTATTAAAAATATTCGGTCGTCGGCAGCTCAGAAGTAACTAAGGATACCTGAAGATGAGTTGTTTTTTTAGGCTCGGCGTGATTCAAAGTATACAGAATTGAATGTTACCACCGCAGACATGCCGCTCGTGTTAGTGAAAAGTTAATGACTAAAAATTTGCACAAAACCAAGTTAAGCAATTGAAAAAATTCTTATAAACAATATTTTTTACCTCCCTGCATCGCTAACTCAACTTTATCCCACTCTATCTTTCCTTCTCCCGGGGCCACGGCCACTTGACGTTCAAGTACATCCTTTTTTCTTTAAATAAAATAGTTCATTTCTTCTTCAATATAAGACGTACATATACGTGATGTAATGACCTACTAATTTTTTCTGATATAACGTTGCTCATACGCCGGGTGCGAACACTAAAATCTTCTCTTGAGGGCCATCCTTATCATTAGAGGCAATGATGAATCTAGATTACGGCCATTTCGAAATTGAATGCCAACAAACACTATAAATGTATGTATATAATAATAAAAAATAATAATAGCACACATACGTATGTTTATATGTAGGTATACATATATAATATATCATTGTTAAAAACTTCCCAGCCAATCTTAATTAACTCTGACATACATATATTTTTTCATAGCACAAAAGGCAAAGAGTTTTTGTTACGTATAAAATATCAAAGTTCATTCCATTCTAACCACCTCCGATGCACAGGCACACTTGGTTGCCACTAATTAAGTGTTTGACGCAGTAGAGCTTACCCGCTCGAGAGCACATTCTGCTATTTGTAGCATAAACATCTCAAACAATTACAAACAATTACGTGGCAAGAAAACGAACATATCTACCTGGATATCTATTTCAATGGTCATACATTGTGTTGTGGCTGTGTTTTGTGTGTGCATCGAGCGTTGCCCTTAATCGACGGACATGATGCTTACATCAAGCCAGTCGGGCATGTATTGAATAAGCTCGTTTATTGCAGCTACTTGCATTTCATTTCAGCTCCTTTCATTCACTTATCCCATTGCCGGTTGAGCTATGGTCTCGCCATTTCGGTTTGGTTGCTTGGTTTTCTTGCTCCTGCCCGTGATTACTATACTCAACGTTTGCCTGCTTTGGCACTCAAAACCGAAAAAAAAACCTTCAGCTTCGCAGTTGCTAAGCCAAGCCAAGCCGTGCCGAGTCGAGTCGAGTCGAGCAGCATCGTGCCGACAAAAGCGAAGCCTTCATTATGTTGCGCTTAAAAGATTCTCTAGGATTATCGCAGTGATTTTCACTTTCAAACAATTTTATTTTAAACAGCATACCTACCATGTTGTGCTACAATATTTTGGCGGAATAGCCTCTCTCAAAGGTACAAATATAGATTATCTCGCATTCATTGAGTGTGCTCGTGTTGATGGGTTTTCATTTCAATCATCGTTTGTAAGGATCAAAAGCAGACAAAGCCTGTCGAGGGCTTAAAAAAAAAATTCAAAAAAATCATTTTTCTTCTCTTTTATCTCATTCAGTTGAAAGTCGTTTTTTTTTTTTTTTTTGGGAAAACCCACAGCGGTAGCATTGAGAATCCTCAATTAAAATAAAATGCGAAGAAAAATGTATTTTCAATTCATTGTCGGTATCTATTTAATTGAGTAATTAGGAGAAATGAAAAAGCTTTTCCAAACATTCAGCTTTCAGATTTAATGACTGTTCTAGTAACTCTTTTATTCATTACCGCGTGCAAATGCTCTTCGGGGATAAATCATTTAAAAGTAAAATTCACAAAAATTATTTTCTATGCTCTTTATGCGACGAACAACAGTATATTCTAAGACCTTCATGAAATGCTTAATTGTCTTTTTAAAAAAAAAAAAAAATATGCAAATTAACTGAAATTTAACATCCGATAAAGTCTTTTTCAATTCCACACTATATACATAACATATATACATATGAGATTCTATGACACAATCTTAAAAGGCAAATGGGAAGCAACATTTTACAGAAAAAGGTTAAGCTCCGCAATTCAGTCAGATTAAGCAGCAACGGAACATTGGAAGGATATAAAAAGAATCAGCCTAATTATTTCTCTCCACTTAGGAGCCCATAATTTTTGCTTAAGATAATGAAAATATATATCTTTGATCGAAATTCTTAGAGGCCGTCATTTTTTCACTCTTTCTTCTTTTTCATCATTGGACTTTTAAATTTCGTTGGTATTGAAATTGCTGCAGAATTGCTGCAATCTCCTTACTTTTCGGTACGATGATTCGCTTTTAACACGTTATTTTTCATAAAAGATAACAATAATGACATGAAATGAATATTTGCAATAAACAATGCTCTCTAATTTCGATCAGTCATTCGAGAAAAATTTCAATTAAAATATCCGATATTAATATCTATCCTTTTCTTATTTTTGTCTTTAAAGGAAAAATACTACGTACACACATCGTCATCGCTAAGAAGGCTCAAAATTTCACAGCCTTATGGCCTCCAACTGGTGTATTTTCTTGCCAATGTGGAGCTCGGTTCGAAGAATGATCAACATGGACAAATCGTGTTGATAGTCTGGGTGGTAATAAAAAAACCATTTAACAACAAGGCAACGCACTCGTCAACTGCACAGCAGAAATAGAATAATAGGAAAGAAGAGCGAAGCAAAGAAGGGTGACAAGACGAAAGGAGACGAGAAGAGAAGAGAAGGAAAGAAGCGAACTGAACTGAAAAACTCAAAGTCAAGGTAAACGACCGCCGAGCGTATGAGCAATTTCTAATAGCAACACTACTGAAGGCGTTACTCATACAACAGCATGGCCAAATATCATTCATTGAAATTGATTTGAATTTTTATAAGTTTTTTGATTTTTTGCGTGTTTTTTCTTTGTTTTTGTTTTTGAATATTGCGCATTCAGCATAAGATGTCTTGTACGGTATCGGAGCTTCCGTCAGGATGTCGTTTACGTGGCGTAGGCTCTGCTTCACAGAGCGCGTCGAGCACAAATTTAGGCGGCGGCGGCGGCGGCGTTGGCAGTGTTACTAGTGCAAGCAATGCGAGCGGAGTTAGTGCAACTGGAATTCACGTCGGTGGAATGCTAAATACGACAACAGCGCTAGGTACAACAACATCGCTTTCATTGGCGGGGAGCGGTGCGGGGACAGGACCGACTGGTCTACCCGAAACGTCATCGACAGCAACGCCACGACAACAGCAAAGGTGTTCGCTATGGTGGTGTTGCTGCTGTTCATGTTCATGGTGAGTTGAATTGTGTTGTTTCTCTTTTTTTTATTGCTTAATCTTTTCGGTTTTCGTTTTTATTTATTTTTTATTTATTTATTTTTTTTTTTTTTTCTTTGTCTCAACAAGTTAAATAATATTCGCCTAAAATGAATTCTCATTTCTTCATTATTCATTATTGCTTTCGCGGTCACCGTAATTGTCAATCGACACGCACAAAAGGGCTAAATGGTGAGTAATAATAAAAATTTGTCCAAAAAAAATACTAAATCCATTTCGTATCACCACTTCGCTCTTTGCAAATTTGTCTTAAAGTTCTTCGTAATCGAATTATTATTATTTTTTTTTTTTTTTGTTACCAACTTAAACATGTTCAGGGTTTAATATGGCAAAAAAAAAAATATCCACATCGTATATAGGCACAATATACAAGGTGTTCCGCACTAAAGTGCTGTGCTTTATGGGGTTGGTATCGTACGAATTGAAGGCGTGGGAGCGGGTGTAGCCAAAATGTAACTCTGAGGAGTTCTAGGAGGAAGAAATAAATCTGCATTTCTATTGGCGGGCTTACATCAACTAATTTTCTGGCCATGGTGAAAATTATGATTTTTTTTCTTCTAATTGTTGTAACTTTGGCAGCCATTTTGGTATAAAAAAAATATGATATTATTTTAATTTTTGTCCGAATCTCCATTAAATTTCTTCCAAATCCATACTGCATACGTCTTACGTAATCTGTTAATGCCCTGCAGTAATGAGCCGGTCATTTTCTAAGATAGGCCTTTGACCGGTCCAAACCCTACCGGTTAAATTATAGCAGTTCGCTCCATCGAATTCGGCTAGCCGGCGGTCGGTAATAAAGGGATTGGTTTATGGGTAGTCTGTAAATGACACTTTCATCAACTTAGAATATATAATATAAGAAATTTGTTGTTTTTTTTCCTCATTTGACTATCCGAAAACCAGACAAAATTACGACAATGACCCAAAAAAAAAAAAAAACTGGCCTATGATCAGCCGTTTTGCGGACCAGTCCCTCCGTTAGGACAGTCCCATGTTAAAAAGGTCAGTTGAATACATTAGAAGTGGAATAATGAGGGGACTAGTGTTGGTAACAAGGCTACACTTGGGTCAGTCCATATTACTGCAGGGTGGTTTCAGCTCACGAAAACTAGACTTTCAACTTCTACCAACAGGACAGAAAGCCTGTATACACAATGGGCCTAATGTCTGAGCCGTAAAAAGATGGCATAGTGCTTTCTTAAGAGGAAGAAGGGGAGAGAATAGGAGACAGTTTTTCTATGCACTTCCACGACCCAAATGAGTAAAGTAAAAGCCATTTCGTTTTTTTTTTTTAAGTATAACAGTTTTTTAAGTATAACAGTCCCGCTTCACGTGTTTGCTTCCCCTTCTGAGGAAGTTTTCAGTTACTATCCAAAAAATTAATTCACATTTGATACAATGAATTCGGAAAAGCAACTTGAACGAACAACTGCTGTTTATAACAACCGCAATGAAGAGCACAATAACATTGTAGAAACTCTGCTTATACTTTACACATACATGTATGTTTGTATGTATTTTTACATAAATATTTGTTCGAGAACTGTGGAAATAAACACGAAGAACAAAAGAATTCAAAAAGCTTTTAATCAAAGTCAAATTGAAATGCAGCAAATCCATCATGAAATGAATATAAAAATACCACACCGCATCAAATATAATCCCATTTGACTGGTGGACTTTATGAATATTGGAGCATTTTAAATATTCAGACTGAGGGCTTACCGGTCAATCTTGCAATAAATTACCACACACAGCTAAAAATTTCTTTGTAATCTGGTTACTAATTACGATTAAATGTAGTCAACTCCAACTCAACAACAATAACACTAAATTTACGAAAATTAAAAAAAATTGCGACCTTCGGCTTTTGATGATGAAATTTTCTGCTGAATCCGAATATGTTGTCAGATAATTTTTAAGTACAACAGTTTTCGAGATATAGGCTGTTTTAAGTTTTTTTTTAGTCTTTGAAAAACAGTATGGTTGGTAAATACCAATTATCTCCGGACATACCAAACCGATTTGAAGTTCTCAGCTATAAAATTTAGGGTAATGAAATTTTCTATCAACGACGCCTTGAACACTTTTCGACCCGACCATTGCCTTAGAAGATGTAAATGAACTTTTCCTGAAATTTGTTTCCTTTTTAACAAAATTTCTTTTAGAAAATCAGTTTTAGTCTTACTGAAATCAAGTAGTCATTTTTGGACCAGTTTGGAACTAGACCCAAACTAGACTAGTTGTAATCCGTTTTTTGAAAAAACTTTGACGCCAAAATTCTTAGAATTTTTCACTTATGCGATCCTACGTTTTTTGGTACGCTACATACGAAGCTGAAGTCAAAATTTACCAACGACCCTTAATTCCCTCTCTTAGCCCTTCAGAAGCTACCCCGCAAAGGGTGAAATTTTTATAATTTAATATAATTTTATAACAATTGATTTCTGCAATCTGGTAGCTATAATTACTGATTAAACAGGACTGCGAAACATTTCTTTCTCAGCTGCATGAACTATTTTTGCTTTTCAATAATCGATAGTTCGATAAACTATAGTATAAAAAATCTATAGGTTCAATATTCGATAACTTTATAATCGATCATATAAATAATTGATAGTTTCAATAATCGATAGTTTCAATAATCGATCGTTTCAATAACCGATAGTTTCAATACTCGACAGGATCAATAATCCATAGTTTCGATAATCGATAGTTCGATAAACTATTGTATAAATAATCTATAGGTTCAATAATCGATAACTTTATAATCGATCATATAAATAATTGATAGTTTCAATAATCTATAGTTTCAATAATCGATAGGATCAATAATCCATAGTTTCGATAGTCGATAGTTCGATAAACTATTGTATAAATAGTCTATAGGATCAATAATCGATAACTTTATAATCGATCATATAAATATTTGATAGTTTCAATAATCGATAGTTTCAATAATCTATAGTTTCAATAATCGATATTTTCAATAATCGATATTTTCAACAATCGATATTTTCCATAATCGATATTTTCAATACTCGTTAGGATCAATTATCTATAATTTTTTTGTTGATCGATAATTTTGATCGATGATTTTGATCTAAAGCTGAATTTTCGAGCGACTATCGCTCTAATCTAAATAAGGGTATTTTTAGGAATCTTTCGATTTCAATTTGAGGAAATCCCTCTCTGTCACCGCCAGCACCACCTTTTCAAAGCTGAAGTAAATATCAATGAATCAAAACTATCATAGTTTCTTAAAATATTATAATATTATCTACTTATTCACAAAAGAAGAAGAAACTAAAAACAAACCGACGCTCTTCCGAGAGGACTGTCGAATCGATATCGATAGTTTGGGCTATCGATAGTTGGCGATAGTTTCAAGCAAAGCTATCGATAGGGAGTCGATGCTATCGACTACAAAAAAAAATTTTTCTTAACCAACTCTAAAGATTTTTATTTACCGAAAAATTGCTTAAATCTGGCAAATCGCAAATCACCAACAATACGCGATATATCGAAAATCGGAATACATACTATCGAATAACTATTATTGAAAACCCGAAACCATCGATAGTCATGTCAATACTACCGATAAATAGTGAGCCCTATCTTCTAAGCTACGACAGGTCAGGACAAGACTGTGTATATTTCGAGAGCAAGAAAATCAAAATTCAAATTTCTTATTTATTATTTTTTTCTAAAAATCTGTGGCCACGAAAATTCGTATAGCTTTCCAATAGGAGTTCCTTCGTTTTCTCAGATTGAAATTTATAGCCACCTACAATGTTACACCTATTTTATTTTTTTTTTTTCAATTAATTCCTACTTATTTCCACGGAGAGTCATCTTAATTTTATTGAAAAGGTTTCCTTCTAATATCTACGGGTCACCTACTTAATATTAATACCTACGGTTTCTTCTTATTTTTACGGGCTATCTACTGAATTCAATTGAACAGGAAGGCCCCCAAAAATTAAGACGGACCTTTTCTTGGATAAAATTTATAGAGAAATCTTCTAAATTTTTCCCTGATTTATAGGATATTTAATGTGGTCTTTTGACTCTGTGTAGACGTCAAAATGTTTAATAATTTTTTCAGATTACTTCACGAAATGCAGTCGTAGTTAGTTATCAATAGTTAGAGTGCCTATATTGCACACACAACGATCGGTTTTTTCGACTGCCAATCCTTCGTTCTTAGCAATGTTGAAGAAAAAGTTCAAAAAACCAAAATAGTTCAAGTACAGAGACTGAGACTATATGTATCGGAAAGAAAAGTTCAATACTCACAAGCAATGAAGTTCGAAAAAAAAAAAAAAATGAAATGAATAGATAGAATAGAATAGGAAAAAGGAAACAACAATTACTTTCTGTCTCACTCAGAACGTACAAATTTCCAGAGCAAAATGCGAAAAGAGTTCAACTGAAAGTTGAAGGACTCTTTGAGATATTATGATAAAATAAAATAGAAAAACTCAATTCATATTTACCAAGCTCTTTTCAAACTAAGTAAAACATCCCTTACGAGTTCAATCATATCTCAGAAGATGAAGAAGAAACTCTGACAAATCGTAAAAAAACGAAAACAAAACAAAACAAAAAACAAAAATATATAAAAATTCATGGAAAAATATCTTTAGTAATGAACAAACAACTTTGATAAGCAATGAATTGCTCGTAAAGAATTCCCGAAAAAAAAAAATGGAAATCAATGAAATTTCCTCTAACTTATGTATGTTATAAAAAAAGTCCACGTACTGCATGACGTATGAGTAATTCGATTTCTCGATCATACAACAGGCTGGGCAATTGCATTGACATTTCACATGGTGCGTGACGTGCCTGCCTGCCGTTTGACGTCATTACGCTCGACATGCATTGATTAATTTCAATTTTCCTTTCATTCATGAGTTTTCTTTTTGTTATTTTAAAGCCGCGGCGTCATACATCACAAATTGCGAAAACATTTCGTATTGTTAGATATGAAAATTAGTATTCTATTTGTCATGCAGACGACAAAGAAAAATTTATGAAACACAAGGACATAAAAGTCGTTTGATTTAATTTCCGTTCCTTGATTCGAAGAATCTCACTCGACTCTTTACTTCCGGTTTCGATGGCATATTTTGTCAAATAGCGTTTCCGTCACAAGCACACACACGCGCGCACACGTACACACACACACTCTCGCACGCCCACACTCGTTCGTTCGCATTGCAAAAGAGCGCATTGCGAACAAATATGAGCGACGGAAAATAGGAAGAAAGACAACTTCCGATGGCACACGGAAAGCAATGAAAACGCATACTCGAAGCGTGCTATTCAAGCACTTTTCTTTCTCATTCATTAAATTTTGCGCAACGAGAATATATTCGTACGTGCGTTCGTCTGTGTGCGAGCGCTTAAGCATAAGCTCTGCTACCATATCGATCCGGAGTGAGTGCAGAACATGCCAAAACGAAATCAAACAAGCAACAACATACAGCATACAGCATACGGAGCGACGATGACAAATACTATCGGAGAGCATTAAACCCACCAAACGGAAATGAATGGCTACAGCAAACGTTAGCATACACAGATATCATCACTCTCTATATACCTACAGTCCGATACAATGAACAACTCGCAGCCCAACCAGCCCAACCAACAACACAATCCCGCACCCACATCCCCACATCAACACTTTTACTGTTTGCGTTTTTAATTTTCACGTATAAATTGTTCGCACACAGCGCATTCAAATCAGTTAAAGACCAAGGGCGGCGGACCGGACCGGACCGACTTCTCAATGAGTTTCTTGAATGACTACGCATTTTTCGTCCTCACTCTCAATTCACTGATTTAGAAAAATAAAATAATATAAAATAAAATAAAAAACAACAATAAAAAGCTAAAGAAAACTGGCATGAAAATCCCCTAAGCTTTCAAGCATAATCTTTTAATTGAAAATTTCAAGCCTTTTCCATACCTCTAAACTGATTCTATTTGTTTTGGATTGCCATACATGGGACCGACGGTCTCTTCCTTTTGCACAAAAGCATCTCAAATAGTTTAATCAAAAATCGCCAAAATCAAAAAATTTGTTCGGCTGCCATTTTTCAGCTTTTCTTTGCTGCTTTTCTTTACGTTTGGAGGAGCTTTTCCAGCATGATATTTCAACAAATTTCAATGAATTGTTTTCTCTCTCTCCGAATCGTGTTCTCTCTCTCTCACTCTCTCTCTCTCTCTCTCTGCCGCGTTCATTTTCTCTTTCCCTCCCATCGGGCGTACATTCTCTTCGGTTTGAAATCTCTTCTGAAAATCCAAGCGTCTTATGAACAACAACAACAACTAAGTTCCTTTTTTGCCTGGCAATGCTGTAAATTGGGGAATAAGTAGTAAAAGCTTTTAATCGCCCACTCACTTTGCTCAGCATAACATTCATTCATATTCATTGAGGAGACAAATCACCAACAACAATTACAACAATAATTGCAACAACAACAGCAAGTACAATAAACGCAATGACGCTCTTAAAGAACAAAAAAAAAATATTTAAAAAAAAACATGAAAAAAAAACAAAAACAAAAATGGAAATAAAGGCAAATTGTATATTTTAAAATCATGAATTAGAAAGCTTACGAAGAACCACTACAATGATAAAAAAACAAAAAAGCGCGTGACATCAAATGTGCACGTGTAATGCTCGAAATATTTGAATGTCTGAATGTCTGAATGTTAAAAATGTGTAAGGATTTTATTGTTTCCCATATGAAAAGACTGTCTTCGGGTATTTACGCCGGATGGCGGAATTATAAAAGAAGTGAATTAGATTCGAGTTAAAACGTCGCCATAAAGTATGCTACGGAAATTTCCACTTTGAGGTTATTCTTTTCTTTTTTCCCCTTATTTTTATTTTTTAAATTTTTTTTTAAATTAAAAAAAAAAAGTTTTACACTTAAAAAAATTATTTTTTTTAATTTAAAACTTCTTCGAGTATTTACGCCGGATGGCGGAATTATAAAAGAAGTGAATTACGTTCGAGTTAATACGTCGCCATAAAGTATGCTACGGAAATTTCCACTTTGAGGTTATTCTTTTCTTTTTCCCCCTTTTTTTATTTTTTAAATTTCTTTTATATTTTTTTTATATATTATTTTTTTTTTAAATTAAAACAACAAATTTTTACACTTAAAAAAATTTTTTTTTTAATTTAAAAAAATTTTTTTTTGTTTTGTTTTTGTGTAATTTTTTTTTTACATTTTTTTTGGGCTCTATTTGATTACGTGCTAATATAGCCGACGATCGATTTGTATGTAAAAAGGACGAAACAATTTTGAAATTTTATTGGAATTAATTTTTAAGCCTCGAGAGTTTGACGCAAACGGCTGGCAAAATTTGCATATAAGCTCTTGGAATGAATTCATGTTTTTAGCCAGCATTTCGCCTAGCCTACACACATTTTTCACTCAAACACACACACACGTTGGAGCATACGTTCCAAACAGTTTTTCGTTTTTCGTTTTTCGTTGTATATTTTGTGGCGCATACGATTGTGACTGTCAGTCTTTGATTTGCGGCCTTAATGGCAACGTTGGTAGCCGATCGAATTGCGTGCCTTTCTTTTGTGTTGCGACCAGAGTTCAAAGCCAAAATTCGAACGAGCGGCGTGGCGTGCCAGTTTGAAATGCTTTGTGCCTTCTTTGAAGATTAAAAAAGAAAACAGAAAGCAAAAAAACACAATACCACAAAAAAAAAAAAAAAAATTAATTGAAGAAAGAAAGAAAAAAGGCAAAAAATTTGAAAAAAAAAATTCATATTGAATTATATTAGAATATGAACGGCAGATGGCAAAGTGTTTCGTATTATGTTTACAAGAAATTCGGGTAACAAATATTTATAAGGCGCCTCATTGGCTCGCCAAATCAATGCACCTACAAATGAAAGAAGAAAATAAATTCTTATAAGATTTGATAATTGCTTCTGTGTGTTTACATATCGATGGTCCAATATACTATTGTTCGTGTGTGCATGCTGTTTTTTTTTTTTGTGCTTTGTTGTTTAGCACGATAAATATATAATTACATATATATATATATATATATATATGTATAATAATTTGTATATTACTTTTATTTCCGGCATTCGCCAAGTGTCCTTTATTGCGATATTATTCGCTCCAACCATTCACATTCAAGCCGATCATTAAGTTCGCTTCAAAATCAATACACCACATTCTCTCAACAATCAATCGAAATGCCATTCAGCGACCAGTTTGTTTGGCTGTCAAACAACAATATTAATGACTATTCTCAGACAATCAGATCCAATCTCAGCAAAGACATATGTACACTTTCTGGCGGCTTAATTGCTTGTGGAAATGCACAATATTCGAAATTGGTAGAAAAAAAAAACAAAAAACAAACAAATTCCTGTTTATTTTGAAATATCGACTGACCGCCCAGGTGCATTCTTCAACTCGGCGTAAGAATTTTCGCAAGCTTAAATTCTCGAAAATATCCCTTCAGTCTTTTGATGCCAGTTGAACTCCATCAGAAACCTTTGCTATATTTGAAATTTTTCAAAAATTTTCAATATTCAAACTAATAAGCGCCTGCTTTAAACTCTTTTCTGAAGACTACACCGAGAGAAAAAGGTAGTTATATTAACTGAAAAAGCAGGTTAAAATAACCGAGTTCACCGTTAATTGTTAACTTATGTACAGTAGCGGTCAATTCAACAGTTAAAAACACAGTCAATAAGGATATAACTACCTGATGGTTGATATAACTGTCTCGCGGTTAAATCAACTGTCACCAGCGACTGGAAAAAAAAAATTTATTTTTTGCTTTGACTTTTTTTTATCTTCTTTTATTAATATATTTTTTTTTAAATTAAATTTTTATATTTTTTCTTTATTTATTTGTTTCTTATTTAAATCTTTTTCTCTTTCATCTCTTTAAATTTTCTCGCCTCGGCCGAGCCTTGAACCGCTGACCTCCACACTTCGCTGGGCGAACGTCTTAACCATTACGCTAAACGAACGAATCTTAATTTGCATTACGTCTAAACGCTCACTTGAAGTTTAGATGTTGGTCAAAATGCTCACTTGGAACGTTTAAGAAGTTGTTTCACTCCAAAATTTTGCTGAAATGAACCATTAACGAAATTTTTTCACTCCCACAAATTTTTTGCTTGAAAATGTAACCATAAACATAAAAAAAATTAAATTAAATAAAACCTTAAAAATTTAGGAGAAAATTTTTGTCTTCCAAAACAACTACACTCTGAACAAAAAAAAAAAATGTAATTAAAAAAAAAAATTCCGAAAAATTCCCGCCGCCAGCAGGGATAGAACCCCGAAGCTCACGACTGTCGAGTCACAGTTTAAACCACTGAGCTATCGAAACCTCCGGAGACGGTTGATCAGAATGCGAACTTATACGTCTAAGTGAACGAAAGCGAATTTGAACATAAAAAGTAACTGTTTTTCAACTGTTCATTTGACTGCCATTTTCAGTGCATTTAACGCGGAATACAGTTTTTATTTGACCACTCTTACTTGAACTGTTCTAAGTAGTTGATTTAACTGTTGTTATTTCTCTCGGTGTATCATTTAAAATGCTAAGCCCCTAAAAAAGGTTGAAACTAGATTGAACTAGACTATGACCTCTAATGAATATTTAAAACAAAAAAATTAATTTTCTACTCGATTGAAAAGCACACTCAGAAATTCATTGATTCGCGAAGGATAATATTCTTAAATTGCGTACATATAAGCTTCTAAACATTAAATGAGTCACGCTTAAAGACATATCGATTTGCAAGGATTCTTCCCTTCATTCAATCGTATATGATATTCTCAGAACGCGATTACTTTGCCAAATTGCACTGCTACCCATTGCTGGGTCATGAATACTAAAAGCAATGCAAATAAATCAATTAAACGCCAAGAAGTGCCATCGAAAGGCTGTGCTGAACATGCATAGACATCCTTCGTTTAAATTTTTTTTTGTTTTTAGCAAGTTATAACATTAGAATAAACCGTTTTTGAAATTGCAATTAGTTTCGATTATTGAATCGTTTTATTTTTTTAATTGATATTAATTTATTTTAATTTTTGTTTCTGGTTTGTTTGTTTGAAAATGAAAATAACCCTTTTGGGAGTCGTTAAAAATTTGGGATAATTAAATTTTATTCCCATGTATTCATTTCATTTAGCGCAAATATATAATAGTGATACATCATGTTTGTATCTCTGTATATACAAAAAAAAAAAAAAAAAATTTTATTCAGAATTTATGGTAGTTTTCCATGGAAAAAGTACACCTTGAATTCGCTCGAAACGCAATGTAATTAAAATGTGCAAACCACATTGAAGTGGAGTATTTTTTTTATATTTTTTTTTTACAAAGCCATAGCGAGAGCGAGAGGGAGGAACTCCAATTACTTATTCATTAGAATTTTCATGGAATGACTCCCTGTGCGAGCAGTAAAGCACAGAAACATCCCAGCACAGCTGGCATTTTGATCATCATCCAACATTTAAACCCACGTAATTGCATTTCTTGGTAATAAAGTTTTCCTTTCCGTTTTTTTCCTTTTTTTTATATTTTTTTTTTTTTTTCATTTCAGTGGGTTTTTGAACGTAATTACGTTTTGAACTAAATATTTGATTACACCGGTTGAGCGTCATTTTATATAATATCCAGAATGAATTCCATTCAATCTATCTGCCAGACGGTATTCATTTCAATTGCATGGCGCGAGAAAATTGTTCGCAATAAATATTCAATTTGATCATTAAAAATTCTTACACATAATAGAGAGCATTTCCAGCGAAGAGCTTTTTAAATCGTGGCATAGCATAACCGCAACGGATTTAATAGGTATCACAAGTAGAATTTTTATACTCGTGTATATGTATGTATGTGGTTAAATGCACGTTGCACAAGAAAAACTTTTCAGTGACATTGAATTGTTCTCGATTGTCGATTGCGGTGTATCCGATGCAATGGCCGAACGTTGGCGATATGTTTTCGCTAGAATCAAGCAAAGGTGAGTTCCACCACAATCGGTGACTGATTGTGAGTTGTGCAAAAAAGACAAAAAAAAAAAAAAAATATAATAGAATTTCATATCAAAGAGAAGATGTAATCATTTCATGAATAAATACACGTACCTTCGACGTATACGCAACGTGCTTCAGGCACGTTGCACATACAACAGGGCCACATGCTTTGCCAGGTAAATGCATACTTTTTTTTTTTCAATTTGAGCATTGTCTTCAAAGAGTTGATTGATATTAAAAGATTTTGCGTTACGATTCGATGAAATAAGGGCTGATGTTAATTGTGTATAAAGTGCTCAAAAGGTCAATCATATAAAGTAGGTATGCAATATTCATTAAGAATTTGTTATCGATGTGTATTTTTTTTTTTTTTTTTTTTTTGTTTGTGGAACAATAAGTATTCACTCTACTCAGTTATATTACACATAAATGCAATAGAAAGCTAATTTTCGCATTAAAATTTGAAAACTTAATAAATAAGAAATCAAAAAACTACCCAAGAAGCCAAAAGAGTTCGCACGGGGCTCTTAAAGACTCCTTTGCCGAAGCGAAACTGATCCAAAAATGCTCCAAAAACAGGAGCTCTAAATGGGCGTTTTTTTTTTTTTTTTTGCGGGAGAAAGGAGCACGGAGCGTAATATGGAAAAAGTGTATTTTTTGGGATCTAAAAATTTATCTTTTAAGATTGCTGGAGTGCTCCTTAAGAGTCTGTTTGGACGTTCTTTCAGATAAAAAAAAATTTTTTTTTTATGACTCTTTTGGTCTCACTTAATGTTCCTACACAGAAAAACTGGCTACGAAAAATTCCAACTAATGGCGTTTGTTAAACTCGATTCATCGGTTTTTTAATTGTCCCAATTAAAAATTTCAAACAAATAACGAAATTCGGGGAAAAGTTCGTAATAATAAATTTTTGAACAAAAATTTGGTTGATTATTTTGTTGTATTAAATACCAAAAGTATTAACACTTGAAAAAAATTTTGTTTGAATTTTTTTTAAGTGCATATAAATATTTTTCTAAAATTCTCATTAGCTTTATGCGGACTTACATACAAGAAGAGACAAAATAATCAAAAATTAGCTCATGTTTATGATGTTATAATGTATAATTATCTTCCGTGAACTGACTTTTCAGACTCACATTTTTATTATGGAATATGAAGATGAGGCATTTTTTCCTTTTTTTATTTATTTAAAATAATTGATTGATTTTTATTAATACCTTTGGTTGTTGATATTACAAATCGTTGTTTGAAAATGTTTATTGAGTGTTAATACTTCGAGTAATTGTCCCAATTAAACGATTTGTTAATATAACAAAAAGTGGAATAGGCTGAGTTTTAACAACAAATTTGTTATATTGATTAAAAAAAATTGGTTGTATTTACGCACAAAAATCTTTCTGTGTACTTATACTTAAATTTTTGAGGCCTTGGCAAAAGCACTACTTCGACGAGTCCTTTCACACACCTACATATTTGGAGCACTCCCGAAAACACTTCCGTCAGGGGTGCTTTAAAAAGAGTCCTTTTACACTCTTTTTCGGAGCATTCCGTATATGGTTGGATGGGTAATGGGAGTTGCCATTCTTCGGATACTGCTTGCAAATTTATTTGAAAGAAGCTTGCGCACATGTGTCAAAATAAATAAAATTTATTTTCAATTGAATTCCTAGAACTATGTGTACGAGCATTAAGTTGAAAAATGAAAACAAAAAAGAAATTTTTGAATATACAGCGAAACTATTAATACGAAATTCGGCTTTGAACTTGTGATAAATCGCATCTACATTCCTACTATATTTGTTTTTCCGTATTTTATTTTTGAATTGAACTATTCTTTCAGGGCACTTCAAGGACGTTGTTTAAATTTGATTCAATTATTTTCTCATAAATTTTTCGTATTCGTAAAAGACTTCAAAAATTGTACATGCAATGTACCCTACATGCTTAAATTCCAATTTCACTTAATAATTTAAATGGCTAAAGTAAACAAATGCCCCATACCAAAAAGGCCAGGCAAACGCCCACACTCCTTTAACGCAACATTTCAGGTGCTGTCACAACTTAAATAATTTGTCAGATAAGGCACAACTCCGAGCAGCAAATGCTTAATGTAAACGAAGCTCCTGTGAATGTTGCGTTTGAAAATAGCTGAAAGCAAAATAATGTACTATAGATCACATAATTGCATATACATATACATATACATATATAGGAATACATATGAACACGGACGGCATGGTAATGTGTTTTATATAAATAAATTATTTTAATCAATGTTTGTTAATTTCGCTTCTGCATAAAAACAACGAAGACACTTCCAAGTGGAAATGTGTTTAGGCCATGATTATTTTTGATTCAAAATTTATTGAATTTTTCAATATTTTTTTTCCATTTTAATGTTGTGACCAGAAAAATCGATTTTTCTTTTTTAAAAACTATTTTGTGGAAAATCTTTTTGTCTGTTTTGGGGAACTCATGAGAGTCTATTTTGGGAAACTCATGAGAGTAATTAGTATGAAGAAGAAGTAACGAAAATTTTAAGCCTTTTGACATGGCATGAATCCACTAGGTACCGCAAATAGACTTGACGACATTTTATTGTATAATTACACAGAAAAACCGGCTACGAAAAATTCCAATTAATGGCGTTTGTTATACTCGATCTATCGGTTTTTTAATTGTACCAATTAAAAATTTCAAACAAATCACGAAATTCGAGAAAAGTTCGTAATATTAAATTTTTGAACAAAAATTTGGTTGATTATTTTGTTGTATTAAATACCAAAAGTACACAGAGAAAAAAATCAACCAGAAAACTGGTTAAATCAAAAGGAAAAACATACAAAACGGCTTCAACAAGGAAAATTTTTAATTTAATAATTTTTCTTGTTGAAAAAAATAAAGATTTTCCGTTTGAATCAACCATATATCAGGTTGAATTGAAATGATAATTTTCAAAAATGGATTTAAATTTAAATTGTTGAACTAACTAACGGACATAATTGAAATGACAAGATAATTTTTAAAATAACAAAACATTTCCACAAAAAAAAAAAAAAACCTATACAAGAAGAAATGTCAAAACAAATTTAATTAACGTCCAAAGCAAATGGCCACAGAGCTCTCTCCTGAACATAACCTCAAAAATAGCCATCGGATGGACTTCATCCGATTTGGTCACTCCGTTGTCGTGTGACTGCTTTCGCAATGCTTAAAAAGTTCTAAGATAAATGAATATCTTTGTATGTCCTATTTTATAAAGCAAATGAGAATTATACACAACGAAAAAAAAATGTAGTTAAACATATTTCCTTTAAATCAACCAAAAATGTTGTTGACTCAACCATTTTGCTTTTGAATTTTTTGTTCTGCTTGAAAATCAAAAGGACTGTGAATAACAATGCGCCCTTTTTTTAAAAAAAATCATGGTTACGTTTGCTCAGTGTATTAACACTTGACAAAACATTTCTTTGAAATTTTTGAAAGTGCATATAAATATTTTTCTAAAATTCTCATTAGCTTTATGCGGACTTACATACAAGAAGAGACAAAATAATCAAAAATTAGCTCATGTTTATGATGTTATAATGTATAATTATCTTCCGTGAACTGACTTTTCAGACTCAAATTTTTATTATGGAATATGTAGATGAGGCATTTTTTCCTTTTTTATTTATTTAAAATAATTGGTTGATTTTTATTAATACCTTTGGTTTGGTTAATATTACAAATCGTTAATTGAAAATTTTTGTTGAGTGTTAATACTTCGAGTAATTGTCCCAATTAAACGATTTGTTAATATAACAAAAAGTGGAATAGGCTGAGTTTTAACAAAAAATTTGTTATATTAGGGGTATTCACAAAGGCGTGTTAAAAACGTTGGAAAGTCGGAAAATCGGAAAGTTGCGACTTCTTAAAAAATTTTTAAACTTTTTTTGTATCTTGCACCACCTTTTAAGCAGATAAAATTTTCCGATTTTCCGACTTTACTATTTTCCGACGCCTTTGTGAATACCCCTATTGATTAAAAACTTGGTTGTATTTACGCTCAAAAGTCTTTCTGTGTAACAGGTGCATATCCCCATTTAAATTGGTCTCTCTCTCTCTCTGTCACTCTCTATCGCTCTCACTCTCCCTCTGTCCATAAGTGAAATCGCCTTATCTCGGTCAATGTGTCTAATCAATTTTGCTTATCTGTTTACCCTTGCGCTTAAAATTATTTATTTGACGAACAGAACTTCAATTAAATCGAACCCGTTCTTGATGTCGAATCCACATTCACACATGATAATACGCTATATCCAAGCAAATCAGTTTAATATGCGGAATTTGATTATTGGAGAACTTTGAGAGTTTGTTTGTGTGTGTTCCCTTTCGAAAGCCTCATTGAAGTCCAATCAAATTAAAATCAAAATCGAAAGCGAAATCGATATCGATATCGAAGTCAAAATCAATTTGGAGAGCTCAACAACTTCTATATTGTATTCTCCTTTTCTCCTTCCTTGCGCTTTCAGTTTGGCAATAAAAAACGCTGAGGACAATGCACCGACGAAAAGAGATCCTGGTAGTACGGAGCTACTACTGGACGGCGAACAGTAAGTGGAAATCAATTTAATATTTCATTTTTTTCCCCCATTGCCAATTAAAATTTATTTTTATTTTTGTTTTTTGTTCTTTTTTCGTGTTGCTTTCTTTTCGTTTCAGACCGACGTTAGACGAAATACGAGGTTGGGGAAAAAGTTTCGATAAGCTAATGAAAAGTGCGGGTAAGTGAAGCGGTCGATGATAAAAAAAAAAAAAAATATGAAATTCGTGGCGATGCGCGCGATGGCTTCCTTGTTGTGGTTGTGTTGAGCGAGCCTCGGCGGGGACCTTGAATGGCACATTTGACAGCAAGGCGAAGTCATGTTTTTTATTTAATATATGTATATGACGGAGGAGCTCAAGAATCGCGACATCGGCGACAATTGCACTTCCGTGATGAATGTTTTCTTCATTCTCATTCTCATTTTGGTTTTTTTTTGTTTTCGTAGGCAGGGTACAAAGTGTACAGGGACAATGGAAATAAATGTGATGAAGCATGCAATATTCAGGAAACTATGGCACGCAATTTTTCATTACAATGCCACAACATTTCTTTTTATATTTATGTTTTTTTTTTCTTTCTTCTTTCTTTTTTTCACAAATTCTTTTCTCATTGCTGGCAGTCTCTGTCGGTATGACCAAAAGGCGGCTTTTGTATCGTGTTTATTTTTAAACGTTTGACGTTAACTCTTAACGTTCAAGTATACACGGATTCACATTGCTATGTGTATTTATTCCTTTTTTGTATGAGTAATTCAGTTACGTCAGGTGAAGGACTATATATTCCTTGTACACATTGTACACAGTTCTACACTATATACAGATAATTTTCCTTCGAGAGAGAAGAGAGAGAAAATTACTGAAAGCCTCCTTGAAATATGCAACCAAATAATTTTATAGCCTTTACAATTCCCAATTCTCTTCTCAATCGTATTCTCAAAGGAATTCATTCAAGTAAACGCCAAAAACTTCACACTTCAACTTTTTATGACTTTTTTTTTACCTCATTGAAGGACAAACACAAAATTTTTTATACAAAAAAAAAAAAAAAAAATCATATAACATTCTTCTCGCATTCTGCTATTTAGCGGGCCGAAAAGTCTTTCGCGACTTTCTACGCAGTGAATTCAGCGAGGAGAACATACTCTTTTGGCTGGCATGTGAAGACCTCAAGCACGAGGCCAATCCCGAAACGATCGAAGAGAAGGCTCGCCTCATTTACGAGGATTACATTTCGATATTATCGCCACGTGAGGTGTCGCTCGATTCGCGCGTCCGTGAGATCGTCAACCGGAATATGGTCGAGCCGACGTCAAGCACATTCGACGAGGCACAAATACAAATCTACACACTTATGCATCGTGATTCGTATCCCAGGTAAGTACCTACAATAATACAAGCGCAACCCCACCCCAGTACGAAATCAAATCCATCGATAACTACATGATCGGATTTTGTTGACTTTTATAAAATTTCAAGCATACTTTATGGAGTAAAAATGTTGTTCAATATGACTTTTTTTTATACCCGACACACTCTGTGTCGAGGGTATATTGCGTTTGTGTGGTTGTGTGTAACACCCAGAACCAGTCGAGATAGACCATACAAAATATATATGGAAATGGTTAGCGTCACCAGGAGATTCGATTTAGACATGTCTGTCCGTCTGTCTGTCTGTCTGTCTGTCCGTCTGTCTGTTTGTATACAGTTTTTTTTATCGAAGGAGTTGAGCTATCTTGACGAAATCTGGTATGCGTACTCACGGCAACATGAGTAAAAACAAGTCCGAGAATGGACCCGATCGCCTCCATTTTTAGGGGTACCTCCAGTACTAGGGTCTGTTACGAAAATCACAAAAACTGCTCTAAAATCGAAGTTTTTCAAGATATTTTGATGAAATTTGGTATTTGATTATATAGGCAAGTAATATGATTAAAAAAAAATTGTAAAAGTGGGAGTGGCAGAAGGGCGGTTTTCGAAAATTGTCTCCTACAACCGAAATTCAAATGGGACTTGAACGAAATTCGGCACTTATGCTTCCTTTGTAGCCATAAACATCCTCCCAAAAAATTACCTTGAGCGGTCCATTATTAAGGGTACCTCCAGTACTAGGGTCTGTCACAAAAATCCCAAAACTGCCTCAAAATCGGACTTTTTCGAAATATTTCAATGAAACTTAGAATTTGAGCGTATATTTAAGCCTCCGATTAGGATTGCAAAAATAAATGGAAAAGTGGGCGTGGAAAAGGGGCGGTTTTCATAAAGAAATTTAACAAAAGTCGGTATATGGGGCTCCTAATGGCCTTTAAAACCTCTTGAATAATCCTTCTTAGTGGTCCTGTTTTTTGGGCGTGGTTCAAAAATTATTTAAACATGTGTGTCTGTGTCGGGTATTTTATTACCAGGCTCGCCTGACTATAACACCCTTGCTTGTTTTTTTTTTTTTTTTTTTTGAAATTAGAAAAATGGTTTGAGCTCAACTTCGCTAAACTTATTCGCAAAATGTTGGTAAGAAAATTTTTTTCGCCCCATAAAGTATGCTTTAAATTTATAAAAGTCAACAAAATCCGATCCCTGACTATGGCTCTTTCAAAACATGATCGTTGTATTGTTTCTCTCTCTCTCTCTCATCTCCTCTCTCTCTCTCTCTCTCTCTCTCTCTCTCTCTCTCTCTCTCTCTCTCTCTTATTTTACAGATTTCTGAATTCACAGAAATTCAAAGCGTTAGCACAATTACAAGATGGTATGTCCGCATCGGGCTCGACAGCAGATAGTCCGACCTAGGAACAAACATTGCTGGATAATTCTACAATCTAAAACCTAAGCATGAGAAATTTCAGAAACAAAATCGCAAAATCGCTAAAACAAAACAAAAACCAACAACAACTTCAAGTCCACAAAATGAGCAAAATGAACAAGCACAACAACATTGGGACCCAGACAGCGTTTAATATCATAACGGACGACATAACACGTTAAGGATTTTCATTCGAATGCCAACGAAGGAGCTGCGAACTGAAATTTCCTCTCACATTGCAAGCGTTCGCAAAATTTCGTCATTAGGGCAAATTAAAAAAATATTAAAAAAATACATTAAATAACATTTGGAAATGCAACAAAATAAGAAAATAAAAACCAAAAAAAAAAACCAAAAAAGAAAAAATCACACCAAAAACAAAAGAATCTAATCTTGAATCCCACCCATCCTGTTAAGATGAATCAACCAAAATAAATAAATGAACGAAGAATGGAAATGAAATGGAAAACAACAACAACAACAATACACAACTCAGCTCTAGCTCTATGGTTTTATGGAAATCGTAAGCGCTAAGCGAGCATAAAAAATTGTTTTTATTTAATTTTTTTTCAATTTTTTTTTCAATTTTTTTTTCAATTTTTTTAAAATTTTTTTAAAAATTTTTTTTCCTTTAGTCTAAGGCGTATTGAAGTTAGAAACGAAACTTAAGTATGATCTCACGATAAGTATGAAAATGTCTGCGTTTTTATGCATGCATATTTTATTGTATGACTGAACGGGCATGAGCGTGTGTGTGTGTGCGTGTGTGCGTGAATCCGAATGCATGTGATGATGACGCGCAACGATGCGTATGGCTGCCACTGTGGGCAAGCATGAAAAGTATTAAATTTTAAGTGCGTATCAAGCAATACAACATTTCAGAGACGCAAAAAATGAAATGAAAAAAGGAAATCGTTATGACAGCTAAAAGTTTAATAAAATATAAATATAAAATATAAAATTTTCAAAAGAGCAAAGAAATTCCGGAGCATTCTTTCATCTAGTATAGTAAAAAAAAAAAAAAAAAAAAAGAAAAAAAAATAAAATAAAACCAAATAAAATATAAAATCGCCACATCAAAATGAAAACTTTAACGAATATTTAAAAAAAAAAAACAAAAAGAAGAAACCCGAAAACATTTCTCTGCACTAAACAAGAATATGAAGAAAGTTAAAAGTAAAAGGAAAAAGAAAAATTAAAACGAAAACGATAAGAAAACAAAAGAGATTTTCCTACTTAGCGCTAGTCACTTTTCTATTTTTCTCAAACAATGATCAATGATTGTGCGACACTCTCTCAATACCTCTACATATAACTTATACATATAAACAATACCTAATGTATTTATTGAGTTTTATTACTATAACTATTCAAATTTTTTATGTACCTATAACGATATATACATACATAGGTATATTATATATTTTTGATTTTATTTTTTCCATTTTCATTTTATATGAAAAAAGATTCCCTTAAATCTAAGAGAACCGTTTAGAAAATATATTCTTGTAGACGTATAACTGTAACTATAACAAAACAAAGCAAAACAAAACAAAACAAAAAACAAAGCAAAGCAAAGCAAAGCAAAGCAAAGCAAAGCAAAACAAAACAAAACAAAACAAAACAAAACAAAACAAAAAAACAAAACAAAACAAAACAAAACAACAAAACAAAACAAAACAAAACAAAGCAAAACAAAACAAAAAAGAACTCTTTTCTCAACATAAAAGAACATTTTAGACTAGGATAGTACCAATGTCGGCGTAGCATTTTCACATGAAAGCAACAACAAAAGTTATTAATAATAGCTTTTTAAATAATAAAGCTCTAATAATTTTATTTAATACGAATTCATTATGGTGACATTTGTGGTTGCTAATGAAAGGCAGACCAAAATTTTAATATAAACATAGAATAAAAAACGAAAACAAAAACAAAATAAATAATAAATAAATAAACGAATCAATAGAGTCGCCCGAATTTAAAACGTATAGAAAATAAGCGATCAAAAAAATTTCGTAATGAATCACAATATTATCTAAAAAAAAAAAAAAAAATTAACCCTTTCATGCATCGCGAGCACTCCAAGCTCTACAATCGTTCGCTCCCGATGAACGGCGAACGTTTACTTGACGCAAACGCTCGATAAATAAATGAAAGAAAAAAACGAATCAACGCCTCTTTAGAAGACACCCGACAACATCCGATATCCGACATCCACCATAATGACATCTGAGGAATTTAAATTTGAAAATATTCTCTGTCAATTTTTATTCTCAGGGCTCGTATTTTGTTCTTCTTCTTCCTCTTGCGTGTTTAACTATTTCGGTGTCCGCAAAACGCGAACAATTCCTTCAGTTGCATCCTCCGTGGTAAGTCCTATAGCCTCGAGGTCCCATTTAACTGTGTCCATCCAACGCTGTTTCACTCGCACTTGCACTCGCACTCGATGTCTGTAACGATGTATTTGTAGTGTGTAGCCTTTTTTCGCCAAAGTCTCCTCATTTGCTCTCAGGACGTGTCCATACCAGCGTAGCCTTGCTTCCCGCATTTTCCCCAATAATTGGCGCAACTCCATAGCGTCTACGGATGTCTACGTTTGGAACATGATCAATACGAGTGAGTCCGGATATCCAGCGAAGCATCTTTGTTTCCATAACACTAACCTTTATTTCTGCTACTTTCGTTGCTGGTAGACATTCGGTACTATAAAGAGCGACTGTCTGATGACTGTGCTGTAAATTTTGGACTCGTATTTTGTTGACTTTTATAAACTTAAAGTATACTTTATGGCGCAAAAAAAATATTTTTTCTTACCAACATTTTGCGAATAAGCTATGCGAAGTTGAACTTCAAACCGCTTTTCTAACTTCAAAACAAAAAAAATTCATATTGAAGTTAAAAATCGATTTGAATCTTAACTTTATGTGGTTTTTAAACAACATTTTTTTACTCCATAAAGTATGCTTTAAATTTATAAAATTCAACAAAATCCGAGCCCCGGTTATAGCAAAAGCACAACAAATCGCTTGGAGAATATTTTAATAAAATAGAAATTCGTAACAAATGCATGAAAGGGTTAAATATATCGCGTTTATAGCAATGATGCTGTACGAAAACACACCATGTGAGTCCAGTAATGTGACCATGTTAAGAAAAGTCTCCAAATATTTGAATATAAATGAATGTTAAAATTTTTTGACTTTTCTTCTATCATTTTCAAATTCACATGGAATTTGTTACTTCAATTTTAAGAAGTACCGTGACACATAAAATTGTACTTTTGCTGTCCTGCACAGAAGCAAAAAAAAAAAAAAAAACTATTTCGTTGCTACATTAAATGGTCACCATTAAGAATTTCAAACATAAGGTCGAAATTCAAGAACTTATGGACTTTTCGGAAATTTTAGTCGGCGAACAGATTTTTATTTATTCACTTTTGAATGGATCATATTTATGTTTATAGTGAAAACCCAAATATAAGAATTCTGAAATTCTGGAATATTTTTTTAAAATTTATTTTTCATTAAAGAAACTCTGTGAACAAGATCGATTCTGAGCAGCACATTCAGAATCGCAAATTTTTACCAAAACGATAATCAATTTCTTCTAGAATTGAGCACTTGCTAATTTAAGAATCGATTTGACTTAGCACTATCTACTAATTTACATCATTATTAGGGCAATAGAAAATAATTAATTTCAATACCTAGATGTATGCTTTCGAATATTTCAAAGCCACTTTAAAATATTCTAAGTCTATACCAATGATTCATAATAAAGAGGCTCTTAGAAAGTCTACACAACATATAAAATCCTCGCTCAGGGTGTTCTTCAATGGACGAAGCTACAAGAGCGTACAGATTTCTGACTATTCGAATTATTCTTAATTGTATTTTTAAGCATACTTTTAGGTGCTGAATTTAAACATTTTCTGTTGCCCTAATCATTGTAAATGGGACAACAGAAAATATGTATTGAAATTCAGCATATAAATAATCCGAATATTTCTGATAGTGACAGATCTTTTCATTCTTGTAGCTTTTTCAATTTAATCAGATATTAAGGAAGAAGTTTGAATGATGTGCGGATATCCGTAAAGCCTTAACCCTCTGCAGCTGATGTGATCTAATTTTAACAATATAACTGACGTGGGGTCAAACAGACGTGTCATCTCTAAATTTATTTCCCTCTTCAAATTCCTAACTGGCATGCTTTTGGCCTTATTTCTTATATTTCTTATAAGAGCAAAACGTTTTCAAGCCAAAAAAAAAAAAAAAAAACGGAAGAACATTTGAAATAAAAGGAATTTTTGAGACCGCTTAAGAATTGAAACTTCGTATTTTACAAACGTATGTAAAATTTTCCGTTTTACGGGATCTGTCAGACTTCGAAGTCAGCTGCATAGGGTTAAGCTTCGTTTATGAAGGCTTAATATTATATTAATTTGTATTTAAATATTCAAATGCATACCTTTAGGCGCTAAATTTGCGCATTTTCTGTTGCCGTTATCATTATGTAAAGCTTTGTAGTAACCCTGCAGGAAATGTGAAAAGTGAATATATAGTCTTTCACTACCGACCGTGTCGCCGGTACTACTGACCAGCTGTACCCTTTGCATTGCTTCGCCCGTTAGACATTTAACATTGAGTTGTCATTGAATGTCAACAGTACACAAATGAGCTATTGATGAATTATTGACGAGGTACTGACTTTGACATCATATGGAGACATTTGTACTACTGAGTCTGTACTCCCTTACTACTGATTTGGCACTTTTTGATATTTCTTTCGAGCTATCTGATTTTTTCGCGTGGCAGCCGTGGCTGCCTCTATTCAGCTTGACAATCGCCATATTGAGAAATACCGCTGGTATACATGTATGCATACAGAAAAATGAAACTGAATACATTCGGTTGACATGCCATACCTGATGTCAATAGATCCCTCGTCTATAGAGACGAGATACTGACTTGTCGATATAAGACGACAGGCTTCCTGCAGGGAAATTACATTCAACCAGAAACCACCGTTCAAACAAAATAAATCCATAAAACTCTTGAGAAGTCATTCTTCAATTTTCTTTTCAAAAGATTCCACTTCTTTACAAAAAAAAAAAATAAATAAATAAATAATATTATAATAATATTCATTATGAAGCATTGAAGTACTTAAGTAACCAAACACAAATGAACCAGTTACATTTAGGTTCACTATGAAAAGCACTTAGAGAAAGCGCAGTAAATAACAATTGAATAATAAAAATAACAATAATAATAATAATAAAAATAATAAAAATTAAAAATAAAAGATAATAATAATAATAATAAAAATAAAAATAAAAGAAAATAATAAGAATTTTCTGCGGGTGAGGTTGGTGGAAATACTGATGCACCATCAGCTTGATCACCATCAAAGCCGGTGTGTTGGTGGGCTCTTACCGGCTAAGACCACCGTGCTTTCTTTTTATTGAGGTTTTCGTTATCCACCCACACAATAATAAAAATACCTAATAATCAAGGCAACCATAAATATTCAAATTAAGCCCAAAAAATATACATCTCAATGTTTTGAAATGTTGCCGATGCTGCAACTCCGTTGTTTTTCTTAAAAGCACACCTATTTATACACGTCTCCAGAGGTGGGTATTATGGAATTTTTTCGATCATGTAAATACTGAAACTAAGTTCCATAGGCAAACATTGACGTGCATACTTTTAGGGCTCAATTTAAATACTCGTGATTGCCCTGCTAATAATAATTACAATGCGAATAAACCTAATAAAAAACATTTTTTAAAAAACAGCACACAAAATGTAATTTTTAAGTAGTTATTATTTAAAAAGAAATTAATAAATGAAACTTAAATCACCAAAACTAATGTGACATCGAAATATGTAAATAATCAAGAAAATAACATCAAATGTGCATACTAAATAATTACGAATATTGTTTAATTTTAATAGAAAAAAAATAAGAAGAAAAAACACAGGATCTAATAAGGTTTTCGCAAACGTGCCATTATTTATTTATTTAAAACCAAAAATATTGTATATGTTTTAATGCCATTGTTAATCCTGTTTTAAGTTTATGAACGCATTCTCAACTGAAGTCCTTGCAATTATTTGTTTCGATTTGCATTTCGTACTGAATGAAATGTGTTATTATCGTGCTTTAGTTTCGAAATTAAGCTATTTAAACGCTTCAGTTTTCCATATCGTTTTAATCGTGTTGAGTGTCGAAAATTATGTATTTAAGCGACATCACTGCCAATTTTTCATCCCAAAAATTTATTCCATTTTTGTACTTAATTTTTTTTTTTTTTTTGTACCCATCTCCGTTCGTTATGTTACTTATGAATCCAACAACCCGCGAAGGTGATTTATCGATAAATTGACGCATATTGCAATCATCATCACTTCAAATGAAAGGGTCTTTAAATTCTCTGGGTCTCTTAACCCTGCATTTGGAACAGCACATGCGAATCCGAAAAGGGATAAAAAGCCCAGAGGCCAACAGTGCCTGCCGCATCAAAAGTATACGAGACTGTAGGCGACCTGTCTACCAATAGCTTACAAAGTACAGTCGACACTCTCTATAACGAACTTCTCTATAGGAGCATTCCACAGAAAATGATTCTTTTGTCCCGTAAAAACAGCCAAAAACTAATACAATTACTCAAAAATTTTGGAAAGGGAACCTTATATCCTGTTAAGTATCTTAATATGAGTACATAAAAATAATCTTTTCATAAAATTATTAATTTAAACATAAAAAAATATTATGAATATTATTTGTCCCGTACGTGGAATGCTCCTATAGCGAATTTTTTCAAGGCATTTTAGTTACACTTTAAATGCATTTTTTATTTCCTTATAACCAGGCTCGGATTTTGTTGACTTTTATAAAATTAAAGCATACTTTATGGGGCAAAAAAAATTTTTCCTACCAAAATTTTGCGAATTAGTTTAGCGAAGTTCAACTTAAAAGCGCTTTTCTAACTTCAAAAAAAAAAATCATATTGAAGTTAATAATAAATTTGAATTTTAACTTTAAGTAAGTTGAACAAAATGTTTACTCCATAAAGTATGCTTTAAATTTATAAAAGTCAACAAAATCCGAACCCTACTTATAACGAGTTTTCTCTGTGATGAATTTTTTTCCGGTCCCTAGGAATTTGTTCTTAGAGAGTTTCGACTGTATACAAGATTTTAGGCAGCGTACCGAATGAACACCAAACAAACCCCGATTACTTTGTATTGTGGTGTGTAGGCGTTCACTTTACATACTATACACTCTATACTCCACAGTATAGTTCCATATTTGTTTAGCGTCCAGTACATACACATCAGTGCTTCACTAGACGTTTTTAAGTTTGCCCCAGGGGATGGCGCATTCTTCCCCCAGGTTCCCATTTTTGCCTCCTCAGTGAGTATGCACCGATTTGGTTATCTTGGGTGGAGATACGGTGCTATCCTCACCGCATTAATTACCACAGCCACCACGAAACTCCTCGAAGGGACATCCCAATAACCGGCGGGATGCTAAAACGCATCCCGAGACACCGGCTGCCGTGGTAAATATGTTATGTCTAGTTAACAGCGTGAATACAGCTATAACTAGCATAGCTGCAACACGCCATGCTAAGTGTAGGTCGTATGCTAAAACCGGTCACGCCGCACTATGTCGACGCTACTACGTTTGTGACTCCATACTCAGTCGTCGGTCTGTAGTGGCCATCAGTTGGCTAGGGACCGCGGGTTCGCCAGGCCCGAAAATCATAAATGATTCCCCTCGCAGGAACTCCACAGTATAGTAGGATTGTATGTATATAACGTCGTGTGCATTAACGCCTACGAAGTGTGTTACGGTTCATCGCTTCTCTAAGCAGCCGCTTTTGGCCGCTGGAAAGGCTTAAGAAGAAGAAGAAGAAAAAGGTCTTTAAATTCGATTCGTAAAAAAATTCCATTCCATTGCGATTTAAACCGAAATTAGATTCGTTGTAAAAAAAAAAAAATCCTTCGATAAAAAGAAAATGAAAATATAAAGAACTTTTTAATTTACTTCTATCCATCGATAAAATGTTATATGTACTTTAAAATCAACCTTATTTGTTTTTGTTTTCGTAGCGTAATTCAGTTTTGATACATTTAATTGAAAAACAGAAAATAATATATATGAAAACTTACAAAGGACGTTGGTAACGCCCAATACATATCCTTCATTTACTTTTAATTGAAACTTTGATTTTTTTTTAAAGCATTCCGATGCGAATATCGTACTGTATCGAGAAAAAAATATAAATAAATACATCTGGTCACCTTATTCAGTCTCTTTTTATAAGTAAGGAGAATTTTTTTTTTTTGTATTGTTGGCAATTCAACTTGATCATCGAAAAGCAAAAGGTTGGGTTTTTTGCCGTACAAGTAACATATTTATTTCTTATTTATATAGTACTCACATGTTTAGTTGGATGTGTGACATTTCAATAGAAGGTTTTTTTTTTCGTCTTTTTCAATGCTCATAGCATGGAAAAAAATTTACCATTTTAAACGAAATAAGTCAAAAGGAATTGATTATATTAAAATTTGTAAGCCCGTGAAAGGTCTGCTCCCGTACTGCACGAAATTTTTTGAAAACTGTATGAAAATTGGACAGTTTTGGGCAGTTTAGTGCAGTACGGGAGCAGACCTGAAATTTCTTTTAGTCCGCATTTGAATTTTATTGTATTTTAAAAAGGGCGACTGCGTTAGTTATCAAAAACAAATATATATATATATATATTTATATATATAAAAAAGCTACAACTCGTAAATAAAGAAATAAATAAATACAGTATAGTCTTAATAGTTTTTAGCATTTGAAAAGAAATTGAAAAAAAAAAGAATGGAGAAGACACAAATTCCCAAGCAAAATAAAGAAAAGTTGAAATCCGCGAATCTTTCCTTAAATTTCGAGATTATTTCTAATAGAAATAATCGCTCATATGCTCTTCTTTTTTTCTCCCTATTCTTTTTCCTTCTTTACTTTCTTCTGTTCTCTTGTTTGATTAAAAAATCCATATTTGAAAAACCCACTCTCCAAGTACCTCCCTCATAAAGCGACAAACACACCTACACACCTTATGAATATAATTGCCATTCTCTGGCGCAATGAATAGAAACCTCGAGATTTGAAATAATGTAACCTAGAACAAATGCAAAAAAATTTAAAGCAAAAAGAAAAACGTATCGAGTATCCTTATTATTGTGGGACCTTCTCTGAATATTAAAAACAAATACACACAAAAAAAAAAAATAAAAGAAATTTATAATAATAATAATAATAAGAATATTTAATTTATATTAAATCTCAAATATTAAAAAAAAAACTCTTGAAAGAAACCAGAAACTTAATATCGAAACTACATTCGTCGTACATACATACATATATAAGTATATGCATAAATATATAGGTATATACATAAGAACAAGCAAATGCGAACTATGAATGACTAACTCTACTTAAGCATAAGTGCATATACATTTAATCGATTTCTATGCGATATATTTATTTATATCTCTATCTTCATTCAAATGATAAATGAACATTCATCAGTGAACTGACTAACAAAGCCGATTTTCTTAACAAGCTAGAAAGATTTAAATAAATAAATAAAAATAAATAAATAAAAAAAAAATAAAATGAAAATTTTAATTGAAAAAGAATAATAATATTTGAACAGCAGTTATATAAAAAAGAATGTATTAGAAATAAAAGAAAATTTTAAAAATATATAATCTAAGAATATTTATTATGTGCGTTTTTTCTTCAAAAATTTGGTGTGGGCAGTGGGTTTCGCCGGCCGGGAGGAATACTGACGTCAAAATAGAGGAAATACCGCCTAAAATCACCTTTATTAAAATTAAAATATGATTTGGCGAACGGGGCCGCTGTCCCCTTTTATCCCCTCACTATGCTACTTTGTATGAGAGAAAGAAGGGAAGTAGTGATGCCCCGAATAGTGGATTTGGCCGAATACCGAATACCGAATATTCGGTCAACCTCTCGGCCGAATAACGAATATTCGAACGAATATTCGGCAACCGAATATTCGGCACGTAGTAAAGACAGCTTGGGCCTACTCGCGACTAGCTGGAGTCAAGACAAAAGCTGCCGCTGAAAAATTTTCCCACTGTTTATAATGTTTTCGAAGAAAATTTAGAAGAAGCTAGCGTACATTTAATATTTCTAAATAATAAAATGCAAATCTGCTGTATTTTTAGTTCTCGTTAATTAAGTTTTTTTACGTTATTGTGAGAAAAATTTAATTTGTAGTTAGTGTTGATTTTTTTAATAAGTTATTTCTACTATTCGGTATTCGGCCGAATATTTTAACTATTCGGCCGAATACCGAATACTGAAAAATGACGCCGAATAGGCCGATTACCGAATAGTGGCCGAATATTCGTGGCATCACTAAAGGGAAGTGCTTATCGATAATTGGAGTTCCAGGCACAGTAGCTCCTTTGCTAGAAACGCCAACACGAATTGGACCATTAAAGAAACTCGGTATCCTTGATTGGATTGACGCAACAAGAGTTACGAAATCGTTTTTCTAAAGAAAAAAGGAAGACTTGTGCTTTCATGAGTCACCCACTACGTACATACACAAAAGTCTTAGAATACACATAAAACAAACTACATATTTGTATCTGGCCCCTAGATAACTGAAATTCTGGATACGCCCAATGACAGAAATCGATACGGACTGACCGACCGAATGTCTTCAGCAAGTACACAATTGACCCCTGCGAATATTTAGTCAGATAATTACTGTAATAAAACCAATGATACCATTTACAAAACCAATCGACACGTCAATATTCGACGTTAACCCATTAACGCCCAGTCATATCGTTTGAGAACTCTGATTTTGTGGAAACCATTAAAACCGATTAAATTTAAATATAAATAAAATAAAAAAAATCGAAGGCTTTTATTTTGATGTGTGGTCGTTAATGGGTTAACATCACTTTAGCTACAACAAATATTCGAAATTGTCTAGAAAGACCTTCTATTTTATTGATAGCATTGGACACCACAGAATCGAAGCTCTTATTACCTAAAGGGTATGGCGGGTTAAGCAAAAAAGGCATGCGGCATCATGAAAGGAATTTTTAAATTTTGTTGATTTTTCGATAGGTGCTGCCATCTAAAAACATTTTGGAGACTACTTTTTAGATTTTTATTTTGAACGGTCCTTGAAATATCCTTGAAAATCCTTTTTCAAAATTTTATATCTCAAAAACTAATTAAGATAAGAAGATGAAACAAACGTTGGCCGATTTCTAATATAACAGGAAATCAAAAACAATTTTTTTTAATTTTTACACTGAGAAAAATTTTCCCACAAAACTAAAAAGACAATTTTAACAATTTTTTTCAGTGTATTCCCAGTTTGCTAATATAACAGGAAATCAAAAAAAAAAATTTATTTTTACACTGAGGAAAATTTTTCCGCAAAACTAAAAAGACAATTTTAACATTTTTTTTTAGTGTAATCCCAGTTTGACGCCGCTCTAAAAAATTTTTTTTTAAATACCTCTAAATATTTTCTTTCATTTAAAAAAAAGTTTTATTCAAATTAAATGGCGCAACAGTGAGATATTCAAAAAATTACAAGTGCACATAGATGCTCTAGTACTAATATCCAGTAAAAATGTACGAAAATGATACAAAACACATTACTCATACGGCATGTTTTTAAAAATTTAATATCTCCAGAAATAATTAAGATAAAAAGATGAAACAAACGGTGACTTATTGTTAATAAAACAAGGTATTTTTTCAAAACAATCAAAAGGTTTTACAAAAACTGAAGTACACTGAAAAAAATAGTTACATTTTTCTTTTATTTTTTTGTGCAAAAATTTTTCTCAGTGTAAAAATTAAAAATAAATTTTCTATATTCCTTGTCTATTTTCTCTTTATATACAATAGATACAATTTGTGCTCCGATTCTGAGAAAGGTAAAAAAAAATTGTTTTTTAATTTATATAAAAGCTTCATGAAATTCCAGATAGGAAATTAGAGACATAAAGTACACAATTTTGAGCAGGCATAAAAACTAAAATGGGCTTGGCCCATTATGTTTTTTTTTTTTTTTTTTCTAGATAAAAATTCTTCAGAAATGAATCAGAAATTTTCTGAAGTGTTTTTTTATATGAAGTTTTTCATTTCTGACAGAACTAAAGAGAGCCCCTTATAGCAGAAAACATCTAAGATGTGTACCAGAGCTGTGAATGAATGACTCATTTTTGAATAAACCAGTGAATCATTCACACAATAAAATGGGACCTGAAGGCTGATGAAGGATGATGCAACCGACAGAAGAAAATGCAGGAACTAGTCGCATTTAGCATACCCCGGGAAAGGCCGGGACTCTTGAATCACGCAAGAAGAAGACTTAAATGAAGGAATTGAATCATTTACATAATGAATGGTGATTTATGATTGAATGAATTTTATATCGACAAAAATTGGATCGAATTAAAATTTGAATGAATTCTTTTCACTAAAAATTTTGAATGGAATAAAATTTGAACTTCATTCCTTGACGAATTAAAGAAATTGAATTGAAATTCTTTCTTAAAATTTATCAAAGAATGAATTATAATTGTCAATTCTTCTTTATGGGGCCTGCCTGAACTCTGTGTCAAGATGCTCTAGATTCTGCCCTAGTGACACTCTACTCTGCTACAAGGATTTTGTATCGTTATTAGAAAATCAGTGTACATAACTGTAATACAGCAAATAGGCTGTTCCAGACCAACAAAACAAGGAAAGTCTATAGACAGTCTAGCCTGACAAAAATACGACATCAGACAGCTCATGGTAAATAATTTTTATAAACTTATCAAAATTCCAAGACATAATGTAAATAAGTCAGAAATTTAAAAATGATTGTTAAAGATTTGACCATAGACCGACCATTGTTCGAAACTTACGCAAAAATGTTTTTTCTAAACTGATTTCGATTGAGTATTTCGAGCTAATAATGTCCGTTCTTAGGTTCAAATTTTGACAAGACCACCATTCGCGAAATTTCGCAAAAATTTTGATTTTTAAACCTAACTAAGTGTTAATGAATTGACTGTAAAATCTTTGCAGGTAGATATAATGCCCTCATAACGGTTAAACTTTGACCATGACCACCATCCGCGAAAATTTTGTGCTTAATATTAATTTCGAGTTTGAGAAGCTAAATCGAAGTACAGATAAGGTACCCATAAATAGATATCAAAGCTAGAACAACGAAAACGGCAGGAATTTTCGTTAGGGTAATGTTTTAATATATTTTAAGCTGAGGAAAAGGTATTTGTGCAATCGGGTAAGCCGATGTAAACTTCCTTATATTATTAATCAAAATGGCCTCACAGGCTGCGGAGGGCCCTATCACGATCCTTAGATATCCAAAAATCCTTTGTTAATTTTTTGGATCTTTCTTGATCCTTCGTCTATTATGCTATTATATCCCTTCTTTTTCCCCAAATTTGGAGTTGACTCTTCAAAAGCCACTTTGAAAGACTTTTTGATTTCAAAATAATTCATAAAATTTTGACCGAACGTATAAACACTATTTTGAAGGTTGGCATCAAAAACTCTCTATTCAGCTCTCAGATATTTTGACATTGCTTTATTTTTTTTGAGAGAGTATTTTGACGACAAATTTATGTAGTGTGTAAACGATGAACCAAAATAATTTTTCAAATTTTGACGTCAATTTTTTTTTATGTCAAATGTGTAAATGCCCCATTATTCCTTGACGAATTAAAGAAATTGAATTGAAATTCTTTCTTAAAATTTATCAAAGAATGAATTATAATTGTCAATTCTTCTTTATGGGGCCTGCCTGACCTCTGTGTCAAGATGCCTCTAGATTCTGCCCTAGGACACTCTACTCTGCTACAAGGATTTTGTATCGTTATTAGAAAATCAGTATTACATAACTTTATCGCAATATGGCTGTTCCAGACCAAACAAAACAAGAAAAGTTTCTATAGTCAGTCTAGCCTGACAATAAAATACCCGACACAGACACACATGGTAAAATAATTTTTAAAACTACCCCCGAAAACCAGGACCCTTTAAAAAGAATATTCTAAAGATTTTAAAGGCCATTAGGGGCCCCATATACCGACTTTTGTTCAATATCTTTATGAAAACTGCTCCTTTGGTCTAAATGTTTTCTTTTTAATTCTCTTCGGAAGCGTAAATATATGCTCCAGTTTCAAAATTAATTCAAATATTTCGAAAAAGTCCGATTTTGGAAAAGTTTTTGGATTTTTGTAAGACCCTAGTACTGAAGGTACGCTTAATAATTGACTGATCAAGAAAATTCTTTGGGAGGATATACGAGTATAAGGCAATAAAGCAAACACACTTGCCAAATTTCGTTCAAGTCCCATTTGAATTTCAGGCGTAGGAGAAAATTTTCGAAAAACGCCCTTCTGCCACGCCCACTTTTCTAATTTTTGGAAGTCACATTATTTGCCTTAAAATGTGTTCAAATGTCAAATTCCATCAAAATAATTTGAAAAACTCGGGTTTTATAGCAGTTTTTGTGATTTTCGTAACAGACCCTAGTACTGGAGGTACCCCTAAAAATGGTCCGATCGGGTCCATTCTCGAACATGTTCTTACTCAGGTCCACGTGAGCACGCATACCAAATTTTGTCAAGATATCTCAACTCCTTCGATAAGAAAAATGTATACAGACAGACGGACATTGCTCAATCGCATCTCCTAAAGCTGATCATTTCTATATATATTTTGTATGGTCTATCTCGACTGGTTCTGGGTGTTAGACACACAACCACACAAACGCAATATATCCTCGACACAGAGTGTGTCGGGTATAAAAATATAATACCAACGAGCTTTTTTTTAAATGTAAGCAACGGTAAGCAACAAAACTTACAAAATTGTCATAACATTTTTCAATTTTTCTACAATGTTCAGAAGTAATGCAGCCCTTTTTTCAAGACCTAAAAAACGATAAAATGTGCCATACTCAAAATGAAGCAATTGCCAATACTTCCCGCCAAAACAATTTTTCAGAAATTCCTCAAAATATTACGAATAAATGAACATTTTCCAAACGCGATCATTCGCGGTAGTTTCCGAGAAGAACGACCGAACCCGAAATCTGGCATCTACCTAATAATTTTTCTCTGTTCGCGCCTGTCTACTTTTCGGCAGTTTATGGTTTTTGCGAAAACTAGAGCCTTTTCGTGCCGCCCTATGCTCCACCTTGGAGTGGCCATCTATGGCCAAGGAAGAAGAAGAGTATTTCCAGAAACTTCGCCGTTAAGCATTTTATCTTTTAAGCCTCTACACCGATTTTTAATAAATAAATTTGAAATATTTCCTTGGGTAATGAAATTAATAGCGGTGTGTCCTACCGAGGAAAAATATAGAGATATCCGGGAATTTTCACTTTTTGAAGTTTCTTAGGATCCAAGGAAACGTTCAGTTAAGCTAAATTGTCGACAATACTGTAAGAAATGTCATCATGGCGTAGGTTAATCGAAAAAACCGACTATTTTTTAACACAGTGGGTGCTTTTTGAATTGGAAATTGCTTCTGGAATCGATATATCTTCTTTTACTCTGCCCCTAAGGTCGTTCACTCTAACAACCTGCATGTCTAAAGGCCCACTGCACGAAGCGGGAATGTATACGTCATTTACCGAACACATCCATAGAAATCAAATTCGGGCCGCTTCTGAAACTTGGGGAAATTTTCCCCTGAGAATTCGAAAAAAACTCTCCCATTCTAAGCACACTGGAAAGGTAATATAAAGTATCTAATATAACTGACCTTAAGACTACTCATCCCCTTTTCCGCGGAGAAAACTTTTTAGAGAAACAAAATTGACGGGCAATATTCATTTAGAATAGGCCTCAAAAGAAGAAATAAGCAGCCCGATTCTGAATATTCCCGGGGAATTTTAAATGTTTGGGCGAAGAAAAGTCATGGAGAATGGGTATTTCACGCATACCCATAATTTTCCTTACCCTATCTATATAAAAACAGGAGCATTTTAGTCTCGAGAAAAGCAAATTCCCCGAGAATATTCAGAGTAGGGCTAAAGATCTCCACCGTTTGAGAATAGCGAATTGAGAAATCTATTTTAAAAGTGAAAAAGTTCAGAGACGGAATAACAAAACAACTTACCAAAATTCGTCCACTTTAACCCTTTTGCTGAGGAACTCCTTTAACACATTTTCTGTCTATAAAAGACATCGGCAAAATTAAAGCGAGATTGCATGTGTGAGAGAAGCGAGGAAATGCACTAAAAGAGTGTGAGAGAGAGAGTTCGAGTGTGACTGACAAAAAAAAGCGAATCAAAAAAACAAAGAGCGCAAGCAATACGTGGGAGTGGCTTTCGCAAAATTGTTCTTAGCGCGCCGATGCCTCTGTATTAGAGATGCGATAGCTTATTTCGAGTCCAATGTCCCGGAAGTTCGTTTGCACTATCCTTTAGTTTATTGGTATGTTTGTGAGCTTGTGAAATGCATTTCGAACCTTTAGTTCAATTTTAGATCAAGAACTATAGAAACAAATTACCGTTCGAATTGTCACTGAATAGCTATCGAAAAATTCAAGAGGACGTGCCCAAAGTGAAAATAAAATCAACTTACCTAAAATTCGTCCTCTTTACCCTTTTGCTGAGGAAACTCTTTAAACACATTTTCTGTCTATAAAGTTGATCGGCCAAAATAAGCGAGTATTGTACATTTGTATGGAGAAACAGATAATGACTAAATAGAAAAGCGAATTTTTTGTTGTAGGTACGATGCGCACGAGTTTTTCACAGAGATGAGAGTGACGACAACATAAAAGCGAATCAAAAAACAAAGAGCGCAAGCAATACGTGGGAGTGTCACCGCTAAATCGTTCTTACCGCGCCGATGCCTCTGTATTAGAGATGCGATAGCTTATTTCGAGTCCCAATTGGAACGGTTGTTTGCACTTATTTCCTTTTTCAGTTTTATTGGTATGTGTTGTGAGCATGTGAAATGCATTTCCGAACCTTTCAGTTCAATTTTATGAATCAAGAACTATAAAAAAAAACCGTTCCGATTGCGACTCGAAATTAGCTATCGCATCGCAATACAGAGGACGGCACCAGAGAGTGAAAAACAAAACAACTTACCAAAATTCGTCCACTTTAACCCTTTTGCTGAGGAACTCCTATAACACATTTTCTGTCTATAAAAGTGATCGGCAAAATTAAAGCGAGTGTATTTGTGTACACTTTGTATGTGAGAGAAGCGAGGAAATGAACTAAAAGAAAAAAGCGAATTTTTTGTTGTAGGTACGATGCGCACGCGGTGTTGCCTCAACAAGAGTTCGAGAGTGACTGATAGCAGTGCTGCCAGATGGTGCAAGTGGAAACCAGTGTTGGAAAAGTAGTGTAATTGTACCTTTTTCGGCCCTTTTTTACTTCAAAGGTACATTAGGTACAATTAATCCATTTTAGGTACAATTTCAAGATGAAGAAATTGTTTTAGTGAATTAAATGGTGAAAGGTCTTCTGTGGTTATCTGAGTAGTGTTTGCAGAAATTGTTTTATACATTTCTCAAAACAAGAAGCATAATGCTTCCAGATTACAGACTAGGTGTTAGATGTTTTTATGTTTCACCTTGTATTTTATGTTGGTGTAGAGTCAGACACACGAACAAATGTTCTGAAACAATGAAGTAAGTAGAGAATGACGTGCGAAGGCAAGAGACGTTTGATTGTAAGATGCTCTGTGCTGCTCTTTCTTTCTCATGCAATCAAATGTAATCGTTCCGAAACATATTTGTGTGAGTCAGACTCTGGACTTGGCAGTGCCTCCTTAAAAATAAGAAAATTTCAAATTTCGTCGCATTTGTGTTTAAATATCGCAGCCAAAATAGAGGTTTGATGCAATGGATAATTAAGACCATGTAAATGACCATGTCATCAGATTTGAGAAGTACTCAAATTTCCCTATCTTCGGTGAAAACATTAATGAATTTGCTATTCCGGCTGGGTATATTATTCGTCATTTATGAAACAATTTCCAGGTGGGTATATTAGGTACACTTTACTATATTTAGGTACAATTTATGGACCATTTTAGGTACACACTGAAATTTCCATTTTCAAACACTGCTGGAAACCCCCGGAAAAATATTTCAAATTCCCCATATTTGACCGTTGTCCCACAAAATCAGAAATCCATTGTGAAGACAAAAAAAAAAAAAAAAAAAAAAACTAATACTAAATTCTATCAAGTTTTACGTGTGTTAAAAGTTAATTACTCTCAAACTTGCAATTTTTCTAACAATTTTGCAAAAATTATCTTATTGAAATTAGTGTAAAGTTAAAATATATCTAAATGATGCACTGCCTCTATGTATATAGAATTAGAAATACCGAAAATATATTGGAATAATGACTGAAGTGCACTCAAGACTCAATGTTTTAATTGAAAAACATGCACATCTAGAAAGAGACCAACCTACTCATTTGCTCCGATTAATTGAAGTAACAGCTCGTCACAGAAATCATTGAATGCAGCGTAAAATGGATCTCATAAATGAAATTCTCGAATTCAAGTCAATGCAATGTTTTCATCGAAAAATGTTTCAAGATTCGAGCAAAAAATTTGCACTCTATGAACTCACTGAAGAGCACTGAAGAGTCATGCAGTAGCCAATTGGCTACTGGCGTCATTCGTGTTTTTTTGGCGTTTGTTTTACATACAGTATCAGTGTTGCCACTTTGCGGATAATTATACGAAATTTGTATATTTTCGCCTGAATCTGTATCTTCAAGCTTGATCTGTCAAATGTAATATCAATACACGCAAACCTATGGAACAACGTACAATGCTCTCGGATACGACAGCACGATGCGACAAATATTCGAAAAATTGAATATTTGTCGCTCCGACACGATTTGACATTCTGAAAACAGGGATGGTTGCGTTAAAAACAGGGCTGATATCTGAAACATCTGTTTTGAAAGGTAAATGGAAGTTATGAAATGGATAAGCTCAGCGAGGAAAATATTCAAATATTAATAGATTTGGTGCGCGAAAAGCATATGTTTTATGACAAGGGCCATCCGCACTATAAAAAAGCGATTGGAAGGACCACGTGCGGCAAGAAATAGCTAGAAAACTACACTCAAATAGTCAATGTCAAATTTCTGAACATTCATACGAGCGGCCTTACAAAACATTTCAGGATCGTCTTTTTTCATTCCAATAAATGTTGTAGCGTAAAATCCCAATGGGTCCCGACATTCGAACATTGGTCGAACCCACCACTTTCGCGTGCGCTTTTTTGCCTCAATGTATTTTCGATGGCCTAAAAATGCTGCCGTTGCATACAACAAAATTCGGTGCGAGCTTAATGCTCTCAATCTCCTACTTTTTTTTTATCGCAAGGTTTAAAATGTTTTTGTCAAATTTTTTGTCGTTTGCGAATAACATATGATTGCAAACGATACGATTTTCCCTGCTATTGTACATTGGCTTGCAACACGACAAATCGGATGCGACAAATCGTTTTGTCGTGTCGTTCTGTCGCACCTATTGTACCTCAAGCTTTACAAATCTACTGTGCAAGCTTGAAAATGGACACAAAATTAGTTTGGGAGATGGATAAATTAATGTGTCTAGCTGAGCCATTTAGTTTATGGTTTATTTTCCCATGCATATCTTTTATGTATAACTCAAAAGATTTATGTTCGAAAAGATACTTTTTTTTCATATAATTTATGTAAAATTTGGTGGCAACACCGCATACAGTATGTACATATTTTCGACTTTTTCTTGTTATTCTATTTTGCTTTGGGGTTCTTAGCAATGACTTAAGCCAAGAAAGCGAAAGAGCGAAATTTCCCCAATTGAAATTATTGTGAAATTATCTGTGTATTTGAACGAGTGATCGAAGGGAATTTGCGTTTAGTCACAATGGAGTCGTCGTTGAATATTATGTGCGCGATTTGCAGTGAATTCTACAAGGCGAACGATGTTGTCTACGCCACCATATTCTGTGGACATCTGTTCCATCTGAATTGTGTGACTCGTTGGTTGCAACGGAATCCGAGCTGTCCACAGTGCCGTCGGAGCTGTCACCGTAATCGAATCCATCGTGTGTATTTAAATTTTGGAGTGCGTACCGCCGAAGACGATGTGGATAGTGAGGTGTACAAGGGCGACATTTGGTTGCCTATTGATTGGGAGAATAATCAGAGTGATCAGAGTGAGCCGGAAGGCGCTATTAAAGCTGGTACCGATGACGAAGGCAACGATGCCTATGTGGCCCGTGTGTATATGTATGAGGATCTTTTGCCAGCGAATTATGTACCAAAAAAACGTGGCGCCTACGCTCCGTTTGCATGCGAAGCACATTTCTTGAGACAAGATGTTGAATTGCTTTTGGATTGCGATTATAAATGGGTGGCCGATTTTCATGGACATGCACCGGAAGGTGCTATCATAACTGGCTACACTGAATCCGGCGAGAATCTTTATACGGGCCGCGGCAAGTATGAGGGATTAACTTTGCCTGGAAAATTGCATCCATCGCATGGCGTTCTCTATATGCCATACAAGGGAAAAGAAGTCAATGTAACTCAGTACGAAATATTGGTGCGCGTACCAAAAGAGAAAGAACCGGAAAAAAAAGCAAAGTAAAATTTTTATTGACGCTTAAAACGTTGCAAGCGATAAGGATGAATCACGGCTTGCTATTTATAGCCAATCATCATCCAATCTTTCCGCTGAAAATTAAGTCAATATTTTTTTTATTATTATTTCTTTTTAAGCTTTAAATGTACTTATGAATGATTATGGTTATGTTCAGTGAACGTCTAAATGTGAATTGTAATATGTGGATTATTTTAAGATAGATCTAGGCACATTACACTAGTTTACAAAAAAAAAAAAAGTTGGGCATCGCTCAAACGCAATTCTTTTTAACTAATTCGGAGTCACCGATTGCGAAAATATCACTGATTTATTTTAACGAAGAATAGTATTTGACATACATATATATAGGCTAAAAACTAGTTTTTTGGTCACTTTTGCTAAATAACTTAAGAACTTTTTGCTCTAATAAAATCGTATATATATATATATAGCATATTATAAAAATATATAACCAAAAATATAAAGATTTACCCTTTAATATAACTTAAGAACTTTTTGCTCTAATAAAATCGTATATATATACAGCATATTATAAAAATATATAATCAAAAATATAAATATCTACCCTTTAAAATTATAAATCACTTGTTTGAATCGAACTTTACTTAGTTTTTGAACTACAAACAGTCAAAGTTGCAAAAAAAAATTACGATTTTTTCCAACTTGTCAAATTTTAATTTTAATTTTTGGATAAAAAAACAAATTTTTCACAATTTTTTTGAAAGCTTTAAATAATAGATTGCTATTTTAAGTATATCTGAAATACAATTTTATCCAAAATCGGTGGAGAAACAGAGGAGTTCTGATGTATTATGCTAATGAACTCGAATTCAAAAACGTTCCATTTGCTCATATATGTGTGTACAGTAGGCCGGGTCGATTTATGTACTATATGGGTAGAAAAAAATAAAAAATGATATACATATATAGCAAAACCATAATCTACGACAAATTCTAAGAAAATTTCTCTCAAAAACCATGGCCCTAAAATCAATCCCTGTTCCGCGCAAATCGACCTAAAAGTTTGTCAATTTGTCAAAAAAATTAAGAAAAAATAATTTCAATGAAAACTTCTCAGCATTGATAAATTTTGAGGTCGATTTGAGTGGCACAGGGATTGATTTGAAGGTCATGGTTTGTGAGGGAAATTTTTTTCGAATTTCTCGTAGATTACGATTTAGCTATTATGCTATACATACCAATTTTGGGAAAATGAATCGACCCCGCCCTAGTGTACATTGTATGTCATATTCTGATTTGCCTCTATTTGTATGCGCAACTTCAGCAATGTATGTATATAAGTAGGCTTCTAATTTTTATCTTTCGGACGGAAGTAACCCACTTTCTTTCTCAGCACCTGGGTACGGACGAATGGCGTCCAATTGACCATGCATTTTCAGGAGTATTTCAGAAGGAATTATTTTATTGCTGAATAATTTTGGAACAAATTATCCGTAGGGTAGATGTAGATGGTGTCTTATAACACGTTTGTATGTATGTATGTAGACTTCTACCAAAGCTTGGCTGCAGTAAGGAAGATATTTGAAGTTGAAACTGACCTTTTGAAAGCCAACTCTAGTCAACGGGCCAGTAAAGCAATCGCAGTTATCAAATATTTCCAATTGAAATTTGTATGTGTCTATTTTCCATTCCATTTGCAGACGAAAAGGAGAAAATTGTTGTATTGGAAGAAAATTTTTGCCAAAATCGTATCGGATTACATTGTCCACAAAAAAAAGGTCTCCAAGGATTTAGGCAGAGACTCGTATCGCTATTAGAAAGATCATGGGTACGTTAAAAGTGAACAGATCTTTGGAGAATCGCCCTTCAAGAGCGGATATAAACTTTAGATTATCTCTGTTCCTTAGTCGTGATGTAGGCATGTACGTATTCCCTATGAAAAGTTATTTTTTATGGGCAGAAATTGATGAACAGACATCCATAGTTGTACATAACCAAAAAAAAAAAAAAACAAGTAAAGGTGTTATAGTCAGGCGAGCCTGACAATAAAATACCCGACACAGACTCACATGTTCAAATAATTTTTAATATCAAGAGGTGTTTAAGGCCATTACGGGCCCCATATACCGACTTTTGTTGAATTTCTTTATGAAAACCGCCCTTTTGCCACGCCCACTTTTCCAATTTTTTTTAAATTCTAATCGGAGGCCTTAATATACATATGCTCAAATTCTAAGTTTCAGTGGAATATCTCAAAAAAATCCGATTTTGGGGCAGTTTTGAGATTTTTGTGACAGACCCTAGTACTGGAGGTACCCTTAATAATGGACCGACCAAGGAAATTTTTTGGGAGGATGTTTATCGCTACAAAGGAAGCATAAGTGCCAAATTTCGTTCAAGTCCCATTTGAATTTCGGGTGTAGGAGACAATTTTCGAAAACGCCCTTTGCCACGCCCACTTTTAAAATTTTTGGAAATATATTACTTCCTTTAAATATGTCAAATATCAAATTCATCAAAATATTTGAAAAACTCGATTTTGGGGCAGTTTTTGAGATTTTGTACAGACCCTAGTACTGGAGGTACCCTAAAAATGTCCGATCGGGTCCATTCTTGAACTTGTTTTACTCATGTCCCCGTGAGCACGCATACCAAATTTTGTCAAGATAGCTCAACTCCTTCGATAAGATAACTGTATACAGACAGACGGACGACATGTCAAACAATTCTGTGACGGACTGTCTACTCATGTCTCCCTGGGCACGCATGATCAAATTTCTGTCATAATGTTTGCTCATCCTTCGATAGGTCTGGGTGTACAACAGACCACACAAACAGACAAAACGACGGATCATGTCGGGTAAATGAAATCTCTGGTGGTAGATATGGTTCTAATATATTTGTGTCATTATCGACTGTTCCTGGGTTTAATCGACGACCAACGCAATAACTTTGAACAGAGTGTGTCGAGATTGTTATAAATACGAAAATAAGACACGAATACTGTAAAGAGTGTGCAATACTTTAGAAGGCCTTGTTTATATGATTCCATGACAGAAATAATTCGGATAATGCAAAGTATCAGTTGTTGATCGATTAGTTTTCCCGTATCAATAAGTATAAAATTTAAATTCCTACACATGTTCTCCAAAGCAATCGAGCAGGTGGTTGTCTTATTTTTTTTTTTTGATCCTTTAAATTCGAAGAAAGCCCGCCCCCTGCCATTTCATAAAAATGAATTAGTGACATAAGTTTCTCATTTTATTTTGATACTTTTGATAAATTTCTTAAACTAGCAACTACACAATAAACATACATATATGCTGCCGCAGTAACTTTTCATAAATTTTCATACACAATATATATATCGTAAGAGATTTTTCAACAATTTAATATGTTTTCCTTTTATTCTTTAATTTCGGAAGATTTTGCGACATGCGTGGTCCTTAAATTATTTACAATATGTAATTATTTTCTGACACAATGCATTTGTGTGTGTAACGCACGCCTTTTTCAAGTACAATATTTGAATAGCAGACTTAAATCTTAAGCTGCTTTATTCTGTGATGTTTAACAAAAGTGGAAATAATCATAATCATATATATATATATAATGGTAAGAAAAATCATCATTCAAATCTACGCAATTACGCAGTAGAAACCAAGCATTTTATAAGTAAAAAAAAAAAATTATAAGTCGACATGGTAAAATACGAAAGCACAAAAAAAAAAAAAAAGGAATAAATGGAGTAGAAAACTTAAGACAGTTTCACACTGTTTGAAAAATGATAGCTATGGATTATGTTTCTAGGATAACTGCATTTGAGCAATTTGTTTGAGACTACATACTACCAAATTAAATTGAAATAAAAATTTAAAAAATTAAAAAATAAACTAAAAAACTATAAACTAAAAATAAGAAAGTTCATTAGCGAATAATTATGAAAACGAAAACGAAAACAAACATGGAAGAATCGAAATTTGAAGAGTAAGCAATAGTTAATTCCAAAAAATAGAATTTAATTGCTTTTAGGATCGCTATTGTTTTTTTGTTTAGCTCTTCGGCGCCGATTTGCTCTGCTTCGTTTTTTCCGTTCCGAGCCCAGCGCATCCGGCCGCTGTGTGGCCTGATCTCATTTCTTTGAGGATAGATAGTTCATGTATTCAGTGGTTTGGCGAGCATTGCGGACAAGCTCGTTATTTTCTTTTGTTACGGCTTCGCCTGAATCCTGTGGATTTTCATCCCAGTTTTCTGATTTTGTAACTTCTTGTTGCTTCTGTTGTCGTCGCTGATGCATTGGAAAGCGACGACCACCGCCACCGCCACCACCTCGATGACTATGTGGCTGTCTTGGTTGCTGGTGTTGGTGCTGTTGCTGTTGTTGATGTTGTATGTTGATGTTGATGTTGACGACCCTCATCGGATGGGCCTGCTGCTTCTTCGCTGTGAATGCTATTCTGGCTTCCATAACGTCCGTTAAAGTTACGATGCATACCACCGCCGCCGCCTCTGTGCGGTTGATTTCTATGAAATTCTCGTTGCTGATGTGTTGGACTCTGACTGCGTCGGAAGGATGCCGATTTAATGCTGCCATCGAAATTCGTTTTTGCCGGACGTGGCAATGTACTGGCGCGCCCTTCATCATAATTCCCCTGATTGGAGTTATTGGTATTGGCGCGATTTCGACGCCAATTCTCGCTGTAATTTTTATTTTGTTGCTCTTCTGTATCCTGATGTTGTTGTTGCTCAGGGTGCTGCGGTTGTTGTTGTTGCTGTTGTGGTTGGTCATGCTGTTGTTTTTGCTGTTCATTCGGTTTGCGATTCTTCTGGAAGCGCGGTGGTTTATCATAGTTCTGGCGATTGTTATAATTTCTATATCCACGTCGTTGCTTGTTGCCATACTCATAATTACTGATGTAAGATCGCTCACTGCGGTCATCGCGTTGCGACTGCCGATCCCAATTCGAGTTGACAATGAAACTGTAATTATTGTTGCTGCGCTCCATTTTTTCCTGTGAATGCTTCAATCGATCGTTAATACTATACAATCGTATGCTTCCTCCCTCGCTGCGTACACTTTGATGGTCATCGTCGAAACTGCCACTGAAACGTCTGAAACGATTGCGCGAATTGTCGCTGTGCTGGTCCTCTTCCCGATTGAAGCGTGTTGCCCTCCAACGTGGCAGCGGCTTGGTTTCATCAGCTTCTTCGCCATTAACGTTCTGTGATTGATTATGAGGAAGGTATTCATGGCTAAATAAAAGGATTATAAAAAAGAATTTATTATTATGTTTGGTAAATGGGTATGTGTGTAATTGACAAAATGAAGAAACGATTTCAAAACAATTGAGTGCACATGAGCTGAACAGTTTGCAGACAGACAACTGTGGCGATATATGGTCACTGAAGCAATAAACGTCATAATAACAGGACAAAGTGCCGTCAAATAACATATCATAAGCGAGATAAAAAAAACCTTATTGAGGATGAAGGATGAATGCAAACTACGCTTGTGGACAGCGCGACGGCAAACATAATACTATGTGTGCTATTTTGTCTAAACACTGACCAGAAAAAGAATGAATATCACGGAATATATACATATATACCTACAGATTAAAGAAGGCAAAATTCAATGACTTCTAGGTACAAAGAAATTTTGTTAGTGCATTTTTTCGAGATTTCTTTCAAACATGTTAAATTTGATTTAAAACAAGTAAGGGTGTTATAGTCAGGCGAGCCTGACAATAGAATACCCGACACAAACACACATGTTCAAATAATTTTTAATATCAAGAGGTGTTTAAGGCCATAAGGAGCCCCATATACCGACTTTTGTTGAATTTCTTTATGTAAACCGCCCTTTTTCCACGCCCAATTTTCCATTTTTTTTGGGATTCTAATCGGACCCCTATATATACGCTTAAATTCTAAGTTTCATTGAAATATTTCAATAAAGTCCGCTTTTGAGGCATTTTTGGGATTTTTGTGACAGACCCTAGTACTAGAGGTACCCTTAATAATGGTTCTATCGAAAAAAATTTTGGGGAGGACGTTACTGGCTATCAAGGAAGCATACGTGCCAACTTTCGTTCAAGTCCCATTTGTATTTCGGGTGTAGGAGACAATTTTCGAAAAACGCCCTTATGCCACGCCCACAAATTTTTTGAAATCATATTACTTGCCTTTAAACATGTTCAAATACCAAGTTTCATCAAAATATCTTGAAAAACTCCGATTTTAGAGCAATTTTTGTGATTTTCGTAACAGACCCTAGTACTGGAGGTACCCCTAAAAATGGTCCGATCGGGTCCATTCTCGAAATTGTTCTTACTCATGTCCCCGTGAGCACGCATACCACATTTTCTCGAGATAGCTGAACTCCTTCGATAAGATAACTGTATACAAACAGACAGACAGACGGACAGACAGACAGACAGACAGACAGAGACAGACAGACGGACAGACGGACGGACATGTCTAAATCGAATCTCCTGGTGACGCTGATCATTTCTATATACATTTTGTATGGTCTATCGCGACTGGTTCTGGGTGTTACACACAACCCAACAAACGCAATATACCCTCGACACAGAGTGTGTCGGGTATAAAAATCTTTAATGAACTCTCTTACCTTCCGCGTTTCTCGTTCGTTGACTGTTTAAGCGGCCTTGGTGATCTCTGACCATGCGGACGTCGAGTATTTCGAAAACCTCCTTCACGATTTTGATTCGATCTTTTGTGATCAATATTATTACTGTTCAAATGATCATTTGCAGGGATTGTACTTTCTGCATTTATAGCATCATAGTCTGGTAAAATGTCATTTTCAAACATTGAATCCTCACAGACTTGCTCACTCCATTTCTTTTGCGTTGGCTGAGCTTCGTATGTATCATTCGGCACGTCTAACGAATCGGTGTCTTCATTTATTTTCTGTTCTGTCGGTGTGCTTAGATTCTTTTATTATTATTATTATTGCCCTTGTCTTCTTCCTGATCGAGAACCAAGTATTTAGTATAAAAACTTTCAAGCTCTGAGCCAAGATTTGCAAATTTCCGATAATACAGATCCAGCGTCATCAGCAACAGTGCCTTTACCGTCGAATTAAGCTTGGTCTGTTCAACAAGATTCCGACGAATGTGAAATAGCAATTGTGTTATATCTTGCTGATGACGCGCACGCATTATATCGCCATTTAGCGTCATTTGGGATAATATTAGCTTCGCTAGCTTAGCGTCAATAATCTCCTGACCTTCGATTTCACGTTTAAGCAAGCCAATTAATGACTCACCGAGAATCGTTATTGGAGAGTTATCAGCCAAACGAACTCTATTATAGTATTCGCCAAGCAGTGTTATCGAATTATACAAGCGTTCCTTGTCATGAACTCGAAAAGTATCAGCATTTAAGAAATTCGTCTCTAAAATCTTGAGCATGGCACTCCGCACTTTGGTCTCCTTCATCGCCAGTGCATCGAAATTACGTGAAGAGAACAATAATGCAAACTTCAATGCGATCTCACTGTCCCCCAGTGCCTTATCATTAATGTAGTTCATTGACTCACTGCAAGGACATTAAAAAATTTTTAGGTATACAACATATGAATTCTTTGTTCTTTGGAAGCACGCAAACCAAATTCTTTCTTACTTAATTAATTATTTTTTTTTTTTTAACCTAACTTACCAGAGCATATTCTCATCTTTGACAATATTACAGAAATCCGTTTCGATTGCTTTGATTTTTTGATTCATTTGTATGCCATCATCCTGTAAATCCAGTTGACGTATCATTTCAACAATTCTATCATATGGTCCAGCGCCGGCTGCCAAGTTTAATGATCTAATTGGTTCTTCCAGAAAACTATAGATTTCACGTAAATTAGCCACACCAGCGCCATTCGAGCTGTATTCTCTTTGCATTTTTCTTTTTTTATTAAAATGTACTATAAATTTACAATATTAAAGAACCTCAACTCTCAGAATCAGTGTTGCCGTATGTTCGATTTCGATTCGAATAACAATCGGTTACTTCCCTACTGCTGCTGCATGTACGATCGATATGATGTTTTTTCTCTTCACATTTCAAATATTTTTTTAATAGTTTTGATATTCGAAATTTTACGTTGAATTCGCATGGCTTTGCAAGACTGATCAGCAATTCTACAAAAAAAAAAAAAAAAATAAAATTGTTAAAATACTTTTAGAAACTGAAATAAATAGGGGTTTTTTTTTTTTTTTTCTTAAACGCGTTTTTTGCCTCAAAAACCTCGAAAACTCCTTAATCAACGAGACTAAAATATTAATTAATGAAATTTTGTATGAAAAATTTTACACTTTCCGGTTTTTCAATCTTTTCGCTTTTAAGGGAATATTCTAAATAATAACATAAATGGGTATATAAAAAACCTCATTCCGTTGAGTCAGCCAATAACCAATTTAATTCAAATTTACTGCATTCCCCTATGCTCAAATATGTTAAAATTCAATTTGTTATTTTCTATTTTTAATTTTCATTTCGCAAATTTTGACAAGTTATTTTTACTGAAAAAAAAAAAAATAAAAAAATTATTTCAAATATTTGGTTATGTTATTTCAGAAGTGGTTATATTTCTTCATTGGGCTCGGTAAGGAGATTTTGTGAATAGCGGCAGCACTGTCCAGAATTGTATTCTCTAGAAAACAAGATGGCAGAAGTGGCGGAGTATTTGGCAAATTAAAAGTACTCGGTAAAAATGCGATGGGTCATTATTTGCGTGGTTGCCGTTTAGCAAGGTTTTTTTGTGTACCAAAGAGCTCCGAGCCAATTCATTAACCAACATCACCACATACGTTCGAGCATTTCATCGAGCCGAGCCGCTCGCACGACCATGCTCGAATGTGGATTAACCACTTAAGGCTGGTCTCCAGTTCCCCAAGGAATGAAAAACTCCATATAAAAAAAAAGCCAAAGAAATGCTTAAGAAATATTTCTTCAAGAAATTTTCTGCATGCAGTCCCCAGTTCGGCAAAAAATTAGTACATATTTTAATACGTTTTTTTGACATAAAATGTGCACGGTAACCCCGGATATCAGCAGAAATAATTGCAAATGAATTGTTTCTTGGAGAAATTTTGACAAGTGAGGTAGGTCAGTTGTGATTGTATAGAAATAGTGCATCCATTTTTCGGGTTTTTTCAAAAAAACATGGAGAAAAACCCCAAAAAACACCAAAAACGCTTAATAAATTTCTCAAACGAGAATAAACGCGAATTAATATCGCTTGTTAAAGAGAGTAGAAGAATTTGCGCGCTTTTTATTCTGAACGTTTATAATCGCGCCTTTTGAATTTCTGTGTTTCGTTTCACTTTTTTGACACATGTGACATATGACAGATTGCCTCTGTTGCACTAAAAAGTTCTGTAGAACTACCTTTTTTCCTCGGAGAAAAAAATATAAAATTTCTGCTGACATTCCTTACCGAACTGGATACCAGCCTTTAAACTGTAAAGAGTAAAAAAAAATTACTCAGTACCCAAAGTACACTCAAAATGATCGAAGTCACTGATATATGAAAGCTTAAAGTGCAGGTCTGTGACTTAAGCTTCAAATAAACATTCAATTTGACTGATCAGTCATCCGTGTACCTATTGAAGTACTCTTGTCCATTCATTCAACATCATGTGTCGGTGTACCGCACACATCGCACATGTTATTCAAGAGTGTCACAACTCGAAATCTTAAATTAAAAAAAAAAAACGCAGCTTAACCATTGCAGTCTAGGTGCATTTGTATGGCGAAGAGACTGACTTGACTGTATTTAGCTCTGATTTTCAATAACAAAAAAAACCCAATAACTATCAGTGTGCGATTAGGCCGGCAAATTATGAGTTGTGACACTCTTGATGTACATGTGTGAAATGCTTTTGTTCACAAACACAACTAACTGACTGATTCATTCGGACTGAATGTTTATGTGGCCCTTTAACAGATCTAATGTTGAATATAAATAAATTATAAAATAAATTTTGGCACCCGTATGTAGTGCTGTCGGAATTACTACAATTGTAGTATTTTACTACATTTTCATCACCCTTACTACTATACTACTAAAATTGAAATATTACTACATTTCTCTAGAAATGCAGATCTGTATAGTAGTTTACTAGTATCCGTCAAAAATTTTTTCTCAAAAATGAAAAAAGACAGCTATACAATATTCTTTTTTTTTTTAAATTTCGTAAAATTTACTCGGATACAGTAGTACCATTCCTGTTCCATCCAGGAAATGTTTTTAAAAGAAGTGCATTCGTTAAATATTATATTTCCAACCCATTTTATTTGATTTCCTAAACGTACTACAAAATGTCCCAAAATACTACTAAAAAAAAGCAGGCTATCTACTAAACGAAAATTGAAAACGACAGCACTGACCCGTATAGTTGAATTGGCTCCTTTTTTTTGGATTGCCTTGGCGCTTTTTTATTTTTATTTTTAACGGCAACCATACATATTGTTTTGAGGTGGCAAGAATTTAGCTATAAATAGCTAGATTCCAAAGATAGTCAAATATGCTAAAAAAGCTAAAGACTAGAAAGCCGCCAGTTTTCTTTGGAATTTTATACTATTCGGACGTGGAGTTACCGTCGCGCTCCTTCATTACAAGCGCGTGTGAAGTTTTTTTTTTGTTTTTTGTTAACAAGAAGTGTTGTGCTATGTAGTGTTGTCTCTCTTCTTGATGGAACACAAAGAGAAGCTTCGGTGAACGAATATCGTAATAATTAAAACATTGATTCGCATTTAGGAGATTTAAACAAAAGAAGTGAAATAAAAGAATACAAAGTTAAGTCTAACTGCAACCAACTGAAAAGGCTGATTTAATTGAAATTTACATTGATAAGTGAGGAATATACAAAAAAAAAAAACGCACTTGTACACACACACAAACGGACACACACACACACACACTCAAACACGACTCGCCGCATATACGAACGTCGAGAAACAGCGGCAAAGGCAAAGACAACACAGCAACACCAACAACAATAATAACAAAAACCATATAGCATAGAAGGAAAACATCAAAAGCAACAGCAACAACAACAACAACGCATCAGCAGCAGCAAAAATTACAAGACAACGCAGCGAAAAGAGCAGCGACATCAGCAAAATCACAAATCAGGCGAGACACATCTATATAAAAATATATAGATAAATATATATATTTATATATAAATATATATAATACTCACACACACACACACACACACACACATAGGAACATATAAATATATTTATACATATATAAATACACAATGGAAGCAATCGCTAAACACGATTTTTCGGCAACTGCTGATGATGAACTAAGTTTTCGTAAATTAGAAGTGCTAAAGGTAAGTGTTTTTTTAAAAGCCATAATAAAAAATATTACAATTTTTATATTCTAACGATGAAACGTGACCAGATGAAGTCACTCTAGTCTCCGTGTGCGGACGGACCATTGAATTCGTTCCACCCTTCAAAGCTAAATTTCAAGAGATTCAAGTTCACATACACTTCATTGTAGGCGTGTGTGTACGTACGTACATACGTCTGTCTGTCTGTCGGTCTTTCTGTTCGTCTATCGTGCAGCATTCGCTCGCAGTTCTTTCAATTTGAACAAAAAATGCATTTTATCAATTCTTGACTAACTGAATGACTGGCGGACTGAATGTCTTGAATTCCGTCTGTTTTGCTTGCTGTGTGATGAAAACTTTTCTTTGGAATTCCAAAGGTGTGAGTCATTACGATTGAAATGTTGCTACGAAGAGCGTAACAATAAACAGGTTGATTGATAATGAAAACAAAAAAAAAAAAAAACCCCCCAAAGGGGCTTGACTTAATTTACAAATATTTCAAATTTGAAATTTTGAAGCCTTTAGACATTTTCTGTATGACACATTTTCTGTAAATCAACAATGTTCATTTTAACCTGTAAACATAGAAAAAACGCAACGTGGTCAACCGATTGTTTTGAAAGAGATTTTGACAAAAATCGTACATCGAAGCATTTCAGGGGTGTCACAGAATTCGATAGCTGTCGGAATTGGAATTTTAGTCGACTGAATTTTCATATATTTTTCATAGACAGCCGGATGAAATAGGGTTCTGTGCAATTAAGAATCGATAATAGTTCCGATTGAAAACCAAAAACAACAAAATTTGTAAATTCTGTATGAAATTTCGATCGGTTTTAATTCCGATTCCGATAGCTATCGGATTCTGTGACACCCCTGATTATAAGCTTCGCAAAACATAGGAAGTTTTTTTCGCAAAGCACATTCGGGCTGACTTTGTACACAGTCAATCGGGTTTTATGAACCGAAAAAGTAAGGTAATAGGGCATTTACATATAGGTTTTAGCGCTACTCGTTTAAGCTAAAACGACTAAGTCAAAACGGGGTGTTTACATATGCACATGTCGTTTTTTCATTTTGTGGTTATTTTTTGTTTGCTCAACACGTGAAATATGAGTGAATATTGTAATTTAGATAAGAAGCAATTATTGAAATTGCGTTCGTTTTCGACATTGGTTGTGGAATTAACCTCACAATTTTTAAATTAGAAATTTCAATTACCATATGTCTTGCGTTTTTATAGTGATGACACTCAGATTTCGATATTTTTAGCAGTTATAAGCAGGATTTATCTTATTTAGCTACTTGTTTTAAATTAAAACAGGAAAGTTTCTCGTTTTAGTTTTTTCGCGATAAAACGGGAAAAATCTAAGTTGTTTTAGTGCTAAAACGGGCAAAGTTGATAAAACGCGAATAAAATGGCATATGTAAACGGCCTATAAGATGGGTGGGTAAGCCTTTATTCGAAAAAGGATGGAACTTTTATATGAATGAGCATTAACATTTTGCGAACTGTCTAAGAAGGGTCAGATAATTTGCGATCGGAAATATAGGAAGACATAAGTGGTACTCATACAGCTTCGCAAATGCCTTCGCAACTTTTCCATAGTAAATTTTCATATAAATTTTGACAGTTGTGTGAGAAATTTCTCATTTCCCACAATTGCGAAGCTGCATGAGTCCCACTAATGTCTCAAAAGACATTAGTGGTACTCATGCAGCTTCGCAAATGCCTTCGCAACTTTTCCCATAGTAAATTTTCATATAAATTTTGAAAGTTGTGTGAGAAATTTCTCATTTCCCACAATTTGCGAAGCTGCATGAGACCCACTATTGTTTTGCGAGCCTGCATGAGTCCCCCTATTATGTTCGCAAACAACGATTCGCTAACGCAATTTGCAATGAGCGCATTGCAAGCTCTTTAATAATTTTATACTCTTTGCCTTTCCAAAATTTGTTTCTAAGAATCTCTTATTGGCCGAAGAAAAATTCAATTTCCTTTTCTCCAATGGCACAATAGTTTGCCCTATTATTAAGGCTCTAAGATCTTTTGTGAAGTCACATAGAAACCCTCTAGTATTGGACACTGGTTCGTTACTACTTACTTGCAACCACCACCTTACTACTTACTTTGTCAATCCTAAGCCATGAATTTCATAATTTCGTTTTTTGTAAAAAAAAATGTCCGCAAATAGGGTCAATCGTCACCACATCGTTCACAGTGGACCAATGAAAATAGGTGAAAAGCGAAGCATAATCGAAATTTTATTTTTTCGTTTACGCTTTCTGTCGCTTTCGTCCGTATACGTACATTTTTCTGATCGGTGGTTCGGCGTTCGCTTACCATAGGGTCAGTCAAGTAAGCACTCATATACGGAGTAGTTCGGTAGGTACTTCCAGCATGGCCAATCGACATCTACACAACTGCAGGGAAAGTATCAACCTTCATATATATAAGTATATGTGTATGTGCATACATACCCTGCAGAATTTTCAACTAGTACTTTACTAGTGCAAATGTCACCAGTACTCGTTCTTTTCTATACTCGCCCATATAAAATTCTGTAGAAAATCAGTACAGGAAGGCAATAGTACAATTTGCACCACAATTGTTCTAGTAGTAATTTTGTAGGCAATTGGGTAAATTTGCACCAGTTAAATACTAGTGATGTTTACAGGAAAAAGGTACCACAATTGCTGATTTTTTCCTTTTTCTTTGAGGACATAATGGGGGAAAAATATGTACATACAATAATAACAGTTGTGGGTTGACTAATTTATAACATTACATAGCTACCTACAATGTTTTACAAACCTAATCGGATTGAATTGAAAGTAGTTTTTGCACCCAATTCGTGGTAGGTTTGTTTTGAATATCTTCCCTGCAGAAAGCCTGGCGGCACATGATCCAATGTCTACAATGAGTCAATAGGTATAGTTCATCTCTGTCGACCATGTCAACAAGAAGTCTATATATATTAATTTTTTGTGAGTTTTTGCTGCAGTGAATGCGATAGAAACAATCAACGAGGTTTCTACAGCTAGATTTCATTCATTTAACAATATTTGCTGAACACATCTCAGAGGCCTCAATAGCAATAGAGCAGCATGCGTTCTCGCCCAGCAGTCTGAAGGTTCCCGGTTCAAAGCACTTCGAAGGCGGATGAAAATGTGAAAAAGCGGTAATATTTGATGTATAAAAATAATTTAATCTATTCTTCCCGGCTTAAGGTCAATGCATTTCTGTTATGAAAACTAATTTAAAAATAATTTAAAATAAAACAATTCCTACGCTTAAGGGGGTCTTCTCATTGAAAACCCGTTTTTTGGACCCTTTTTAAAAAAATTCTTATTTGAAAACGCAAAGAATAATTGAAAACTTTTTTTATTTATTGTATTACAAAAGGTTCAAAGTAAATAAAAAATTTTTTTGCCTCGATACGTGGGCTGTTCAAAAAGTAATGAGACTTCAAAGTTGGTGGTGAAAAAAAAGGTGCCGTCACGGCGGCCACGATTCCGGGTCTCCGGAGCGTCCGAAATGGAAAAAAAAAACGGGGTTATAATCAGTATAGATGTAATTCTCGGGTGAACCTCAAGCTTAATTTTGTGATTTTTTTTTGACAAAATGGCGGCCATTCAAAAAAAATTTCAATTTCGGGCTTTTTTTTTTGTAGTTTAGTGTAAAAAAAAAATAGTAAAAAATTTTTTAAAATTATGGTCGAGGTTCACCCGAGAATGGTGACAATTCTGCGTCGATTCCACTTTGTTTCATGAAAATCGGTTCAGTTGAACTGGAGATATCATGGCCGCCAGTTCGAAAAACGTGGTTTCGAGATAAACGCGTTTAAAGTTTGAAGCAACGCAAAAATTACTCGTTTTAGCGCAGATCTTGCTCGACAAAGAAGGCTATATCCTCTAAACTATTTCGAATTTCAAAAAATCCTTTTAGGGGCATATTCACAACTACCCAAGCTATAAATAAATGCAAAAAAAAAAAAGTCGAAAAAAAAAGTTGCTCAATGAGAAGACCCCCTTAAGGATGAAAGCAAATTATATGCAAAAAAGTCTTTCAAAAAATCATGTCTTGGATTGAAAAATTTTTTCATTTGTTACCATAAATATTTTTCCTGAAAGCTTTTTGGTTTTTAAACTATTATTTACTTAAAAAAAAAGTAAATAAATAAAAAAATAAACAAACAAAAAAATAAGAGATTTGAACCCGCGATCTTCAGAGCTCAAGGCAAGCACTCAACGCATTGAGCCACCATAGGCACACGAATGGCTCTTGCTATTGACGTACTAAAATAAATGCCTTCATAATGGTTCCCTTGTCCAATAGTCTATGTCTATTGTTTGTCTCCACTATTGGTGGTTTTGCAATGACAAGCAATGTTAATTGTCTATAGCAGTTTGCATTGCGAAGGGCATAATTGGTCAGTAGTAGTACTGTTGACGCGGACAGTAGAAAAAGAGTATAGATTCACTACTGTCATTTCCTGCAGGGATATGTACGCCTTTACATAAATATTTATGTATGCACATGAAAAGATGGTATCCCAACGAGATGTCAGAGAGACTGTTGTCAACAAAATTTTAATACAGCATCGAACCTCTCCGCACTTCTTTATTTTCGGGATGGACTAATGCCACGTTTCCACTTAGTGTTTTATTGAGTGTTTTAGCGATTTTCGTGTTTAAGGCTAAAACAACTAGAATGTTATGCGTTTTATCCTACCAAATTTTAACACGTAGACAAGGTGTTTTAGTATAAAACATCATCAAAACGCAACTAAAACGTTAAAGAAGAAAATCAATTTTAAAAACTGTACATTTGTTAACAATTGCTTTTGTTTTTTTCAATTATTACGAAAGAAATTCAATTTTTTTCTTAAATTTAAAAAATTACTAGTGGAAACGGTAGTGTTTTATTGACATGTTTTACTAAAACATCTAAAAATAAAACATTTATGGAAACATGGCATAAGTCTCTTGTATAAGAACTTTTTGCGTTAGCAAAATAATTCAGGTGTAAATAATTCAGTTTTCCTAGAAGAATATTTATGTATTTCTTCCACACACACACACACACACACACTCCGTAAAATTTCTTCGTTGATTCTCTAAAGTTTTCCCTAATTGAAGCGATGTTATTCAACCATTTCTTTCTTCTATTTATATATGCCAAAACAAAAAAAAAAAATAAAAAACGAAAGAAAGAAACCGTCATCGAGCATTTCCATGGTTACTGCGCCCGCCCGCATAAATTGAATGTATTTTTCCGTCATTTGAGTGACATCAAATTTGTTTTGCATCGAATTTCATCGTCCTTCGCTTTCGGAAGTAATAAACGAAGAAGCGTTGAACTCTTTTTTTTTTATTTTTTTATTTTTATTTCGCATTGCTGAGCATACATAGAAATGGAAAGAGGGAAATTTCGAAATGTCATGTGATACACTCTGAGATTTTCTTGGCTCTAGCTTTAGCTGGCTCTAGCTGACTTCTGCGACCATCGATAGTATCGAAAGTACTATCAGAAGTTATATTTTCAAATTTCAACTAATTTGGTTGGCAAATTGCAAGTGGTTTGAATTAAAATTTGTATTAAAAGAAATCAATGCGTTAAAATGTTATTCGTAATAGACACGGTCGGACTGGGGGGGTCAAAGGGCCCACCGGGCGTTTGAAAAATGGGGCCCCGTTACCTAAGAAAGAAGGAAAAACCGAACAGCTAAAAAGCACAGTGCAGTCCTGCTATCAGCTGGTTTAGGATGACGCCTATAATTCTCATCTGGTTTATAAAATGTGACACATAAGATTAGCAGAATTTCTGTAAATTTTTCATGACGAGAAGTAACAAAAAGGGTAGTGAGTTTGTATATTTATGGGTTTTTTTCTCATTAGGGCTGAAGCGATGATGCCAGATCGTGGGTTTTTTTTTCCACTCAAGCAACGTGGCATGGGGAACATGGGTATTTTCACACGGGAATGTTTGCATCGCCCTAATCTGAATTCGGACATTTTTATGGAATCTTTCTATTTCGTAAAGGGAATGCCCTCTCTGTTACCGCCAGCGCCACTCTTCCAAAGCTAAAGTAAATTTCAATGAATGAGAAATATCGATAGTCCTCGAAAAACCATCGATGCTTTCGATAGTTTGAAACCAACGATTGTAGATGTGTTTCGTATCAGTTTTCGCACATTTGTTCCGGATATTAGTACTGGGAACATATCAATTGTCCATTTACGTTACGGAGAAATTTTTTTTTTTTTTTTAATAGTAAGAAAGTGGCGCGACAACGGGAATACAGTGAAAAACATTGTTAAAATTCTCTAAGTTTAGTTTTGTGAAAAATTTTTCTCAGTGTAAATTTTTTTTTTTTTTTTTTGGATTCCCTGTTTTATTGGAAATCAGCCAACGTTTGTTTCGTCTACCTAGCTTTATTAGTTTTTGAGATATAAAATTGTGAAAAAAGGCTTAACAAAAAAAAAAAGGATTTTCAAGGATATCTCAAGGAGTATTCAAAATAGAAAACTAAAAAGTGGTTCATGTCCCACTTCGGCAATGCGCAATGCATTACTGAACACAACGCCTATTCACATCACTATTCAGTTTGAGGCGGTAGGAAGCGCACTTCGCATCCCCATATGCTCTATCTTTACGAGAAGGGGATCTCATGAGCCATCTAAGCATACTACGAACGGTCTTCCATGAGCCATCGTTTCGTATGCCGGATAGCTGTGATAAACGGTACATCTTCCACAGGACTTTTGAGGTTGGAATTTGGCTTCGTCAATCTTGGAAGGATGAAAAAGCATACCTGCACACCACAAACGCAAATGGTAACAGACGGATCAAAACTCGAAAACGGCAATAGTGGTGTCGGAGTATACGGACCGAGATGCAGAATATCCGTCTCGATGGAACTATACCCCTCCAAGTCGTCCAAGCGGAAATACATACATGCCATTGAGCTTTGTGTCAGAGAATGCCTCAAAAGGCGTGTAACTGGAGCGAACATAGCGATCCATTCCGACAGCCAAGCGGCACTAAAAGCCCAGGAAGTTTAGAGAGTTATGGACCAAAAACAAAAAAAAAAAAAAAAAAAAAAAAAAACCAAAAAATTCATGGCGTCCGATTTGGATGAAAATTTAGAACTAGAATAAGTGAAAAATTCTAAGAATTTTTGCACTAAAATTTTTTCGAAAAACTGATTACAACTAGTCTAGTTTTGGTCTAGTCCCAAACTGTTCCAAAAGGGACCAGTTTAAAAAAATTTTTTAGCGGAATAACGTGTAATTATACTCAAAGATTATGAGTAATTACCCATCCTGCGACCCTATATCGATGTATGCTGCTTTCGGAAAATAATTCCTTTCTATTCTCTTCGAAACATTCGAGTGCTTCGCAGCATAGGAACGGAATGGAACGGAACGGATCAGAACAGAAATGTTTATCAAACTTACTCGGAACTCCCGAAAGTACATACACATCCCATACCCCCCTCTCCGGAACACTGTAGAGACGCGACAATCTCGCGTGTCAACGCTTTACCTTCCAAACACTGACACTGAAACCTATGCTCCAAGGCGGCATTATCTTTCGCATTTCAACTTGATTTCATTTTTTCTTCTTATATTTTCTATCTTTTATTCATTCTTATTGTTGTTTCGTATTGCGGATCGAAGGCAAAAAAGCAAAAAAGAAAAAATCCGATGAAGTAGGAAAAAAAGGAGTTCGGTCTCCCAATAAAAAATAAAAAAAAAATAAATAAATAAAAAATGAAAAGCTCAAAATAATCGAACACGGAAATGGCACAACGCAAAAAACGAGCACATCTTTCACTCACATCCAGCAACAGTGTAAAATAACGAGTAGAGAGAGAGAGAGTGGAGAGTGCATTGGCTTTGGGCAAAGGGGTTTGCCGATGGAAATTCGCAATAGCATCTCTTCATCATGATTGTAGCTAGCAGAAAGTCGATCATCATCATCATCATCATTGCAGTGGACTAAGTATATAAACATCATTACCATGGTCATCATCATCATTGTTATTATCACCATCGTCGTCATCATCATGGTCATCAACCTCGAACCTGGGCTATGCGTCTCAGTATTTTTGAAGCCTTCCCAGCAGGCAAATATCTTCTGCATGACAAAGTCATCGGTGATTTCACTCTCTGCAATACCACGCATGACTCCTGGGTCGACAATGTAATCGTAGGGGAGGTTGTTTCTCGTGTGTGCTATTGAATCTTATTGGCTACTTCAACGCAAATAGGATAATTGCATTGAATCCCGCGTTGAGGCAAGCGATAATTGAAAAATTCCAAAAAATAAAGGCTTATAAAAATTTATTGAAAAATGCAAAGAGAAAAGAGGAGAGGAGAGGAGAGGAGGAGGAGAAGGAGAGGAGAGGAGATCGGAGAGGATGATCAGTAGAAAGAGCCGTCTAGAGAGAAGAGAGCGTGCGCACGCCCTAGCTTGAGAAAGTTATACGGAACGTCACTCAACGTCGAGTTGAGCAAAAATATCATAAAAAGTGTCGTACACAAAATGTCATGCGTTCAGCATGTCGGATGATCCAAAGTCACCTCGACGTCATCGAAACTTCCAGAGTGACTTTTTCCGCGGCGGCTACTACTTACAGGCAGGGCATGAGCAGTGGCGTGTCCAGAGAAAGAGTGCTTTGATATGCTTATATTTTCCACAGTGGTATATTGAACAATTATAAGACATTAACCCAAAAATTTTTGGAGGGGGCTAGAGGAAGCTTAGATAGTTATGGACCAAAAACCAAAAAAATCCGAAAAATTCATGGCGTCCGATTTGGATGAAAATTTATCCATAGAATAAGCGAAAAATGCTAAGAATTTTGGCGTGAAATTTTTTTAAGAAACCGATTACAACTAGTCTAGTTAGGGTCTAGTTCTAAACTGTTCCAAAAAGGACCCGTTTTTTGAAAAATTTTAGTGCTCCAAAAAGGACCAGTTTTTTGAAAAAAATTTAGTGCTAAAATTCTTCGAATTCAAGAAACCGATTACAACTAGTCTAGTTAGGGTCTAATTCCAAACTGGTCCAAAAAGGACCAGTTTTTTGAAAAAATTTAGTGCTCCAAAAAGGACCAGTTTTTTGAAAAAAATTTAGTGCTAAAATTCTTCGAATTCAAGAAACGGATTACAACTAGTCTAGTTTGGGTCTAGTTCCAAACTGGTCCAAAAAGGACCAGTTTTTTGAAAAAATTTCAGTGCTCCAAAAAGGACCAGTTTTTTGAAAAAAATTTAGTGCTAAAATTCTTCGAATTCAAGAAACCGATTACAACTAGTCTAGTTTGGGTCTAGTTCCAAACTGTTCCAAAAAGGATCAGTTTTTTGAAAAAATCTTGGCACTGTGGAAAATATAAGCACTATCAAAGCACTCTTTCTCTGGCCACGCCACTGCTCATGAGTAATTGTTGATTCTATTCAAGAGCAGCCACAAATAGTTGGTACCTACATCTAATCCATACCGAAAGAAGGACCAAAATCAATTTAAAGTACATACTTACTAGAAATTCATTCGTCCAGTTGAGTTGGATGTTTATTAGAAAATTCGATTCGAACGTGTATTGCGTGTGTTGTCCCCAAATTGACTTAGGGCAATGAATGCTACGGGAAAAATACTCAAAATTGAGTTCAAACCTCTCATTTCAATTGCCTTTTACCTTTACTATTTTGCAGTGTTTATATTGATTTTACATTCGCTTGCTTTGGATTCTCTCAAAGTATTCGAGCACACACACAACACCACACCCCACCCACCACACCACACCACACATACATAGATGCAGATAGTCGGAGAAGTTAACGAGCTTCAGCATGACTTCTGGCACTGTTTTTTCTTTTTGTTCGTATATCTCCTTTTTCTTTTTCTTTTTTCATCGCCGAATGCTGTAGATGCGTTCTCGTCTCTTTTTTAATACACAAAGTGAGCCCTTTACCCCTCCTCGAAAACGTCGTCCGTCATACGGCATTCGGTATACGGTATGTTCATATGCATAACTAAATTTTATTGCCAGGCGATGATGCTCTAGTCCTGTTGATTCAATGGAAGCGCTAGCTGTTGGTGGGGCTCGTGATGGTGATGATGATGTTGATGATGATGATGTTGATGATGATGATGTTGATGGTGTTGTTGGTGCCGATGGTGGTAGAAATGATAAGTTCCATTGCCTCGCATACGTTCTTTTGATCTAAGCATGTGGCCATATTTTCTTTCGTATGCCTTAAAATCATCATCATAATCATCATCATCATAATCTTCGTATTCGTCATCTTCCTTCTTTTCCATCGTACTCCTGTCGAGTGCAATTTTAGATGCAGCAGCTTCTTTTGTGTCATATTGTTCTCATTGCCTTGTCTTTTTTTTTTTTTTTTACTATGTTTTAGGTATCTATGTATGTATGTATGTATTTACCTATACCATCGCTGGCATAGGTGATGATGAGGATTACTCCGCTGGAGTTTTTCGTTGTTATTTTATGAATTTTTTGTATTAACTTCCATGATTTTTTAAGAACATAACATAACATACATACATAACATACATACATACATACATACATACATACATACATACATACATACATACATATACATACATACATACATACATACATACATACATACATACATACATACATACATACATACATACATACATACATACATACATACATACATACATACATACATACATACATACATACATACATACATACTACATACATACATACATACATACATACATACATAACATACATAATACATACATACATACATACATACATACATACATACATACATACAATACATACATACATACATACATACATACATACATACATACATACATACATAACATACATAACATATATAACATACATACATACATACATACATACATACATACATACATACATACATACATACATCATACATACATACATACATACATACATAACATACAAACAAACAAAAACACACACACACAAAATTCAACTAGATTTTGAAAGCTTACCGCTTAACCCTTTAACGAGGGGTCTATCGGTGGAGCCACTGCAGCTTTTTGGATCGATTATTCCCGTGTCTGGGTCGGTGAGGTAACTAGGAGTGATCCTGGATACAAAACTGACCTGGAATCTACACGTGGAGGATAAGATTCAGAAAGCTAAAAGGGCTCTATTTCAGTGTAAAAGAGTGTGTGCGGTTTGCGGTGGGGAATTCTTCCGAAATCTGCACACTTGATATACAAAATAATGTTTACATCTGTCATACCCTACGCATTCTGTAGTTTGGTGGTGGAAAGCCCCATAGAGGACGGCCGTCTACAAGACTAGTGCGGACGCCATGACATTTACGTCTTCACGGATGGTTCACTAATGGATGGCAGAGCGGGGCTGGAGTCTTCTCGGAAGAACTAGACACCGCTGACACAATCCACGATCGTGTCAGTTTACCAGGCCCCGAAACTTCTCGCGGTCATTTGCGCCCTGGATCACCTGCTTGAGAGAAAGGTCCACCAGAAGCGAATTCTGATTCTGAGTGGGCTTTTGACAATCAAGCGGTGATAAGGAGCATAAAGCAAACGACTACGGACAACAGTCTGGTACAGGAGGAGTGTGCTGCGAAACTCCAAGAGTGTACTTCCAGAAATGAAGTCACACTTATGTGGGTTAGAGGACACTCTGGTATAGACCAAAATGAGAGGGCTGACTGACTACCTTGCGAGGAAAGGTACCAGCCAGGACCCTTATGGTCCAGAGCCATGTGTTCCACTGAGGTGGAGGAAAATCACTTCGGCTGTCGCAGAGTGGATGGACAGTGGAGTGGAGTGGAGTGGATGGATGCAGACAGGCGAAGTTGGCGATGAAGAAGCCATAGGTGACGGAGGCAACGAGGGCGCTCGGTCTTATACGAAGCGCTCTCAGCTGGTTGACATCATTGGTAACTCTGGACATGGCAACTTCATGTGCCACCTCAGAAAGATGAGTCTTGTTGAGGATGACACATGTAGACTGTGTCTAGAGGACAGTGAGACGGCGTTACATATTCTGTGCCACTGTCCTGCACTGGCAAGAAGAAGAAGAAGGCCAATCACGGGACACCATTGGATTGGTGAGGACGAGTTTGCCAGGCTTAAGGTCAAGGACCTCCTTGCAATTACAGATCGCGAGCTCCGCGGGACGGATAACGGTAACTATCGTCATCAGTCCCAGAAGATTAAAGACGACAAACGTCAGCCATCATCACCCTGCAGGAAATGTCAATAGTGAAGTCTATACTACTTTCTCTACTCGACTGCGTCGAACGAAGTACTACTGACCAAGATTAATACGCACGTACGCAATAGCTTTGCCGTTATTGACATTTAACTTGAGTTGTCCCATTGAATGTCAAAATTTAGACCGAATAAACTATTGAACGAACAATATTTGACGTACGGTACTATTAATATAGACAAAAATGAAGTACTTTTCGCTTTATAAGGAAGATCACAAATTGTTGTAGCATGGTTCATATTAAAGATGAAACTTATACCTCAAATTGATAGTACAGTTTTCTATAATGACTACCGCCTATAAATACTGTTGACGTTGGAACTAGTTCTCTTGTCTATATTGACGTCAATATAGACATGGGTCATATGGCGACGGGTTTCCAGCAGGGCAGCTATGCCCACCACTACATTGAAATGTTGTGAGTGTGTGCGCCCGCGTTGCACTGAACAAAATTTTAGGCGTATTAAATAGAACTAAGCAAAGAAGCAAATATGTTTATACATAATGAAGAAAGATAGAAATTAGTCAAAAACTGAAATAGAGTTGTTAAACAGAGGTTTTTGAAAAGGCAATGAGTTCGACAAAATCGATTTCTGTTAGCGATGTTTTCATTCTTCAAAGGAAGAAAACGTTTGCATCAAAATGTGTTTTTTGAGGGTTTTTTTTTTTTTTATCATGTAGCTTTTCGCCTTTTTACGTTTTCTCTTTTTGCTTCGTCCGACATAGGTCCTGCTCGTTCGCCGTCTGTGGACAGACTAAAATGTTTTCGATTTCTCTTCTTTGTTGTTGCCTTTTGTGTTTGTACCAGTGATGCCAGATCGAAGGAATTTTCCTATTTTGAGGGATTTTTTCGATTTTACTTTTAATCAAAACTCACTTAAATTTTGTACAAGGGATTTTTTCCGATCAATTTTGTATAGAAAATAGAAGGAAAGGGATTGTTTTTTTTAAATATCCGATGGAAAATTGCCACCAAATTGACACTGACAACACTGGTTTGTACACAAGCATTTGCTCTCAATGCACCGAAGCTTACTCCGCGAGCATAGCTAGTCATCATACAGAGACTCTTTACAAGAACGGAAGCCTAATATAGGGCTTTAGCTCTCTCAAAAGGGTCTTGAAGGACGAAAAAGGACCCAATGCTACCGTGGTCTACTTCGGCTAATCCTTCAATTCAGTGGGTCCATTTAATAAGGACTGAGGCACTCCAACGTCACACATTATTATTATTATTATTAACCCTTTAACGCACAAGTCAAATTTTTCTCCACACAATTTTAACGATTTAAAGCATTTACTCTTAAAAAAAAACTGCAATAAATCGTCAACATTATGCTGGTGCAAATTTCTCCCCTATGCGTTAAGGGGGTCTTCTCATTGAAAACCCGTTTTTTGGACCCTTTTTAAAAAAATTCTTATTTGAAAACGCAAAGAATAATTGAAAATTTTTTATTTATTGTATTACAAAAGGTTCAAAGTAAATAAAAAAAATTTTTTTTGCCTCGATACGTGGGCTGTTCAAAAAGTAATGAGACTTCAAAGTTGGTAGGTGAAAAAAAAGGTGCCGTCACGGCGGCCACGATTCCGGTCTCCGGAGCGTCCGAATGGTTAAAAAAAAACGGGTTATACACAGTATAGATGTAATTCTCGGGTGAACCTCAAGCTTAATTTTGTGAATTTTTTTTGACAAAATGGCGGCCATTCAAAAAAAAATTTCAATTTCGGCTTTTTTTTTGTAGTTTAGTGTAAAAAAAAAAAATAGTCTAAAAATAATTTTTCAAATAATGTCGAGGTTCACCCGAGAATGGTGACAATTCTGCGTCGATTCCACTTTGTTTCATGAAAATCGGTTCAGTTGAACTGGAGATATCATGGCCGCCAGTTCGAAAAACGTGGTTTCGAGATAAACGCGTTTTTAAAGTTTGAAGCAACGCAAAAACTTACTCGATTTTAGCGCAGATCTTGCTCGACAAAGAAGGCTATATCCTCTAAACTATTTCGAATTTCAAAAAATCCTTTTAGGGGCATATTCACAACTACCCAAGCTTTAAATAAATGCAAAAAAAAAAAAAAAAAAAAATTCGAAAAAAAAAGTTGCTCAATGAGAAGACCCCCTTAAAGGGTTAATTGATGAAACATTGTATGTATCTTCGAAATTTTTGGCTTTAACCGTAGATAATTAATCCGTGTTTAATTGATTTTTCTATTAATGTTTGGCTTAATGACTAAACTTACTACATTAAAACGGAACACATTCGAGAACAATGAATGCCCCCTGCTATGCGTCGGAAATGTACTTTCCGCTTTACCGACCATCGTAATTTATCACATATTTCAAGAAACAAATAGAAAGTTAAAACGTTTTGCAATACAAAAACAAAAAGCCACTTGTTTTTAACACATTTTCAGGTGATAAAACTCCAGAGAAATGAAATTTAATAATGAAGAGTATTGTTTGAGAAAATAAGATTGTTCTCTTCATGTGAACTTCAATTTTCATTTTTTTTGTTTTTTTTTTTTTTTGCTTTGGTACAGTCAAGACTCCATAACTCGGTCCTCTATATACATAGTCGTCCACTATATACATACATATCCAAGTCGTCGCCATAAATAGAACAAAGTCAATGGATAATTCCGATTCAAGTTATAAAAGTTGGATTGCATCTAAAGTTTATCGTACCCTGACAACCTCTGATCTAAACCTACTGCCGCCATTTTCTTATATTTGCAGAAAAACTTCCATTACTTGAAGCACTATTATCCGAAAGAAAAAGTTCAAGATATAGAAACTTCGAGTTAGGGAAACGAAATTGTATATATGTAGGTACGTATAAAATATTCGCTTTTGTCCGACGATTCAGTTTGAGTTATAGAAAATTCAAGTTATGGAAGTTTGACTGTATATTTATAAGTATTTTTGTTAACAAGTTCCGTTTAAACGACAAGTTTCTCAAAACGAGGAACTGATGTCAGCTGAGTGCGCTTCAATTCATTGGAAAATGTTGTAATTCAATAGAGAATAATAGAGACCAGGCGATGGGCGATGGGGGGAAAGGAGAGGAAACAGAGTGAGCGAGAGGGGCTGAGAGAGGGTGCGAGGTAGCAAGAGGCTGGTGGCGGAGGTGAGATATGAGAGAGCTGCACGATAAAAATTCGTTGAAGCTGAAAACGGAAAGCTTCTGTATTACGATACTACCGAGCATGACTATCTGGGAGTTGTTTCCCCTGAGTCATTTCTAATTGTACCAACAAAAAAAAAAAAAAAAAAAAAAAAAAAACGAAATAGCGAAAACAAAACCGCTGAATGCGAAGAGATAAACGGAAACAGGTCAATTCCATTGTGTCACACCCGTCATACTCACTCATTTTTTTTTAAGGCTTAGCTCATAATATTAAACGAAAAAAGGTTGCAGTTCTCAAGGATTTGAAAACGTTGAAAACTTTTAACAAGAGTTAAGCAATGAAAGTACTAAATTTCTTTGTTATCTAGAATTTTTGTATTCAAATTTCACAAAAAAAAAAAAAAATTCACTCTTGCGATGATTTCATGTTTCGCAATTCGAAGGATTCTCTCGCTCCTTTCTATGAGCCTCAGTTGGAGTTCCTTATCTATTGGCTCGTAAATATTCAGGCTCTTATGTATCTCGAAGTTATCATCATTGGAGACATCATAACCGAATCGTTTGATTGATATCATACCCTAAAGAATTGTGAAAAGTGAGAGAGTGACCCATATCCATCCATGCACGCCCAAAATGGTATCTTTGTATCTCTCTCTCTCTCTCTCTCTCTCTCTCTCTCTCTCTCTCTCTCTCTCTCTCTCTCCTCTCTCCTCTCTCTCTCTCCTCTCTCTCTCTCTCTCTCTCTCTCTCTCCTCTCTCCTCTCCCCCTCCTCTCTCCCTCTCTCCCTCCTCTCTCCTCTCTCTCTCTCTCTCTCTCTCCTCTCTCTCCCTCTCTCCCTCTCTCTCTCTCTCCTCTCTCCTCCTCTCTCTCCCTCTCTCCTCTCTCCTCTCTCTCTCTCTCTCCTCCCTCTCTCCCTCTCTCTCTCCTCTCTCTCCTCTCTCTCCTCCTCTCCTCCTCTCTCTCTCTCTCTCTCCTCTCCTCCCTCTCTCCCTCTCTCTCCTCTCTCTCCTCTCTCTCTCTCTCTCTCCTCTCTCTCTCTCTCTCTCTCCTCCTCTCTCTCTCTCTCTCTCTCTCTCTCTCTCTCTCCTCTCTCTCTCTCTCTCCCTCTTTCTCTCTCCCTCCCTCTCTCTCTCTCTCTCTCTCTCTCTCTCTCTCTCTTAAGCGGGCACCTGCGGGATCGATAAATATTTAAGAGGGAGTGTCCGCAAGGAGAGAGTTCACTTGAATTTGAGAGCCATTTTGTGCATATACGAGTGCTTACGCTCTTTTTGCTTCTAGCTTGCTTCCGTGGCCGGCACTGCTTATGAACCATCCCAGTGGCACACTGCTTAATGAGTTGCGCCCATTAATATCTTTATCGAAAGCATACATTTTAATCGATCATCTACGCTGCTCTTGTATTCAGGGTTGTATTTTGGTATTTTTAAGGCTATGGATTTTTCCCGCGTAGGTATACCCTAATGTATTAAACGCACGACCAGTATTCGGGAGTGAAATACTTCTTTGTTTAGAAGCAAACTGCTTACAAAGTGGCCATGCTGATGAAAAGGACAGTGTACTCTTTCTTAAGTGGACACCTACGGGACCTATAAATGTGTCCGCTTAAGAGGGAACACTATTTGAGAAACAGGAACACAAGAACATTCCCAAGTTTTTCGATTCCTTAAGAAGCCTCATGTCGCACGGCCGGCGTTGCTGTCGAGCTTAGCTGGCATGTGTCAGACAGTCATCGATATCGTCAAAACATGGAGGATTTTAGAAGTTTCAGGAAACCCGAACAACCGTTTCCGCAGCATACACACATACATTTATCGAAATTATACAGTAGTTTCGCTATATAAGAAAGTCGATTTTGCCAATAAATTTCATTCTTATATCCAGTTTTTTCTTATATATGAACACGTTTATAAAAAAACTCTTTCTTATATAGAAAAAAACGTTTATAAGAAAATTTTTTCTTATATAAACTACTGATATTTGAAAATAGGGATGTTAAATTTTCGATAAAAAAAACCAAGTTTCTTATATAAAAATTTTTTCCATACAAAAAGAGTTTTTGGTTTTGGTAACCAGTTTCTTAAAGGCGGGTTTTTCTTATATAAGAGTTTCTTATATAGCGAAACTACTGTACATACATTTTTATCTTAAAATGAGAACGAGAAAACTGGGTCAAAACTAAATCGTTATGGTCTTTGGAGCAATTTAAATTTTAGACGATTTTGCCGTTGATTTCTAGCACATCCCCGTAGGATTTATTTGTTTGTTTTTGCTTTTTAATTTTTCCCATATGCTCTGGTGGTTGGTGGCCAGTTTCTATTCAATCGTTTCGCTGGCTGGCAGGCAATCTAGGCAATCAGTTGTCGCCAGTGATTTTTGTTGTTGATGTTAAAATTTTTAATTTTTTTAGCCTCCATTTTTTCCATCTTTTTTTTCTTCTTCTACGCTTTTGCTTTTGTTTATCTTCGTGTTTGGCACAGCATCTCCTTTTCTTTTGCTGATCAAATTGGATTTTGCATAAAATATTTTTAATTTTTTATTTTTAACTTTTTTGTTCAAGCAGCCTAAATCGGTCGTCGGTCCTGTTCGTCTGCCTCACATTAAATCGCTTATTTTTAATTGAAAAAAAAAATAAATAAATAAATAAAAATTCGTTTTCCCTTTTAGTACACGATTAATTTTCAAAGCATAGAAATTGTTCTTTTAGCTTTGCCAAACAAAGGAATTCGTGATGCTAGGCAGAAAGGAAAATGGGAAATTTTAGAAATGAAATAAATTGGAAAATTTTGAGCGGAAGTGACGTTGCAAAATGGGAAATGAAATGAATTGTTTTCAAAATCCCCCGATGAACATTTATTTTGTTGGACGATGAGAGAATTCGTACTTTTGGTGCGCTCCTCGGAGAATATGAAAAGCCTTCAAAAATATACACGATCTATTTTTACTATTTAGGAGATCCGATCCCGAAAACCAAATACGAGTACATATATTCAATCAATGGTCGTCGAAGAAATAATATGATAACCAAGCATTCATGCACACGACGTCCTGTGACGTACATACAAGTAGAGCTGTAAAACTATCGATAGTTGCGACTAGAGATGTCAAAATCTATTAATTTTCATTCACGTCACTCGCGATCACGATAAAAAAAAAGATTTCCTCACGATCACGCGGATCCCGAAATTTTTTAACCTTGCACGAAAATTCACGATACAAATTTTGAATTTTATCAAAATTTTTTGTTTTACCAAAGCATATGCAGTTTACCATGACGCCTATAATTCTCATTTGGTTTATAAAATGGGACACATAAGACTCGCAGAATTTCTGAAGATTTTTCACGACGGTGATAGATCTAGAGAGCTATCGATTATTCGATAAATTGATAGTTTCAATAATCGATAGGATTAATAATCGATAGTTTCACTAATCGATAGGTTCAATAATAGATTGTATAAATAATCGGTAGTTTCAATAATCGATTGTCTAAATAATTTATAGTTTCAGTAATCGATAGGTTCGATAATCGATAGTTTCATTGATCGATAGTCTAAATAATCGATAGATTGAACAATCCGTAGGCTAACTTATTGATAATCTCGATAATCGAAAACTGTGGTAATCGATAAGTTTGTTAATCGAAAGTTAAATATCGAGCGACTGTCACCGTAATATAAATAAGGGTATTTTTTTTAGGAATCGGCACCACCTTCGCAAAGCCAAAAAAAAAAAAAATGTCAATGAATCAAAACTATCGATAGTTTTTATCGTATCTACGATAGTTTCGATAGTTCGAAACCATTGATAGTATCGATTGTTTCTCCAGCTCTAGAGTTAGGGTTGTCATTACCATTTATCATTCAAAGAAGAGGTATTCTTGTGTTGTATATGCCCCAACAGACAGTTGGCATTTCATCGTTTGGTTTAGCTAGATTGTTATAGAAACATAGCATAACAGTTTAGCATGACGTCTATAATTCTCATTTAGTTTATAAAACGGGACACATAATTTTTACTACGCCGTGTAGTGGCGAAAAGATGTGTAAGTTTATCATATTTATGGGGGTTTTCTCGTTAGATCTGGAGCACTGTTGCCAGATAGTGGGTTTCTTTAACTCAAACAACGTGGAATGGGTTTTTTGTACACCCACCCAAATGTATGCATCGCCCTAATGTAAATACGGACATTTTTGAGGAATTTGTCCATTTCAAAAAGAGAATGCTACCGCCAGAGCCACCTTTCCAAAACTAACACTAAAGTTTCATCCATTCATATTATTTTTAATTTTATCAACTGCGATTTAGATATTAAATGATTCCATATATTTGCATGTTTCGTACGATTGCAGGAATTCCTGAGCGCTCTTGGAAACTAGGCATAATTGGAAAGCAATTTGCCAATTTTTAAAAGGAAATCTGCAAACATATCTCTATATGTTCCCCCTTTTTTCGGTTTCAATTCGAATGCCTCTTCCGAAATTCATTCATATCTAAAACGGTCTATATTCATTCAGAAGTACGATCACGAACAAACTTGTACTCTCGTTTTCAAATGCGTACATATGTACATATGTACATGAATACATGCATTCATACATGCATAGATGTTTCTTACCTCATTTTTGGCTTATCGCGCCCCAAAAAAAAAAAAAATAAAAAATGCTTCAAATTCTTCCTAAATTATTTTTCGTCTATGAATTTACTCAAGGAAACTTAAGACGCCACTGTGTACGATTGCCGATAGCCAGCCGAACCGAATGCTAAGCCATTGCGGCTATCCAAATTGAACCCCACGCAATTTTCTTTTCTCTGCTTCGAAGTGAAAAACATTTGATTTTATACGTTGATATTGATTACCTAATACCTCATACAATTGCAAAGCATTTAAAATTCTTATAAAGCCGAACCATTTGCCGACGTATTTATAATTACGTATTGAAAGAATTCTGAAATTTATTTCTATTGTTCAACGTCTGTTTTGACCGATTTCAAATTGGTTTGCTGACTGACTTGACTGTTGCAAAGCGAGGGCGAAAGATTAGAAAAAAAGTTTTTTTTTTTTTTTTGTAGAAAAGTGAAATTAAAAACACGAATATACGTTCAATTTATAGATTTGCGATTTTGCTCTGAACATTAATCATGAATACGCAGTAGATGGATGGCCGTAGACTTGAAACTTTACAATCTATCTTATTTACTGAAATAAGTTTTGGTGGCTCACTTGAAATCGTATGATTCACCTTGAGTGGACCACTGATTGCAGCCTTGAGTGGACCGTCAAAAATTTGCATCTTTTGACATTTACTTCAACTAACTACGATATCATTTTATCCACCATTAAGCCCCAAAAATAAATATTCTTATCAAACTAATAGGTTATGGTACGGTCACCTTAAAAGAACTGTCACTTAGAGTGGACCACTTGAATGTTTACTATGTTGTGACAGTTGAAATGTCAAACCAATATTATAGTTCAAAATCATCTTGAAATTTAAGTAGATGTTGAATTAAGTCACTTTAAATCGTATGATTCACCTTGAGTGGACCACTGCTTGCAAGCTTGAGTGGACCGTCAAAAATTTGCATTCTTAATATAAATTTATCATGTTTATGGATATAAATAGACTTTGGAACAGTGCTAACAAGTTTTATGAGATTTATTAAATATGTTGGGTGATTTTTGTATACCATTTGGACAGGACATGTCATCGAGTAGTGCATCAGTATGAAAGGACATTGTGACTCGGATAATGACACTGAATCCGATGTTCAGTTCAAAAACTTTTGAAGCTATGTGAATTTTTATACCCGACACACTCTGTGTCGAGGGTATATTGCGTTTGTTGGGTTGTGTGTAACACCCAGAACCAGTCGAGATAGACCATACAAAATGTATATAGAAATGATCAGCGTCACCAGGAGATTCGAGTTAGACATGTCCATATGTCTGTCTGTCCGTCTGTCTGTCTGTTTGTATACAGTTATCTTATCGAAGGAGTTGAGCTATCTTGACAAAATTTGGTATGCGTGCTCACGGGGACATGAGTAAGAACAAGTTCGAAAATGGACCCGATCAGACCATTTTTAGTGGTACCTCCAGTACTAGGGTCTGTTACGAAAATCACAAAAACTGCTCTAAGATCGAAGTCCTTCAAGATATTTTGATGAAATTTGATATTCGAACATGTTTAAAGGGAAGTAATACGATTTCAAAAAATGGGAAAAGTGGGCGTGGCATAAGGGCGTTTTTCAAAAAAATGTTTTACTCCCGAAATACCAATGGGACTTGAACAAAAATTGGACGTTTATTCCTTGATAGCCAGTAACGTCCTTCCAAAAAATTTTCGATCGGACCATTATTAAGGGGGAACTCTAGTACTAGGGTCTGTCACAAAAATCCCAAAAATGCCTCAAAACAGACTTTATGAAATATTTCAATGAACTTAGAATTTGAGCGTAATATAAGGGTCCGATTAGAATTCCAAAAAAAATTTGAAAGTGGGCGTGGCAAAAGGGGGTTTTCATTAAAAAAATTTAACAAAAGTCGGTTATGGGGCCCTTATGCCCTTAAAACCTCTTGATATTAAAAATTATGTGTCTGTGTCGGGTATTCTATTGTCAGGCTCGCCTGACTATAACACCCTTACTTGTTTTAACTTTCGACCGTTTTTTTTTTTTTTTTGAAATTTTCCTTGGATGGTCCACTCGAGGTTACAATTTTTTGGATTTTTGATTTTTTTGATTTTTATTTAATTTTTAAATAATACAAATTGAACTCGAAGAAAACGCTATAAATATAGTCGAAAACTCTCTATAACGAATTGCAAGGAACCGACTAGAAAAATTCATAATGAAGACAAATCGATAAAGAATAAAAGGGGCACTAAAAATATAGCAGAAGATTCGCTATAGAAAGAAAGCCGTTGTAGAGGAGTTCGGCTATTAAAAAAAAAAAATAAAACAACGAGTAAGGGTGTTATAGTCTGACAATACAGTCCCCCGATAAATAAACGTACTGGAAACGTTCAAGACCACAAAGGAGTCTCACTCGTATGCCGGATTCTGTTCAATTACTTTATAAACATCGCCTTTTGCCCCGCCCACTTTACTAACTTTTAGAAATTCGATACATATGTATGTATGTATGTATGTATATCTAAAGCAGGATGGGCACCCAAACACCATGCACTTATTGCACTTGCGTATGGGTAGTAGCAACTCGACAAACACTGAGAGAAAAGTTTGCGTAGGTACATCGGCAAGCGATAACTAACAAAAGAAACAAGTGGGAAATTTTTTTAGTTTTAATTAAATTTTTTTTTTGCTTTTATAGCTATAAATTTTATGGCACGAAAAATAATGCCTTTTCAATAATATTCAGCGCATCGGTTTCAATGTAATGACAAATAAGACATTGAGCCTCACCGAAAGAATTTTCAATCAACAAAAAATTCTTCTTCCATTTCGCATGAAACTTTTTCTCGATGTTTCGCAAAAACAATGCAAAAGTTCTCAGTACGACTGACAGCGAGCGATGAGCGTTTTCATGATTCACGCAAATCGTGTGTAGCCGACTGCGCAGTTTGCAGCGCCCCGCGGGATAGCGCTCGCCCCCGCGATCTAAAGCAGGGGTCGGCACGCTAGGAACAATTTTTCCGACGCTACTCACAGTATTGCTTCGCTTTGTCTCAGTTTGACGGGCAGCCGAGCATGCAACATCGAGAGCGGGTATGCGGAAATTTAAAGCTTTTTCCGTCAGTTTTAGCTCTTTTAATTTCTTCTAGCTTTTTTTTTAGCTGTTTCAGCATTTTTTTTTGTTTATTTTCGCTATTTTTGTACCGCTTTCCACTACACAATTACATACCATTTTGGATATCTAAAGTCATTTTGAGCTGGCTACAAGTCCAACGATTTGGCTAAGATCTACCGAGCTTAGATCCCTCTCGGGGGTGCAATGATGTCCTTAATAAATATTTTCAACTTTGCCGCGTATACCGCAACAACCGTTCTTTCCGTCGTTTATGGGAGTTTCGCCTTAAAAACGTCAATTTGGCAACACTGCTTGCTTTGCCTTGCCACCACCCATGTTGCAATTGTATTGAACCTTGGCGAATTTTCACACAACGATTTTTCCATGTCAGGCCGTGCATTATCTTGTCTTTAATAAACAAATCCAGCGCTTCAAATTCTTTCAACACCGATTTTCTTTATTAAAACCAAAAAAACATGTCAAATTCTTGACAGTGCGCCGCATACACATACATACATACGTACATACGTACATAAATCGGTGTATGAATGTAAAGATTTGTTTATAAATACTCGGACGAAGAACTGATTTTTTTTTTTAATTTTATTTTTATTTATATTTATGTTGTATATACATACGTATATGTGTGTATATAAGTATATGTATATGTATGTTTATTTGTTTTATTTTTATTTTCGAAAATTTTGATTTGTTTTTGTTGAGACGACGACTCCTACATAGACCCGTTTTTATTATTGTTCGTTTCTGTCTCGCGAAAATTCTTATTTTTAACTTTGATACCTAAAAACAAAAAAAACCGTTGTTTTCTTTTCAAATCTTCGAGTTTTTGAATAGAAAAATAATTTATCTCTTTGAAATTTATTGAAAATCTCCAAGCACACGTTTGCACCTGTTCGTTTTATTTGTTTTTCGTGCCTCTTTCGAAACTATGTACGTGATAATCGCTTATATGTACAGATTCCGTTCCATGCAAAATACTCGACGAAAAACTGATTTATTTTAATAATTTTTTTTTATTTTTTTATTATATTTTGTAAACATACGTAAGTGGAGTTCATTTATGTCATGTTGTATTTGCTGACGACCAAGCACTACCTGACACAGTGTGCTGTATACTTTTCAATGAGAGACTTAACTATAAGACCAGGGTGTCTTCAAATTCGTTCTAGGCTCGCGAGCCAACTTCTGATCTTTTGAACTTTGATCTGAAAACTAGAACTGACCTGACTGATGACTTTGTTTCAATGATCTTCGACTGACTGACTGAATGACTGACTTGATCTGACTTTGAAATGACTGAAAACTGAATGACTGACTGATTGCACTGAATGACTGACTGATGACTGCCTGACTTCGAGCTGATGACTGATTCGAATGACTGACTTACCTTACCATGACTGACGAAACTAACTGACAGACTGACTGACTGACTGACTGACTGACTGACTGACTGACTGACTGACTGACTGACTGACTGACTGACTGACTGACTGATGACTGACTGACTGACTGACTGACTGACTGAATGAATGACTGAATGAACTGACTGATGACTGACTGACTGACTGACTGACTGACTGACTGACTGAATGACTGACTGAACTGACTGACTGACTGACTGATGACTGACTGACTGACTGACTGACTGACTGACTGACTGACTGACTGACTGACTGACTGACTGACTGACTGACTGACTGACTGACTGACTGACTGACTGACTGACTGACTGACTGACTGACTGACTGACTGACTGACTGACTGACTGACTGACTGACTGACTGACTGACTGACTGACTGACTGACTGACTGACTGACTGACTGACTGACTGACTGACTGACTGACTGACTGACTGACTGACTGACTGACTGACTGACTGACTGACTGACTGACTGACTGACTGACTGACTGACTGACTGACTGACTGACTGACTGACTGACTGACTGACTGACTGACTGACTGACTGACTGACTGACTGACTGACTGACTGACTGACTGACTGACTGAATGACTGACTGACTGACTGACTGACTGGACTGACTGACTGACTGACTGATGACTGACTGACTGACTGACTGACTGACTGACTGACTGACTGACTGACTGACTGACTAATACCGTATCTCTAGTTCTTTTGTCGCTAGCGAAACGGTGGTGACATTCGAGCTTATTCGTCGCGCATTTACTTCTGACTTACGGGCTATGGTCACAATTAAGAATCGCGCGTTTCCAGCATGTCTCGTTAAGTTAAAGCACGCATTGCAAATCGATTATCTGCGAAAGCTCTTAAATAATTACATTTCAAGTCCATCATAATTTAAAGAATAAATTAAAATGCTTTGAATGAGAGACTTTAAGTCTCTTTCTTACCCACTGGGCACTCGCGACTGGGCACTATACCGTGAAATCGTTGTTAAGTGAGTGTGAAGAAACACTATTCCAGCAATTATTTCTTAATTAATCAACATAATTCAAAAGAAAGAGGAGAAAGAGGATAAAGAGAACATCGCATTTCGCCGCTTACGTTTGAAGACAAACAAACTATCTAAGCCCGAAGCGTCTGAAGCGTTAAACAAAAAAAAAAAAAAAAAAAAATAAAAAAAAATCTATGCTAATGGCTCACATTTGAATTCGGTGCGGTCTTTTAGTTACTTCTGTTTATGTTTCTCATAACTTATAAATTTGACTGAACTAATTCCATTCTCATTTAACTTTTAGATATTAAACATGGAAGACGACTCAAACTGGTATCGTGCCGAATTAGATGGTCGTGAAGGCTTAATACCAAGTAATTATATAGAAATGAAAAATCACGAGTAAGTACACACTGACACTAACACTATGGAATGCATCATATACATACACGGAGAAAAAAAATAATTTTGTTTTTTCTCTCAATTTTAGTTGGTACTATGGACGAATTACGCGTGCTGATGCTGAAAAACTTTTATCGAACAAACACGAAGGAGCCTTCTTGATACGCATCAGCGAATCCAGTCCTGGCGATTTCTCGTTATCTGTCAAGTGAGTATCCTTTTTCAATATTATCTCTCAATCTCTGTTCCATCCATACATATGCTTGAGTCCTCCCGCAAGGGTTATCATTATGATTTACGGGCTTGGAAACCCCGCGGACCCTAGCCAACTGATGGCCAAAACAGACCGACTGAGTATGGAGTCACAATTTGGTAGCGTCGTCATAGTGCGGCGTGACAGGTTTTAGCATACGACCTATACCAAGCATGGCGTGTTGCAGCTATAGTAGTTATAGCTGTATTCACGCTGTTAACTAGACATAACATGTTACCACGGGATCCGGTGCCCCGGGATGCGTTTTAGCATCCCGCCGGATATTGGGTTTGGCCCTTCGGGGAGTTTCGTGGTGGCTGTGGTAATTTATGAGGTGAGGATAGCACCGTATCCCCACCCAGGATAGCCAATTCGGGCCATACTCACTGATGAGGCAAGATGGGAACCTGGGGGAAGAAGCAGACTTCCCCTGGGGAAAAATTTAAAAAGTCGACTTAGACCCCCCGGGTAGGTGGTAGACTCTAAACAAACATCGAATATGCTTGAGTCCAAAGTTTGTAAAGATCATCTGCTCGCTCAATCTTTCTTTTTAAATGGGTTTTTTTTTTTTTGCTCATTCATTAATTTTATCTTCTAGAGTATCAAGCAAAAATTTCTTCAGCTTCCTGACACGCTCACTCCTCATCCCGCCCCAAAAAAAAAAAATCGAAGCTTGAACACTAAAGTTTACTTTATGAACCCATCCGATGACAACCTACAGACTAATAAAGGGATTTTTCTTTCGAATTTTTGGCTCTTGTGAATAGTGTAATGTAGATTCCAATGTTTTCTTCTTGCTCTTGTTCATTACTTAGAGCCAAATGTCACACAGTTACATACATACGTTCCATGGCCCTTTAACAATGCAAGTTAATTTAAGGAACGAGTACATTTCCCCTGTGAATTTTCGTGCTTATCGTGAAAAATGTTTTAAAATATCTTTAAAATCCTGTACTCTTTTAAACCGGTGACATAGAACCTCAGAGAAGCCTTTCTGGGGATATAGAGACTTCCCAAAATGCACCGAAACGGGCTTAAGCGGCCGAGTTTTGGCAAACTTATTTTTTTTGCACCACTGTCGCAAGTGTTTAGCACAGTCACAGTCTTCTACAATCCCTTTTAAATGTATCCCAAACTAAAGTTAGTATTTTTAGCAGAGACGTGAACCGGTTTTGAACCGGAAACCCCGCTTTTATCTGCTCATGAACCGAACCATTAACCGAACCGAAGTTTTTTTTTACAAATTTTTAACCGAACCTCTTTTTATAAAAGTTCAGGGTTTTATTTTTTCCTGCAACCATGCACAGTGGTCGCTCCCATAGGCCAAAAATAAAATAAAATAAAACTCGAATTCGATATTCTTATGAAATTAGTATCGATGCCATCTCTAATATGAGTAATAGGGCATTTACATATACGTTTTAGCGCTACTCATTTAAGCTAAAACGACTAAGTCAAAACGGGGTGTATTACATATGCCATGTCGTTTTGTCATTTTGTAGTTTCTTTTGTTTGCTTAACACGTGAAATATGAGTGAATATTGTTATTTAGATAAGAAGCAATTATTCAAATTGTGTTCGTTTTCTAACATTGAGTTGTGAAAAACCGTTGACAACAATTTCATAAATTCAGAAATTTCAATGACATATTTTGCATTTTCTATAGTGATGACACTCATTTCGATATTTTTATAGTTAAACAGGATTTATGCTCATTTAGCTAGCTTGTTTAAATCAAAAGGAAAGTTCGTTTTAGTTTTGTATGATAAAACGGAAATAATCTAAGTTGTTTTAGTGCTAAAACGGGCAAAGTTGATAAAGGAATAATGGATATGTAAACGGCTATAGGTAACCATCCCCTAACTTTTTATTGTGCAAATTTTAACCCTAAATGGTAAAAAAAAAATTCGTTAGAAGTGGGAACACGTGTTAACAAATTTTTTCAGTTTGAGAAATTCCCGAACCGGTTCAAAGAAGTAGAGAAAAACCGGTTTGACGAACCAAACCAAAAGTTAAAAAACCCGGTTCGAACCTGGAAAATTTTCCACCCGGTTCACATCCTTGATTTTTACAGCTTAAATTTGTTCATTTTAGCTGGGTATACATTTTAAAAGGAAGGATTTTGGAAGACATTCAGCCCGATTCTGAATATTCCCGGGGAATTTACTTTTCTCGAGAGTAAACTTCTTCTTTTTGAAATATTTGGTGGAAGAAATTTGATGGGGAATGGGTATTTGACCCATACCCATAATTTTTCTTTAACTATCTATTTAAAAAAGGAGAATTTTAGTCTCAAGCATATATTACTATATATGTCACTCTCATAGATTTTGAGCGAGACATTTCGCGCCAGTTAGAAAGAGATGTTACTCGCAGGCAAAAAAAGAACGAGAGAGAAATACTTTTGGTGAGTACCTAAGTGAAAAATTCTCATTTTGGTGGGTACCCAAGACCGTGGTGGGTACCCAAGACCGTGTTGAAATGAGCCAAAATAGAAACGGCTCCTGAGTGACATATATAGTTATATATGGTCTCAAGAAAAGTAAATTCGTTCCCCGGGAATATTCAGAATCGGGCTGAATGTGAATTTCCTAATCGCTCTCAAGTTTCATGTAATAGAGAGAGAGAGAGAGAGAGAGAGAGAAGAGAGAGAGAGAGAGAGAGAGAGAGAGAGAGAGAGAGAGAGAGAGAGAGAGAGAGAGAGAGAGAGAGAGAGAGAGAGAGAGAGAGAGAGAACAAGAGATATATATTTATTATATTGTAAGTACAATATCTTTCAATCCACAGATGTCCCGATGGTGTTCAACATTTTAAAGTTTTACGTGACGCACAAGGTAAGTTCTTCCTTTGGGTGGTTAAATTCAATTCTCTCAATGAACTGGTGGAATATCATCGAACGGCGAGCGTATCACGTTCACAAGATGTCAAACTGCGAGATATGATACCTGAAGAGGTTCGTAACGATCATTGATCAACGTTCAAGTTCAATTATAATCCGTTTGTCATTCTTTCATTTACAGATGCTGGTTCAAGCCCTTTACGATTTTGTGCCACAGGAGTCCGGTGAATTGGACTTTAAACGCGGAGATGTCATAACCGTTACAGATCGCTCCGATGATAATTGGTGGAATGGTGAAATCGGTAACCGCAAAGGCATATTCCCAGCAACATATGTAACGCCATACCATTCATAATAAGATCCTGCAAACAGAATAAAAACTAAAAAAAAAAACAAAAACAAATTAAACAAAGGAAAGAAAAAGGAAGAGAAAAATATGAAATAATTTCAAAGTTAAAACAAAAAACTCATCACTATAAGTTAAAAAAAAAAAAATATATATATATATATAAATAAAAAAAAAAAAAAAAAAATGTCGGGATGTGCCGGCAGCAGCAAATCCGCTATCCGACCGTAACACGATTTGCGGTTGATGCGACCGAATCCGAATGGCTTGGGGGAAAAAAAAATTCAATACATTTTTTTGCAAATTTTTTTGTCAACTAATTTAATCGCATCGAAAGAAAAAAGAAATGTTTTTATAAAAACGAAAGAAATACGCATTTTTCTATAAATAAGCTTTGCTTTGCTGAATGATGATTTTTTTCTATTTTTTTTTTTTTTTTCTTCATTTAAAAGGCGATTTGGTTTGGTGGGCGCGCGCTCAAAATAACCCATTAAGACAATTATTTTTTCGAATTGTCAATTTGAATAGAAATTTAATGAGAATACTAGGTACATATTTGAGATATCCCAAAAAGAAATTCCTTTCTTTTTTAAACCGGATATCCGGTATCCGGTTATCCGGGAAATTAGCTATCCGGCACATTCCCAACAAAGAGCGAGAGTGAAAATTGAAATTGAAATTGAAATGGAAAAGAGAAAAGAGGAAAGAAAACTAAAGCACATAAACATATGTAAAACAAACAACACACAAATATGTACACAACTACACGAATGAGAACCACCAATTCTTCTGCCACACAAATTCAAATTTATGCAAAATTTATGTATATGAACTCTAAAAGTTGAAATTCTTAAATTAAAATAAAATAACTTTTTATACACGACGCAATATAATTAAGTTAATAAAAAGAGAACAAAATACAGCAAATATATCAATAAAGAAATAATTATTATATATATATATATATATATAAATATATATACATAAATAATCACATAAGCCTATAATATAACAGAGGGAAAAAAGAAAACATCAAATGCGTGCGATATTTTACGCTTCTGTCAAGTCCAATTACATTTAAATGCATTTTAAACAAAAAAAAAAGAGAATAATTTTGCGCTTTTAAACGTAGTTCAAGTAAATAATAATAACTACTATTATAATAATTGAATATGTTTCTTCAATTGTGCTATACGTAAATTATGAATTAAAATAATTATTTGAAATCATTTGGTTCTACGGGGATTGTGAATGAAAGCACTCGAAAACAATTCAAGAAGAGCCTGAGTGTACTTTTTTCTTTGGATTAAACATTTTAACCCTCGCTTAGACGAGTGTGTGCTTTTATTTTTTAATTTGTATCTGTACGGGATCGTAGTCTTCAACTCGGTGTTTAACAACTTCGAATGTTTAATTTTCGAATTTATTCTTTTAAGCCCAAAATCCAACATTGCGAGAGCGCGAGACGAGACGCACACAAATTTCAACTACATTCAATCATATGGTTCAAGCTTCAATGTATCGCACTGCGAGATCTCGTAGCGAGAAAATTTTGAAAAATTGAATATTTCTCGTTGCGAGGCAATTTGACAGGCTAATAATGATGTAGCTATTTTTTTGAGTACTCGCTATTGGGTACTCGTTTAAACTAATAAAACAAAAACTGTTCACTGTTCTGTGAAAAAGAGCTTTTCGAATATTTCGCGAGCTTTTGTTCATTTTGAAAATTTTGAATTAAAATTTCAACTCAAGTGAAAGCGTATAATTTTTATGAGTACCCGGTACTCGTTAGATTGGTACTTGGTTCAAATATTGCATTACTAGAAGCGATATTATGCTTTCATCTGCGTGACGCAAAACTCTCATTGGAGATATTGAAATGCGTCACGCAAAAAATTTTCGTGACGTCGCGCACTCTCGCATCGGGCTCTCGCAATGTTGGATTTTGGGCTTTGGTCTTCATGCCATGAATTTTTCAAAAATTTTCATATAAAATTAATCCTGGCTTCAAATCTCCTGAATACTGTCAATCGAATGTTTAAACCTTCAAAAAGATTTAACTAAGTCGGAGACTATGAGCCTAAATGAGGAAAAGCCAGTAATGTATTTTTTTTTTTTTTTAATAGTTTTTCTTAAAGAAAGTTTAAGCCTCTAACTCCGATATATGGTCGCCAGGAGATGGATTTTTGTATGGTTCTTGTATTCGAAAAGTTTTTCCAACATCAATCGACTCAAATATACAAATTTCTATCATAAGTCATGCTAATGTCTCTAGAAATAAGACAAAGAAAAGTTAAATGTTCCAAACCGGACGCTTAAGACTTAACTGGCTATTGTTTTCAAATTTTGAATTATATCGGACATCGGAAACTAAAGTGGCTTAAGTCGAAATTTGCAATTTTTCACAAAACGCAAAAAACTCTTGCAAATTTCAATGCAGTCTTATTGGTTAAGGAGAGTTGTAGCGCCGTTAAGCAACAGTTAAATGAGTTTGGCTAGTGGGGGAGAGGTATTGTTATTTATTTTTTACTTGTGTCACTTTAGTTGGCTATGTGCGACATATTATTAATGCCTAATCTCCGATAGCGCAGGAATTTCTGCAAATTTTCAACACATCCAAACATATGAAACCAGTTTCAATGGATTGCACTTTTGATTGTACCTGCTTCCATATGTTTGCATGTGTGGAATATTTTCAGGAATTGCGGCGTTATTGGAAACACCTAAAATTTTTTGTTCCATTTTTTTATATTTTTTTTAAATTTTTTTTATTTATTTTTATAAATTTTTTTTTTTATATATAAGTGTGCACAATTTCTTCCATTGTTTGTTACTGAAAACAACATACAGAGCTTTGATTAATTTTTGACTAATTATATTCCTATTATATAACCGAAATTATACCCCTCATAGAAGCATCTATCGTTCATAACTGAGTAATTTTTCATATTCAGCTCGATTCGAAATATTCCCGGAGAGTTTTTCCCTGCGAAATTAAAAAGAATTCTGCCTTTCTAAGCACAATCGGAAGGGAATCTTAATGAAGCAAAAATCTCAAACGCAAAGGAAATTATTTTATTTCTTTTATTGACGCTTAAGGTGCTGTGTGCTCCTCTTGGCAAGAAGTAGAAGAAGAAGATTAAGAAGTAAAACTTTCTATCAAGAACAATTTTGCTTGCTCAAAGTGCTTTTCGATCAACCAGATCTGATAAGCGAAAAGAAAATACTTGTTAAAAGCATTCTACTTGCCAAGCGGAATGCTAGATTAAGGGGGTCTTCTCATTGAAAACCCGTTTTTTGGACCCTTTTTAAAAAAAATTCTTATTTGAAAACGCAAAGAATAATTGAAAACTTTTTTTATTTATTGTATTACAAAAGGTTCAAAGTAAATAAAAAAAATTTTTTTGCCTCGATACTTGGGCTGTTCAAAAAGTAATGAGACTTCAAAGTTGGTGGTGAAAAAAAAAGGAGCCGTCACGGCGGCCACGATTCCGGGTCTCCGGAGCGTCCGAAATGGAAAAAAAAAACCGGGGTTATAATCAGTATAGATGTAATTCTCGGATGAACCTCAAGCTTAATTTTGTGATTTTTTTTTGACAAAATGGCGGCCATTCAAAAAAAAATTTCAATTTCGGGCTTTTTTTTTGTAGTTTAGTGTAAAAAAAAAAATAGTAAAAAATTTTTTAAAATTATGGTCGAGGTTCACCCGAGAATGGTGACAATTCTGCGTCGATTCCACTTTGTTTCATGAAAATCGGTTCAGTTGAACTGGAGATATCATGGCCGCCAGTTCGAAAAACGTGGTTTCGAGATAAACGCGTTTAAAGTTTGAAGCAACGCAAAAATTACTCGTTTTAGCGCAGATCTTGCTCGACAAAGAAGGCTATATCCTCTAAACTATTTCGAATTTCAAAAAATCCTTTTAGGGGCATATTCACAACTACCCAAGCTATAAATAAATGCAAAAAAAAAAAAAAAGTCGAAAAAAAAAAGTTGCTCAATGAGAAGACCCACTTAATGTTGTAGATTTCTCCTCGATTCCAACCAACATAGAACATTGGCAAGCCGATCAACGCTGCAAAATGTATTATTATATATATTATATAATTATGCATTTTGTATTTAGGTGCATTAGGGAATAATATTACTGCTGTCAAGCATGCAATGTACAATCAAACACACAATCAGATAACTCTGTTCCGTTGTTGTTTTTTTTATTTTTTATTTTATTCTCTTTGATTTTTTGCGTTAAAAAAAATTATTTTCATTCATTTTATTCTGAAGAAAAACTTTCCCCGAAATGATATACATATACATATATGCATATATATATATATACATACATATTCATACATATAAATATAAATATTGTTTTTCGTCAAATTCCGCAAATTCTTTTTACGGAAAATAATAAAGATATTAAAGTTTTAAGAAATTATTAAATACATTATTTCTTTCTAATGTGAACGAAAAATATTCGAAAAATTAATGCGCGAAAAACGTCTTCAAAATAATTCTTAAAATGTTATAAACAAAATTCAAGAAGAACTAAAATCAAATGTATTTTAATAATTTGACAAAATTAAAAAAAAAAAAATTTTTTTATATATATATAATTTTTAAAGGTATTCTTTGTTTGTTTGTTTACGAAATGCTAAGATTTTATTTCATCGCGATATTACTTGCATGCGTTTTTTTTTTGTTTTTAAAGGCGTCACATTTTTTGTTTTGTTTCAGGAGTCGAATTACTTGCATGCGATTTTTTTAGACCTTCAAGCCCAAAATCCAGCATTGCGAGAGCCCGATGCGAGACGCACACAAATTTCAATACATTCAATCGTTTGGCTCAAGCTCCAATGTATCGCACTGCGAGATCTCGTAGCGAGAAAATTTTAAAAATTTGAATATTTCTCATTGCGAGGCAATTTGACAGGGGTTAATGATGTAGCTATTTGTTGAGTACTCGCTATTGGGTACTCGTTTAAACTAATAAAACAAAAACTGTTCACTGTTCTGTGAAAAAGAGCTTTTAGAATATTTCGCGAGCTTTTGTTCATTTTGAAAATTTTGAATTAAAATTTAAACTCAAATGATAGCGTATAATTTTTATGAGTACTCGGTACTCGTTAGATTGGTACTTGGTTCAAATATTGCATTACTAGAAGCGAAATTATGCTATCATCTGCGTGACGCAAAACTCTCATTGGAGATTGAAATGCGTCACGCAAAACTTTTCGTGACGTCTCGCACTCTCGCAATGTTGGATTTTGGGCTTCAGTCAATGAAAATGCAAATTTTTAAAAGTTTCTTTCCGATTGTTGTATGTGTTTTTAATTTTTAATTCGTTTATATTTCTTCTTTTTATTTTTTCGTTTTAAGGAATTCGAAAAAGATTTTTTTTTTTTTTTTTTTTTTTTTCATAAAAAATATATTTGATATTGTAATATTATTCGATAAAATAATATGAAAGAAATTGAAAAGCAAAAGAGAAGAAAAAAGAAAACTGAAAATAATATTTGCCTATATGTCTCGCTTTGTAGACAGTTTAAACATAAATATACATAAATACATAGAAATAAAACTATAAAATAAACAAGTTCTTTTTAGTTTTTAATTAAGGCATGCATGCTTCTTAAGAGAAGAGAGAGAAAAAAAAGAAGAAAATTTTGTAAAATAAAATTGTAATAAAGAAGTATAAGGAAAAGTAAAATAAAAAATTTGTTACAATTTTAGATTGCATTCAAAGGACGCCTTTTTGGTCATCTGAGATTGTGATACTCTCACAGAATTAATATAAAAAAAAAAAAAAACAAGTAAGAAAGCTAAAGTCGGTCGGTCAAGCCCGACTTTGAAATACCCAGCGTCCCGACATTATGAGCGCACTATGTTTTGCTTCTCTATTTGTGGGCGTGGCAGTGGGCGGGCCACATAAATTATTTCCCTAGACCTTTCATTCGCCTTGGTCAACCTATGTTGCGAATTTGAAGCTTCTTCGACTTTTACATCGGAAGTTACGATAAGCCCTCATTTGTGGGCTTATTTGTGGGCGTGGCTCACGGAGGGCGGCGTCAATTTTTTTCCAGGATATGTCCCTTTTCGTAGTTTACCAGTACACCAAATATCAATGGAATGTGTTGAGTGGTTCGCAAGTTACAAGCATTTTACTGAAAACACAATAAATTCATTTGTGGGCGTGTCAGTGGGCCGATGTTTCTCATTTTTACTTAGGAACATACTCGGACCCCGATATACATGTGTGCCAAATTTCGACTTCATTGGTTCAGCCGTTTCGGAGGAGATCCGACCACGGACGGACGACATGTCTAAATCGATTCAGTTTTTGATCCTGATCATTTCTATATACATTTGTCTATATCTCCGGAGCTTAATTCTCCCTGTTACAAGATTCGCACAAAACTAATATACCCCGCTTACGCTGGGTATAAAAACAGAACTTATGTCCCTTCGACAACGGAAATATGCCCGTCCTAGTCTTTCAAATTGAAATGTGTTAAGGGGGGGGAAAGAAAAATAATAATAATGCTTCAGATAGATGGTTCATATAGAGCTAGAAGCAATACAGAAATATCTCAGATATTAAATGGTAGCACCTTGTCGGCACATACATATCAAACCACAAAGGCTACGTCGCACAGTGGTGCCGCTTCATACATTATTTGGAAAAAAGAAAGCAGGAGTAGTTCAATGATAAGAAAAATTGCCATACTCGCTTTTCTATATCCAATTAAGAAATAAACCAAAAAATGGTCCGAATTGGTCGGATCCTAGAGGTACATACATCCCATAGACCCATAGTTATAGCTTTGTATGGGAGCTACCTCTAAAAGTCAACCGATTTAATCCAAACTCAGTCAGAATGTTGTTTATGAAAAAATATGGACGGGTGGCAAAAATTTTTGAAATCGGCCAGACCCTAGGGGTAGTTCGCTTAGACCGATCTAAAGTATGCAACAAATTTTTTGTCTATAAAGCCTTGCATTTAGCATGGAGTTTTTTTTTTAGAAAAATGAAAGGGTCTGGCGGGTTGCGGCATCATGAAAGGAAATATTAAATTTTGTGGATTTTGAAGTCAAACCTTTTTTTTCGATTTTTATTTTCAACGGTCCTTGAAATATCCTTTTTTGTTAAGGCTTTTTTTCAAAATTTTATATCTCAACAACCAATTGAGATAAAGAGACGATCTAAACAGATTCTGTTAGATAATAAAACAAGGAAGCTAAAAAATTTTTTTTAATTTTTACACTGAGAAATTATTTTTTCACAAAACAAAAGAAAATTTTGAATATTTTTTTCAGTGTATTCCAGTTTGACGCCGTTCTAAAAATTATTTTTAAAAATACCTCTAAGTATTTGCTTTCATTTAAAAAAAAGTTTCATTCAAATTAAATGGCGCAACAGTGAGATATTCAAAAAATTACAAGTGCACATAGATGCTCTAGTACTAATATCCAGTACAAATGAGCGAAAATGATACAAAACACATTACTCATACGGCATGTTTAAAAAAATTTAATATCTCCAGAAATATTTAAGATAAAAAGATGAAAAAAACAGTGACTTATTGTTAATACTGTCTTTTTTTTGCAGTCAGACGATGGACCTTTTTTTTTTTTTCTAAAGAAAGTTGCAGCAATTTCTCAATTTTTTAAAGCTTCTTTTCGCTGTTTCGAAATCATATTTAATATTATTACGAATCGACTTAACCAATCTATTCCCCCATTACGTAATATTTCTGCAATCGACGTAATTTCGATATTTAGGTTAATAAAAATATTCATTAAATTAAGCAAGACATTTCCATATCCACGCTAAATAATTTCTGCCTATCGCCGTATGCTTAACCCGCATTACTCATACGCAGTGCGCTAAAAAAAATTGGCAATTTTTGAAATTTTAAGCCACTAGAGGCACTTTTCGGGGTACGTTTGTTCTAAATTTTTTTGATTCTCCTTTTCAATACCAACAAATTTGCTGAATACACTAAAAAAAATTTTCCGTACGGTTGAGGAGATACAGATATGTACAAAAAAAAAATCGAAAAATTGGTCAAAATTGTCTCTGGGGAGTAGTACTGAAAATACTGAAGCTTGCTCCAACTTGATCGCAATAGGACTGATCAGTTCCTGCCAAGTCTTTCCTCAAGCTTTGAACCAGAAAAAAAAAAAAAAAAAAACAGCAGACATTCCATTGTCAATATCTCAGATATTATGACATAGAATAAAACTGTATATATGTAGGTATATGTATAAAGCCTCCAAAGATATCGCGTGGATTTATTGAGCCCCGACAACTTTGGTTTCTAATAGCCATAATTTTCTCTCCTAAATTTTATTACCTTGTAAATATTGGACGGCGAATTGATAAGTCCATCGATAACTATTTTAACTGGCTGGCAATTTACAACGCTCAAAGGCGCTTATACACATTGGGAAAACCCCTAGTTTTTCAGTCCCCGTGCGACTGTTTTACCAGCAACTACAAAATTATTCTACATCATTTTAAAGGGGGCGGCCAGCCAACCATTAGCAACATTAAGCTTTAAGGACTAGAGACTTTCTCCATTCAAATTTCATTCCAATGGACAACGTTGTTATCATTTTCGTCGGCCTTTTGTTGGCTTGCGTGTCGGCAGCTAGTTTGAATAAGGATTTAATTGGATCCGTTCCACGGTTAACCGATAATCGGATCGTTGGTGGCTCACCTTGTACCGAATATCAATATCCGCATCAAGTTGGTCTACGCTACAAGAGCATTTTCGGGCCAGAAAAGCCGTTCTCACATTTTTGTGGCGGCAGCATTTATTCGGAGAGCATAGTGATCACAGCAGCCCATTGTATTATTTCGAGAGTTGCCAGTGAATTTAAAATTGTTGCCGGCACACGGTATCGTCAGAGCAATGATGGATACATCGTACCGGTCAAGGAGATCATCATGCATAAAAAATATGATCCCGCTAGATATGATAATGATATCGCTTTAATGGTCCTAGGCGCTCCCTTGCCATTGAATAATTTAACAATGAAGGCGATCGAATTGGCGACAGAGGATCCGAAAGCTGGCGCCACTGCAACGGTAACTGGCTGGGGCACAACATCATCCGGCGGCTCTGATCCCGATATACTTCAAAAAGTTCAAGTTCCAATTGTCAGCCGCGAACTGTGCAATGAAGACTATTCCGGCCAGATAACGAATTCAATGATCTGTGCGGGCATACGTGGAGTCGGCGGTAAGGATGCATGCCAGGGTGATTCTGGTGGTCCATTGGTCGTAAATGGCAAATTGACTGGCATCGTGTCATGGGGCTTTGGTTGTGCGGATCCTGAATTTCCTGGCGTTTACGCCAGTGTCCCATATCTCTCTTCTTGGATATCGGAACAGGTCAAAATGATCTATCAGAGAAATAAATCATTTCAGTGATTTTATGTAAATTAACAAACTTCCGAACACGGAATTGGAAGACACTGCAGTTAAGAATAAAAGTAGAAAAAATTATTTTGTTTTTTTTAAAGCATCAAATATGGGACCAAGTGGTCGGCGATTTGCCCATATTTAACTCATTTTGTTCTCATTCCAGTGCGAATGAGAAAATTCATGTCTAATCAAATTTTAACTTTTAGAAGATATTTATTTATACACAGAGAAAAAAATCAACCAGAAAACTGGTTAAATCAAAAGGGAAAACATACAAAACGGCTTCAACAAGGATTATTTTTAATTTAACAATTTTTCTTTTTGGAAAAAATAAAAATTTTCCTTTTGAATCAACTATGTTTCAGGTTGAATTGACATGATAATTTTCAAAAGTTGATTTAAATTTAAATTGTTGAACCAACCGCGGCCATAATTGAAATGACAAGATAATTTTTAAAATAAAAAAAAATTATCTAAAACACCTATATAAGAAGAAATGTCAAAACAAATTTAATTAACGTTCAAAGCAAATGGCCACAGAGCTCTCTCCTGAACATAACCTCAAAAATAGCCATCGGATGGACTTAATCCGATTTTGTCACTCCGTTGTCGTGTGCCTGCTTTCGCAATGCTTAAAAAGTTCTAAGACGAATGAATATCTTTGTATGTCCTATTTTATAAAACAAATGAGAATTATACACAACGAAAAAAAATGTAGTTAAACATATTTCCTTTCAAATCAGCTAAAAATTTTTTTGACTCTACTGAACATAAACATAACCAAAAATAGCCATCGGATGGACTGCTTTCGCAATGCTTAAAATATTCTAAGATGAATAAATATCTTTGTATGTCCTATTTTATAAAACAAATGAGAATTATACACAACGAAAAAAAATTTAATTAAACATATTTCCTTTCAAATCAACCAAAAATGTTGTTGACTCAACAATTTTTCTTTTGAAATTTTCGTTCTGCCGGAAAATCACAATGACTGTGAATAACAATGCGGCCTTTTAAAAAAATCATGGTTAAGTTCGCTCAGTGTATACATACTTTTTTAGAGATGATTTATACCTGCGTTTCCAATGGTGCAGCGATTCCTGCAAATATTCATCATACGCAAACATATGGAACCGATTTCAATCAACTGCGAAATTGATTACATTTGGTTTCATTTGGCTTAGACCCAAAACAGGGTTCAGGTGGACTGGGTAAATTGAAGAAGCAAGGATGTCCGGCAAAAAAAAGCAAAAAAATGGTTTCCAAAAAAGATTAGTTAGGAAGGTTAAATATACCTGATGATGAACCCTGTAAGCTAGGTTCGAAACCGGTCGTATCGGCTTTCCACACCTCTCGGCAATTTATGAAAAATAAATTTTTCCAATTGCCAAATATTACATTTTTCACTCTAAGTGAAAAATGAGGGACCCAAAAGCCCAAATAATAATTAAAAATTAAAAACATTAGGGGTATTCACAAAGGCGTCGGAAAAAAGTAATGTCGGAAAATCGGAAAACTATATCTGCTTAAAAAGTTGTGCAAGATACAAAAAAAGTTTAACAATTTTTTAAGAAGTCGTAATTTTCCGACTTTCCAACGTTTTTAACACGCCTTTGTGAATACCCCTATTAACCACATTTCACTGAGGGTATTCAGAAGGATATAAAAAGTCTCTGTGTCAAATAATAGATACCTATATACATTTCTTTGTGTCATTTACTAGTTAAGAGCTCCTGGCTTTAAATTAATTATTGAAAATAGAATTCCTTAGCCCTGTAAACGACGTGTTAACATCGGAAATTTCCTAAAGTCGAATTTTTGCGACGAAATTCCATCATTCTCGTGAATACCCTTCATGTGATTAAAAGGGTCAACAAAAGGATGAGAAAAGTTAAGATGTGGGGTTGTATCTGAAATATGACAGCCTCTTTCGACAAATAAAATGAATAAATAAAAAAAATTTAAAGAAACACTGAGAGTGAAGCCACGATAGTGTTGACCCAATGAAAATAAACATAGAGCAATTTGTTCCTTCAATCTTCTCTTGTCATCAACGTTCAAGTTTACTTTCTATACCTACCCAGCGATACCGACGCAGCGGGAAATTATCTCCTGCGTGACAGAGTCATCAGTGATATCATCGATGACATATAGGTGACAGTATCATGCATGCCACCTTGGGGGAAATGTCATCGTAGAAGCGTGCTGTTCATGTGCTTGAATCTAATTGACTGCTGAAATTTAAATAGGATTTTAGCGTCAGTCGAGCGTTGGCACGAAGTGGCGTAGAGGATAAAAATTTGCGAAATATTCAAAGAGAAGACAAAGAAGAGAGTTGTCAACTTATGTGTTAATATTGTTCTTGTTATTTTGCAGTCAATTTTCGTGACCTTTTGTTCTTTTCGTTTTACTATAAGTCCAATTAGGTCAAAATGGTCATGCATTTCTTTTCAATAATATTAGGTAAAGGCTTTTTTTTCGCTCATGATTTATTTAGGTACGAAATTAACCAGTTATAAGCCATTTTATTTTTACCCCAATGACTTCCAATCTATCCCACTTTACGTCACTCACGTCAATGACTATTTCGACTATTAGGTTAGGTCAAAAAATTCTGCCTCATATCCAGCTAAAATTTACAATTTTGCCTATTTGCTACTGGTATGCTTAACCCGCATTACTCATACGCAGTGCGCTAAAAAAAATTGGCAATTTTTGAAAATTTTAAGCCACTAGAGGCACTTTTCGGGGTACGTTTGTTCTAAATTTTTTTGATTCTCCTTTTCAATACCAACAAATTTGCTGAATACACTAAAAAAAATTTTCCGTACGGTTGAGGAGATACAGATATGTACAAAAAAAAAAAATCGAAAAATTGGTCAAAATTGTCTCTGGGGAGTAGTACTGAAAATACTGAAGCTTGCTCCAACTTGATCGCAACAGGACTGATCAGTTCCTGCCAAGTCTTTCCTCAAGCTTTGAACCAGAAAAAAAAAAAAAAAAAAACAGCAGACATTCCATTGTCAATATCTCAGATATTATGACATAGAATAAAACTGTATATATGTAGGTATATGTATAAAGCCTCCAAAGATATCGCTTGGATTTATTGAGCCCCGACAACTTTGGTTTCTAATAGCCATAATTTTCTCTCCTAAATTTTATTACCTTGTAAATATTGGACGGCGAATTGATAAGTCCATCGATAACTATTTTAACTGGCTGGCAATTTACAACGCTCAAAGGCGCTTATACACATTGGGAAAACCCCTAGTTTTTCAGTCCCCGTGCGACTGTTTTACCAGCAACTACAAAATTATTCTACATCATTTTAAAGGGGGCGGCCAGCCAACCATTAGCAACATTAAGCTTTTTAAGGACTAGAGAACTTTCTCAATTCAAATTTCATTCCAATGGACAACGTTGTTATCATTTTCGTCGGCCTTTTGTTGGCTTGCGTGTCGGCAGCTAGTTTGAATAAGGATTTAATTGGATCCGTTCCACGGTTAACCGATAATCGGATCGTTGGTGGCTCACCTTGTACCGAATATCAATATCCGCATCAAGTTGGTCTACGCTACAAGAGCATTTTCGGGCCAGAAAAGCCGTTCTCACATTTTTGTGGCGGCAGCATTTATTCGGAGAGCATAGTGATCACAGCAGCCCATTGTATTATTTCGAGAGTATGCCAGTGAATTTAAAATTGTTGCCGGCACACGGTATCAGTCAGAGCAATGATGGATACATCTACCGGTCAAGGAGTATCATGCATAAAAAATATGATCCCGTAGATATGATAATTTGATATCGCTTTAATGGTCCTAGGCGGCTCCCTTGCCATCTGAATAATGTAACAATTGTAAGGCGATATTGGGACGAGTTTTCCGAAAAGCTGGCGCCATCTGAAAACTAACTTGTGGGAGCACAACATTCGGGGCTTTCCGATTATTAATTCAAGTTCCATTGAAATACCTTTTGTTAAGGCTTTTTTTGCCAAAATTTTATATCTCAAGCAACCAATTGAGATAAAGAGACGATCTAAACAGATTCTGTTAGATAATAAATACAAGGAACGTAAAAAATGGTTTGTTTATTAATTTCTGTTACACTGAGCCAAATTTCTTTTGTCACGAAAAGCAAAATGATAAATTTGAATATTTCATTTTCAGTGTATTACCTCACGTATTGGACGACACGCAGTCTAAAAATTATTTTTGAAAAATACCTCTAAGTATTTGCTTTCATTTAAAAAAAGTTTCATTCAAATAATGGCGCAACAGGTCGAGATATTGCACAAATTTACAAGTGCACATAGATGCTCTAGTACTAATATCCAGTACAAATGAGCGAAAATGATACAAAACACATTACTTACGGCATGTTTATAAAAAAATTTAATATCTCCAGAAATATGTTAAGATCAAAAAGATGAAAAAAACAGTGACTTATTGTTAATACTGTCTTTTTTTTGCAGTCAGACGAATGGACCTTTTCTTTTATCTTGTTCTAAAGAAAGTTGCAGCAATTTCTCAATTTTTTAAAGCTTTTTTGTTTCGCACATATTTATTTAGGTACGAACGTTAACAGTCTATCAAGCCATTTTATTTTAAAAATTCTATATTTAAATAAAAAATCATTCAAACTTCACAACAAACATTCCCTCCATATCCACGCTAAATAATTTCTGCCTATCGCCGTATGCTTAACCCGCATTACTCATACGCAGTGCGCTAAAAAAAATTGGACAATTTTTGAACATTTTAAGCCAACTAGAGGCACTTTTACGGGGTACGTTAAAAAATGTATCTAAATTTTTTTGATTCTCCTTTCAATACCAACAAATTTGCTGAATACACTAAAAAAAATTTACCGTACGGTTGAGGAGATACAGATATGTTACAAAATAAAAATCGAAAAATTTTGGTCAAAATTGTCTAAACAATGGGGAGTAGTACTAGAAAAAATTACTGAAGCTTGCCTCTCAACTTGATCGCAATAGGACTGATCAGTTCCTGCACAAGTCTTTCCTCAAGTTCTTTGAACCAGAAAAAACAAACAAAAAAAAAACAGCCTTTAGACATAATCCATTGTCAATATCTCAGAATTATGACATATTTTTTGAATAATTAACCTGTTATCATATGGTAGGTATACTGTATAAAGCCTCCAAAGATATCGACGTGGATTTATTGAGCCCGACATATCTTTGGTTTCTAATAGCCATAATTTTCTCTCCTAAAGTTTATTGACCTTGGTAAATATTGAGAAGCAGGCGAATTAAAGATAAGGTTCCAATGATAACTATTTTAACTGGCTGACAATTTACAACGCTCAAAGGCGCTTATACACATTGGGAAAACCCCTAGTTGTTTCCAGTCCCCGTGCGACTGTTTTACCAGCAAACTACAATTTTCAATTCAATTCTACATTTTCATTTATAAAAAGGGGCGGCCAAGCCCAACCATTAGCAACATTAAGCTTTAAGGACTTAGAGACTTTCTCAATGTCGAAATTATCATTCCAAATGGACAAACGTTGTTATCATTTTCGTCGGCCTTAAAAGTTGGCTTGCGTGTCGGCAGCTAGTTTGAAATTTTTAAGGATTTAATTGGATCCGTTTCCAAGGTTTTAACCGATAATCGGAATCGCTTGGTGGCTCACCTTGTACCGAAGTATTCAATATCCGCATCAAAGTCTGGTCAATACGCTACCAAGAGCATTTTCGGTGTCATTTACTAGTATAAGAGCCCTGGTTCTCAAATTAATTTTGGCGGCAGCATTCCTTAGCCCTGTAAACGACGTAGTAGACATCGTGAATTTCACTAGAAGCATTGTATTTTTGCGACGATTGCCATTGTGAATACCTTAAAATGTGATTAAAAGCCGGTCAACAAAGGTATCGGAAAGCAATGATGGGGGTCATCGTATCTGTCAAAGAGATCAGCCTCATGCGAAAATAAATATGAATCCATAAAGAATTAATGAATCGCTTTAGAGTGAAGTCCTAGGCGCATCCAGTGTTGCCCATTGAATAATTTAACATAGTGCAATTTGTTGCCGATCGAATTTCTGCTGTACAGAGGTTCCAAAGTTTCTTTCTGATACCACTGCACGAGTAACTGGCAGGGGAAATTATCATCCGCGGACATGAGTCACTCAGTGATACATCGAAAATAGGTTCAAGTATCCAATGCATGTCAGCCTGGCGGAATGTGCATTAGAAGTCTATTCCGTGCAATGAATAATTGCTGTAATTCAAATAGGATTTTAGCGTCATACGTTGGACGAATCGGCGGTAAGGATATCCAGGGATTCTGGGGCATTGTCAAAAGAAGACAAATGAGAGACGTTGTCAATGGTTTCTATAAATTGACATTTAGCGGATCCTGAAATTTCCTGCTTTAAGGACCAGATGTCCATTAATTTTTTCACCAATTGGATATCAGGAAATTGAGTACTTTAATTAATGGATTCCTATCAGAGGAAATAATTCATAATTCCATGGATTTTCATGAAATTAACAGATTCCGAACACGGAATTGGAAGATCACTGCAAGAATTAGATTACAATTGTTAAAAGTACTCTATGACGCATCTTGTGTGTAAATTTTTAAAAGTGTCAAATCATGGGAGAAGTGGCGGCATTTGCCATATTAAACTCATCATTGTTTCACCGGATGTTTCCAGCTGGGAGATATGAAAATGTCATGTCTGTCAACCATTTCAGAATTATGCTAGGATTACCATTTTTTAATCCACGATGATATGTCACGAAATTATTCCAACCCGACAAATGGTCATACAATAAAATGCTTAAAACATGCATTACGGCTTCAACAAGACCTAATTTTATATTTTAGGGGACAATTTTCTGGTAGTACTTTAATTGAAAACAGGTTGGATTCAAGAGAATGAAAGTTAGGAAAAAATTTGATACCCATTTACTCAAAAAATGGATTCAAATTTAAATTTTTCAACTAACCACGCATAATTGAAATGACAATATAATTTTTAAAATAAAAAAAAAAATTCTTTTATAAGCCCATAAAAGAAGAACTGTCAAAACAAATTTAATTAACGTTCAAAGCAAATGGCCACAGAGCCCTCTGCTGAACATAACCCCAAAAATAGCCATCGGATGGACTTCATCCGATTTTGTCACTCCGTTGTCGTGTGACTGCTTTCGCAATGCTTAAAAAGCTCTAAAATGAATAAATATCTTTGTATGTCCTATTTTATAAAGCAAATGAGAATTATACACAACGAAAAAAAATGTAATTAAACATATTTCCTTTCAAATCAACCAAAAAATGTTCTTGACTCAACCATTTTTCTGTTGAAATAGTTTATTCTGCTCGAAAATCAAAAGGACTGTGAATAACAATGAGCCCTTTTAAAAAAAAAATCATGGTTAAGTTCGCTCAGTGTAGTTTTATTGTTCTTTATCAAACGGGAAATCTTTGGATTTACTTATCGGATAACAATAAATCACTTATGGATTGGAGGTGGTTATATACCTATATATTTTACTACATTTTTTTTTTTTTGTTTGTTTTAAAATCCGAAATTGAAGCTTTCAGTTTAGAAGCTCAAATATAGCCAGTCATACAAACACATGTGATTAAAAAAATGTCGAATTCTTTCGTCTTTCTAATTCCGTTCGCTTTGCTTGCTCTCGCAGCGGCAAAGTTCCCAGAGACACGTATAATCAATGGGAGAATCGTCGATATTGCTGCGCATCCTTCTTTGGTCTCGATACGACCAAGGGCGAGTCCAAGCAGCGCATATGTTCACAAATGCGGGGGCTGTATTTACACATCGAAAGTGGTCATTACCGCAGCTCAATGCTTCTATGAGCTGAACGAGGACGATCGTGTTATGGTAGTCGCTGGCTCGAATAGCCGTACGGGCACTGATGGTCAAATCTATCCGGTTCAAAAATGGATTATCCATCCCGATTGGAATCGATTGACTATCGAAAATGATATTGCGATTTTAATACTAGAGATGCCATTCAAATTTGGTCATGCGAATGTTGGGCCCATAGCAATTCGATCGACGCGTCCGTCTGTTGGGAAAATCGCTACGATCGCTGGCTGGGGCTATCGCGAGGAGTATGGACCGTCGTCTCATAACCTTGAGGAGGCTCATGTTCCCATTGTTAGCCAACAAGACTGCTTACAGGCTTATGGAAATGGCGAAGTAACGGATCGTATGATATGCGCCGGTTACATAAACATCGGCGGTACAGATGCCTGTCAGGGTGACACCGGCGGGCCTCTCATAATCAATAATGAGCTTGTCGGATTGGTATCGTGGGGTCGTGGCTGTGCAAGACCTGGCTATCCTGGTGTATATACCTATGTGGCTGCTTTTTCGGAATGGATTGACGAAACTGTTGCAGCGAATGACTAATATTTAGTTGTTGGTCAAGCCAATCGTAGGGTAGTCGCATGGGGCGCATTTTGTTTTTGTAATTGAATAAAAGTGACTCTTTATAGTTGAGTACGGAGTCGCTGAAGTTGAACTTTGAAATGAATTTTTTTTTATTGATAATTTCTTGAAGCTAATTAAAATCATTTTAAAGACAGTGTTCTAGCCGGAGACAGAACCAATCAAATTTTTGATAGTTTTTCTTTACTCTAATTGAAGAATTATTGGTATCCCTTCTAAATAGTAACTTATCAATTGGTTTACTGGATTCACTGGCGTAGAAAAGAGAATTAAATATAGGCATTTCCCGGAAATAGTAAAGTTTTGGTCGCGTCCATATATTATAATGCCCTTTGAGCATGAATCGAAATGACAGGTGAAACGATGAGGCGGTTATTATGCCTTAGTAGACTTGTACAGTGAACTCCCTCCTTGCGGACACTCTGCTTAAGCGAACACCCCTCTTAAACGGACAATTTTTGGGAATGCTTCATTATTTCTGCTTCTCAAATAGTTTCCTCTTAAGCGGTCATTTTCTTCGGTCCCGTAGGTGTCCGCTTAAGGGAGAGTAGACAGTATTTTGAAAAGTCCAATTATTTATACATGTGGTGAATGTGGTGCGCCTTATTTAGTTTATTATTAGGCGAGTGATGAGCCCTGTATCGAGCTTGAACATTGACACTTGAGATATCGTGATAAGATTTATCCGCCTCTAGCAGGATCGCCATAATATATCTGATTATCTCTCGGCATTATTAAAGGGTACGGAGACGGGGGTTTATTTCCCATCCATTTCGGTATTGTTTAAACTCAAGATCAACATTTTTAACCACTTCATTAAAAAAAAAAAATGATGGACGGATAGGTCGCAAAGGATGGGTCTCAGCGATGACATCATTATCCAGCATCGGAATGCCTGCAGAAGAGTATTGGGATCACATACCCACACCTCAGGAGGAGGAGCATGAGCGAATTCGAAAAGTGTTAAACAAGGATTAAGAAAAGTAAGGAGATTACTATTTACATAAGTGTCACGTCCTGCGCAAATGCCCATATGTCATATGCTATGATACAAGATCTTTACTTCAGATTTCATCTCTTTTTATCTGTCAATGGAGATCAGACTATTCAATAAGAACTTTAAGAAAAAAAATTTCCTAAGTTATTGATAAGACGCTTTGCAAATCTTTAATTATTATTATTAATTTTATTATTATTTTTTTAATTTTTTTTTTTTTTTTTTATGACGATTATATCTCAAAAAGTACAGAATATTGATACCAAAAGTTGAGGTGAAACAGGCTTTGCCTTGTGATCACAATTTTAGTTTCTTTTCAGTTACTCTTTCGAAGCGGTTGTTGTTTGAAGAGGTCGGTGTTGGAGAGTATTAATTTTAATTCGACACTTCAAACCTTGAACTGTTTTTTTTTTTTATAAATATAACATTACATATGCATGAGATTGCATTCAATCCACAATAGTGACACACAGAGAGGGAGAAAGAAAGAAAGAAAGAGAGAGATTGAAATATTCATTGCAAAAGTTGTTAATTGTGAAGAATTCTCTGGGGAAAAACGCAGAAACTAAAACTAAAAAGATCTAAAGTAGCTTCATCCCTTTCAGACCTGATGTGCTCAATTGAGGCTATCAAATATAAATTTCCCTATTGAAATAAAATTGTTTATATCTAAAATCTACTCTTATCGCGTATGGACATAACAAGCTACTAGAATCTATACTACTTACGCAATCTATGGCCTATTTTAACAGTTTTTATCAGCAATCGGGAAAAAATCCACAGTAAGAGGCAGTCCATTAATTACGTAAGAAAGATTTTGACCATTTTGGTGGCGTTTGGCTAGCGCAACCGAATCGTGTAATGCAGCCATGGGGCCGTTCAAATATTACGTAAACAGATTTATTACAATTTTTAACCCCCTCTTCCCGCTTGTCAGAAAAAAGTATGCAATTCTCTAAAGGACCCGCCCAAAAAAAAACAGCATAAATAAGCAAATCACAAACCCCTCACCCCGTAATAGTGCTTATGTAATGCTCGAATGGCCCTCATGTTCAGTGCCGGCCACGGAAGCAAGCTAGAAGCAAAAAGAGCGTAAGCACTCGTATGTGCACAAAATTGCTCTCAAATGAGAAGCAAAGCTGAGAGCAAAAAATTCATTCAGTTGAGTGGAAAACGTCAAGCGAGACGGAGCTGCGTCGGATGAAGCTAGATGAGAACGTAAATTTTTTCAGCCTTGATACACTTCGAAGAAAATGAATTTTTTATACTTCAGAAATTTTTTCATCGTTGTTCTTAACATTCAGTTATTTTATTATATAATACTTATATATAAATTCAGCACATCATTGATATGTACAATAATTCTCTGATCTGCACTGTAAATTTTCAAAATAAAAGAGCTCAAGATGAGCTGAAAAAGCTCCAAAATGACCCATCCCTACCACTTGGACGAAGGCGTCGATTTTTTTGCGAAATATCGATCCAGGGACATACCCAGTTGTAAAGAACAAAATTTTTCGGCTCTAAGAGAAATTTATGAAATTTTGTATGAAAACATCCACAACTGTTTCTCGCTGTGTAATGTGCACGCATACAAACGCAATTAGTAAATGTAGTGGTGGCCGGCATTGCTCATGTTAGTTTGACGTCAAAGAAGTCACGATCTACAGGTTGGCCTTGATTTCAGGCAGGCTTGGTCTTGTGTATATTAAGATTGGAGTGCTATTCGCTGGTCTGTGTTAGTTCAGGGTGATGCCTTCTATATAAATCGCGCTTCCCGTTACTATTGTGGATTTATTGCGGTCGAATGATCGTTGGATAGAGAAAAAATAATTATGCATCGACGAAAGGCTTACTGGGAAAGAACATAGCCGCCTGGCAATAAAATACTTCGATCGATTTTGATCTAATCTTGCATGTGGTCTAATAAACGTACAATCATTTTTTTCCAGTCAACGACGCACTTTCGACGCGAACAAATCGATTAAAACGTTCAAAACGTTTGAGCCGTTTGTGACACATCACAAAAATAAAATTAAATTAAAATATTTTAATAATAAATAAATAAATAATAATAAATAATAAAAAAATGTTTAGCCAGAGCTTTTTTAAGACCCTGCCACTGTTTCTACTGTCCGCGTTAATATCGACGGCACTTGGACATGATGATGATGTTGATGTGATCATATCCTCCGGGGATACGGATACGGATACGGATACTAGGAATTATCTGCGCGCATTGCTGGCGGTCAGGAGGCGACCATCTATTTGCATCCGTACACAGTTTCGATTCGTCGGAAAAATTGCGTCGATTGTCCATATGAGCATTGCTGTGGCGGCAGTATTTATGCCGACGATGTGATTATTACCTCGAAGGCGTGTGTCCTCGATTTGAAGCCGAAGCATTTGCATGTGATCGCCGGCAGTAGTCAGCTTGAGAACGCAATTCAAGACGGTGGCATGATCTTTCCAGTCAAGGAAATTTCGATTCACCCGAATGCGAAAGTCGATTTGGCTCTGCTCAAATTGGCTGTGAAAATTCCGATCGGCGAAAAACTTTCGATAAGACCGATCGAATTGGCCAAGACAGCTCCCAATCCGGGAACTTTGGCGATCATTGTCGGTTGGGGGAAAACAACCGAGGACGGTAAATATAGCGAGCATTTACGTGAGGCGAATGTTCCAATTGTTAATCAGACGGAATGTGCCCTAAAGAACACCGAACCGGATAATATATACAATGCCGAATATGATATCTGTGCGGGATCTGCCGATGGCAGTATGGACGCATGTGACGGCGATGCTGGCGGTCCTTTGTTGGTTAACGGTAATCTCGTTGGCGTCACATCGAGAGGATACGGATGTACGAGCCCTGGAAAATTCGGGATCTACACGAATGTTATTCAATTGAGAGAATGGATCGCGTTGACGGCGAAGGGTGCGCGCATTGCTTTTCTTTAAATTTTATTTCATTCGATTGTATCAATTCGAAAGTTTAACGTCAAAAAAAAAAAAAAAACAACAAAAACCTATCGATATCTTGTCGTACAATTGTATAGAAGAACACCTAAAATGCTTAACTTATTTCAAAATATTTCAATATCATTTCAATGATTAGATTATAAATATAATGGAAAAGTAAAGAAAAAAAAAAAAAAAATTAGGCGTACCCGGTTGGAAATTTTGCCGGCAATGTAACATATGAAAATCGCTTCAAAACTGTCTATTGTATATATGTATCGATAATCGATTGTAGAGAATTTTTTTTGGATTTCGAATAATTTCAAAAAAAAAACACATAAAAACTTTTCCAAACAGCAGGCGAAATGAACTGAAATCAATATCCTACAACTCAGTATGTCAAGAAAGCCAAATTTTGACTCAATACCCGGCCTGGGTACGAAGTTATGGGTACGCATATTTGTGCGTGAGCGAATTTGTTTCGCCGATATATTCCCCTACACTGAGCGAACTTAACCATGATTTTTTTTTTAAAAGGGCGCATTGTTATTCACAGTCCTTTCGATTTTCGAGCAGAACGAAAATTTCAAAAGAAAAATGGTTGAGTCAACAAAATTTTTGGTTGATTTGAAAGGAAATATTTTTAATTACATTTTTTTTTCGTTGTGTATAATTCTCATTTGTTTTATAAAATAGGACATACAAAGATATTTATTCATCTTAGAATATTTTAAGCATTGCGAAAGCAGTCCATCCTATGGCTATTTTTGGTTATGGTTATGTTCAGTAGAGGGCTCTGTGGCCATTTGCTTTGAACTTGAAGTAACTTTGTTCCAATGATACTTTTTTTTTATAGGTATTTTAGTAAAATTATTTTATTTGAAAATTTTGAAATTATCATGTCAATTCAACCTGAAATATGGTTGATTCAAATGGGAAAAATCTTTATTTTTTTCCAAGAAGAAAAATTGTCAAAATTCAAAATATTCCATATTGAAGTCGTTTTGTGTGTTTTTCCTTTTGAATGAACAAATTTTCTGGTTGATTTTTTCTCTCTGTGTAGTCCTTCACTAACGTCCCTGTAGAAAGCTGTTAAACAATTTGCCTAAAAGAACTAGTACTTTTACCAGTACTAAAAGAACTAGTGCAATGTTTGGGTAAGTTTGCACCATAACTATACTAGTGATCAGTGGAATAATTGCATTCATTCATTGAGGCGTTATAAATTGATAATAAAAACAAAACCGAATGGTTTTCTTTTATTATAAATATTTATTTCCATTTTGTGCTGAAAAAAAATCCACGATTCTGTAAACTGTTTCCCGTAAACATCACTAGTATTTAACTGGTGCAAATTTACCCAATTGGATCGAAAAGTACTAGAATAATTCTGGTGCATACTGTACTAGTGCTTTCCTGTACAGATGTTATACTGATTTTCGATAGAATTTTATATGGACAGAGGTATAGAAAAGAACTAGTACTGGTGGCTTTTGCACTAAAGTAAAGAACTAGTACGACACTAGTTCAAATTCCCACAGGGGTGCTTAATATTAAGATATATATCAATGAAATGTATTGGTATTGCTCGAGTTGTATGAGCGTGGCAATCGCCGGATCACGCTCATTTTAACTTACGATCATTTGTTGATCTTAAATGCCAAATTTCGACTTGATTTGTCCAGCCGTTTCTGACGAGGTTCGACCATATCCGGACATTTGTCTTGTGTTATTTTATGTGGCGTATATAGGCGTGGCTCTTCAGACCACAGCACCAAGTGCATACACAGTAAAACGACTCGGGCGCGCCGCTTACACGTACCAAATTTCGCCTCCATAGTGTGTATGGAAAATAATGTCAAATCTTGGTCGAGTTTTGAAGCTATCCTCTTATAAAATACGACAGAGATAGCGATACTCCCATACGGGATGTACCCAAGACCGTGCAGAAATATTGCAACTTGGTTCTGGGCTTCCCGTTCCCCGTTGATAAATCTTTACTATTATTTCAAGCTATTAGTATAATTATATTTGGTATATTGTATTATGTAATACAGTGAACTCTCTCGCGTACAAGAGTGAGAGCCTGAATAATGTGTTTTGTATACAGGTTGCCATTCAATAAAGTAGTTTTGTTTTCAAATGCTTTCGTGCAGCTCATGCGGACTTCTATATTTATCAAAGTTTCTATGGAGATCCGAGAGACAATCAGATATATTATGGCGATCCTGCCACGAGGCGGAGAAATCTTATCACGATATCTCAAGTGCTAATATATTCAAGCTCGATACAGGGCTCATCACTCGGGTAATAATAAACTAAATAAGGCGCACCATTCTCCACATGTATGAATAACTTGACTTTTCAAAATACTGTCTACTCTCCATTAAGCGGACACCTACGGGACCGAAGAAAATGACCGCTTAAGAGGAAACTATTTGAGAATTAGGAATACTAGACCATTCCAAAAACTGTGCATTTAAGAGGGGTATCCGCTGAGGAGGAGTGTCCACAAATAGAGAGTACACTGCACCAAAAATATATATAGACCATATGGATATCCCTTCGTGCATCATCCAAAAGATTCCATACCCTATCAGCGTATTGTTGGACATTGGCTATGGTCGGCGGGTGCACCAAGCGCACAAACCATAGCCGATTCCCCGCGCGGGGGGCCACAGATGGACAAATGGACATGCCCAATGCCATTCAGTTCTTAACAAGCTGAAATTTTCCAGAGTAATCCACATGAAAAGATCACTCACTCCGCTTCTTTCTCGTCGGTAGTACCTATTTATTTAAGAATCGTTTCGATATTCGATTTCATTTTCTTTCGCTGTTGTAACAATCCAATCGTGCAAATCTGGAACCGATGCGTATATACCGGGCCATATTTTCCGTGCGCAACCAATACCCCAAGAAACAACACCAAGCAGTTTATTTCCATAGACAAGTGGTCCGCCCGAATCGCCTTGACAGGCATCTTTACCGCCGCCATCAACTCCGGCACAGAGCATACGACTGGTTAAAACCAACGGATAAGATTTCTTACAATTCGAGTTCCCAACATGATAGACATGAACCTGCTGTAAATGATCGGGAATCACTGCACCGCCCGCAGCCAAAAGACCCCAACCGGTAACTGTAACCTCAGCTCCCGTTTCGGGACGTTCAACGGCCAAGGCGATCGGTTGGGTGCAAGCGTCAAAGTTTAAATGTCCCATCAATATCAGGATCGCGATATCATAGTCTTGATTCAGCCTATTATATTTCTCGTGCATAATGTACTTCAAGACTGGTAATTCCTGATTCTTCTCGCTCAATAGTGTTGATCCCGTGACGATTGTCATTAAATCTGCTCTCGTACTTTCGACACAATGGGCAGCAGTTACAATAATATTTTTCGTATAGACACTTCCGCCGCAACGATGACTTCCTCTATAACGCATGGAAATCTGATGCGGATATTGCCGTATATCGGCATTGTAACCACCAACGATACGCCCATCAAGCGGAGGAACATTCAAGTTGCTCAACTCTGTGCTCCGCGCACTCGCCAAAGCGATTAAAGGGAGCAAAAATCCACGACGAAACATCTCAGGACGAGCTCGATGTCGAAACTAAAATATTCCATGCATTCTGGGAGTATTCTTATATACATACATACATACAATGTGTAGTACATACAACATATTGTGGAGTACTCAAGTGGGATTCATAAATTACAAACAAGTGATAATAAAACAAACTTATGTATATAAAAAAAAAAAAAACGATTTCGCAGGCTCTACACAGAGAAAAAAATCAACCAGAAAACTGGTTAAATCAAAAGGAAAAACATACAAAACGGCTTCAACGAGGAATATTTATAAGTGACTGCTTTCGCAATGCTTAAAAAGTTCTAAGATGAATAAATATCTTTGTTTGTCCTATTTTATAAAGCAAATGAGAATTATACACAACGAAAAAAAAATGTAATTAAACTATTTCCTTTCAAATCAACAATTTTTCTTTTGAAATTTTCGTTCTGCTCGAAAATCAAAAGGACTGTGAATAACAATGCGCCCTTTTAAAAAAAAAATCATGGTAAAGTTCGCTCAGTGTAGTAGACATATATCGCCGAAAAAAATTCGCGTCACGCCCACAAATAATGGCTTATCATAACTTACGTACGGCAAGGATTTTTTAAAGAATTTTCTATGAAAATCCATATAGGTATTTGGATTTTTCCCAGGTGATCACCAGATTGGCATATTTTCGCTCATATATAACAATATATGTCACTCTCAGAGATATTGCGCGGGACGTTTCGCGCCAGTTAGAAAGAGATGTTACTCGGCAGGCAAAAGAAGAGCGAGAGAGAAATACTTTTGTTGAGTACCTAAGTGAAAAATGCTCATTTTGGTGGGTACCCAACACCGTGGTGGGTACCCAAGACCGTGGTGAAAAGAGCCAAAATAGAAACGGCTCCTGAGTGACATATATTGTTATTAATGTTTTCGCTCTAGCTCTTATATACATATGTATGTATATGGAGATATCGGAGTTGAAAGATTTTTGTAAAATTTTTCCATATCACTTCCGGAACACTCAAGGATAATACGTAAAAGACAATAATAATAATAGATAATAATAAAAAATAAAAAAAATTTTTTATTTTAAAAATCGATTTCATTTTCTTCGGCCGTTTTCACAATCCAATTACGTAGATCTGGAATTGATGCGTACACTCCGGGGACGCCTTTAATAGCGCAATCACCACCCGACGAGACAACACCAAGCAGTTTATTTTCATAGATTAACGGACCGCCCGAATCGCCTTCGCAAGAATCCTTACCGCCATTATCAACTGCAGCGCAAAGCATATTCTCCGTCAGATCATCTGGATAGACTTCCCGGCATAGAGCGTCCTCAATGTAATTCACCTGCACCCCCTGCAGGTGATCGGTACCCTTGCCGTTATTTTTTGTATAACCCCAACCCGTTACCGTTACATTAGCGCCATTCAATGGCCGCTCTTCGGCCAAGGCAATCGGTTGAACGTTTTTATTGAAATCGAAATGACCACGCAGGACGATAATCGCAATATCGTAGTCAAAAATTTTACTCTCATAACGAGCATGCACAATGTATTTGAAAACGGGAACCACTTGATTCCTTTCGCTCAATAACGTTGATCCAGCAAGGACTGACAACTGCGTTACTTTTGCTTTCACAACGCAATGTGCCGCAGTGATGATGATATTTTTGCTATAAATACTGCCACCACAATAGCCCCTACCATTGCGAAGTAATGACACCATATGGGGATACTGCGAGACATCAACATTGTCACCTCCGACGATGGGCCGATCAATTGCTCCGGCGCTGCGGGCATTGGCAAACGATAAAAAAGAAATTAATACCGCCAGACAAAACATGTCGGATCGAGTGGAATCCTAAAACTGAATGGCTCATATATTTTTGATGGCTTTTAAATGGATTTTGCTTTGATTTTTAGCATTGAAACAAAAAAAAAAAAAAAAAAAAATTTGCTAAGGGTGTTATAATCAGGCAGGTCTGACAATACAATACCCGATATATAGGTACCTAAATGAATAGCATATCCCGAAGATCAAGCGCCCCCAAAAAAAAAAACCTCACATGCCCACTTCTCCAATCTTAGGATAGGTTAAAGGGCTGTATTTTAAATACACCCTAGGACCTTAGGTCCGATGTGATACACTAAAGAGGTGAACACCTATGTATCTCTAAAGCCATTTTAAGCTGGCTACAAGTCCAACGATTTGGCTAAGATTTCCCGAGTTTTGATTCCTTGGATGGATTCCAGTGATGAATCCGACTTAAGCGGATATTTTCAATCGGGAGAGCTGTACTATACTGCTATGTGGATATTTGTTTGTATACGTCTGGTAGAATTGCTTGGGGCATTTGAGTTCTGTTGACGCTGTTGCCAGATTTTTATGACTCCAGTGTCTGTTGACTTGTTGATGTTCTTCCCACTGAATCTTCACTTACAACTATACGAACAGACAAAGGGATACTTTGAAAGGAGAATTTTGACGTACACAGAGAAAAAAATCAACCACAAAACTGGTTAAATCAAAAGGAAAACGGCTTCAATAAGGAATATTTTTATTTTAACAATTTTTCTTGTTGGAAAAAATAAAGATTTTCCATTTGAATCAACTATGTTTCAGGTCGAATTGAAATGATAATTTTCAAAAATGGATTTAAATTGAAACCGATATAAAAATTAAATGACAAGATAAATTTAAAAATAAAAAAAAATTTCTAAAATACCCATAAAAGAAGAATTGTCAAAACAAATTTAATTAACGTCCAAAGCAAATGGCCACAGAGCCCTCTGCTGAACATAACCTCAAAAATAGCCATCGAATGGACTTCATCCGACTTTGTCACTCCGTTGTCGTGTGACTGCTTTCGCAATGCATAAAAAGTTCTAAGATGAATAAATATCTTTGTATGTCCTATTTTATAAAACAAATGAGAATTATACACAACGAAAAAAAATGTAGTTAAACATATTTCCTTTCAAATCAACCAAAAATCTTGTTGACTCAACCATTTTTCTTTTGAAATTTTTGTTCTGCTCGAAAATCAAAAGGACTGTAAATAACAATGCGCCCTTTTAAAAAAAAAATCATGGTTAAGTTCGCTCAGTGTACACACGTAAGAACAACCACAATATGCTATCGGAATAGAGTGTGACGGGTATAAAAACAGACTGGAGTGCTTTGAGCACCGAAATTCGCGTAAAATCATGAAAAAGATAAGCCACAGTCAATTTTAATACCAATCTATTTTAATAAAAAAGAAATAATTGTTTTTATTTATTTATTTATTGTTCTTTTTTTTTTATAAATTAATATACAAAAGGTTTATCTAAATCGCTAGCCATCAAGTTCTTTAATCTGTTATAACTCAAGATCTCGTGCCGATAAATTTCATCTATCTTAAGTGCCTCTGGAAGCAATCCGCTTTAATAAGTACCACCAATACAACATGAATAATTTAGACCTAGCATTGGATTGATGACGTCCAATCCGAAAGCTTAGATGTTTTTCTTTTATGTTAATGATATGTCACGTGGAAACCAAGCAATTGTGAATAAGGAATCATCGCAAGGCTTATCATAGTCTGTTTTTCCTCGCCTTTCGATTATTTTGTATAACTTCGATGAGAGAGAAGTGGTGCGTGTATTCTATAATTATCGCATGATGATCATTGTTTTGCGATTAACGGCTTTTGTTGTCTATGATTTCAATTATCTGTTTGATAAAAGTTGAAATCATCATTTTGATAAATAGCAAAGCAACAACATTGCTTGCTATCACACTTTTCTTTCCGTAAAGTTATTGTCCTTTCGTGGCCGGCCTCTACCACTTTTGTGACGTTTAAATATAGCATAGAGCTGGATATCTATCGATAGTGACGATAGTCGATAGCCTGAAATATCGATAGTATCGATTGTAATATCGGAAGAGATATTTTAAAATTTTAACTAATTTGTTTGGCAAAATGCTAGTGATTTATCATTTGATCAAGCATAGCTTATCGATAGTTTCATATATCGATAGGTTAAATACTACGATTTTCATTTATAGTTTCGATAGGTTAAATAATTGGACATTCATTTAAAATCGATATTTTCGTTAACCGATAGTTAAATATAGGTTAAATAATCGATAGTTCGAAAATTGATATTTTCGTTACCTATTCTATTAAAATTTCGATAGAGTTAAAATCATGTTTTCTGATCGATATTTTCAAATCGATAGTTTCGATGAATTCGATAGTTTCTAGAATAATGTTTTCGATTTTATTTTGACAATCGATATTTGATAATCGATATTTTCGTTAATCGATAATTTATAATGAAAGATTGAATATATGCGATTTCGCCCATAAATCGTAATAAGTTTTACGGTAATCCGATCATTGAAAATTGTCGAAGCTTTCACACACATCATGTTTCAAGAAAGTAAATATCAATGAATCAAAACTATCGATAGTCTTCAAAAAACATCGATGTTTTCGATATTTTGAAATCATTTCGATAATCGATATGTTTACATCGATGATTTCTTATCTAATCTGATTAAATATGTAGATGTAATAAAAATACGAATTAAAATGAAAAGCGAAATCCAATTGGGGAACTAAACAGCCGATTCGGAATATTCCCGGGGAATTTACATTTCTCGAGAGTAAACTTCTTCTTTTTGAAATATTTGGTGGAAGAAATTTGATGAAGAATGGGTATTTGACCCATACCCATGATTTTCGTTTCCCTATTCTATTTCAAAAATGAGAATTTTAATCTAAAGAAAAGTAAATTCCCCGGGAATTCGTTCCCCGGGAATATTCAGAATCGGGCTGAAAATGTTTTTCCATCGCGTAGGCATTTTCGATGTCTCCACTTGAAGCCAAATTCGAGAAATATACTTTCTTCATATTCTTATTGAGATAAACTTCTACATATAAAAAAAAGAGGTATTTCTCGAGTTAAGGGGGTCTTCTCATTGAGCAACTTTTTTTTCGACTTTTTTTTTTTTTGCATTTATTTATAGCTTGGGTAGTTGTGAATATGCCCCTAAAAGGATTTTTTGAAATTCGAAATAGTTTAGAGGATATAGCCTTCTTTGTCGAGCAAGATCTGCGCTAAAACGAGTAATTTTTGCGTTGCTTCAAACTTTAAACGCGTTTATCTCGAAACCACGTTTTTCGAACTGGCGGCCATGATATCTCCAGTTCAACTGAACCGATTTTCATGAAACAAAGTGGAATCGACGCAGAATTGTCACCATTCTCGGGTGAACCTCGACCATAATTTTTAAAAATTTTTTACTATTTTTTTTTTACACTAAACTACAAAAAAAAAGCCCGAAATTGAAATTTTTTTTTGAATGGCCGCCATTTTGTCAAAAAAAATCACAAAATTAAGCTTGAGGTTCACCCGAGAATTACATCTATACTGATTATAACCCCGTTTTTTTTTCCATTTCGGACGCTCCGGAGACCCGGAATCGTGGCCGCCGTGACGGCACCTTTTTTTTCACCACCAACTTTGAAGTCTCATTACTTTTTGAACAGCCCACGTATCGAGGCAAAAAAATTTTTTTTATTTACTTTGAACCTTTTGTAATACAATAAATAAAAAAAGTTTTCAATTATTCTTTGCGTTTTCAAATAAGAATTTTTTTAAAAAGGGTCCAAAAAACGGGTTTTCAATGAGAAGACCCCCTTAAGCCATGATCGTTTCTATTTAGTGCGTCTAGAATTAAAATTGATTCGTTAAAATAATAAAAAAAAAATTTAAAAATATTCAAATATTCAATAAAAACCCATCAAGCAATTGAATATTTATTGCATGAATATTAAAACAGCTTTAGAAAAAAAAAAAAATAACAATGAACTCAATTTATTCCTATAAATTTCTAAACGCTATAGGAAGATTTTAGCTTTTCAAAATATTCCAAATCACGTTTGCTTATTGAAGGTATGAACTTCTCGAAGGATTTCATAAAGTCATCCATTTCAACAATAACATAGTTGGAGCTTAGATTCTCTTCATCGATTTCACCTGGAAAGACACAGTACGTATGAATTGATAGAAGTTAAAAGTTAAAAGCGGAAAGGGGAAAGGGGAAAGCATATATAACAATATATGTCACTCTCAGAGACTCTCGGCAGGCAAAAGAAGAGCGAGAGAGAAATACTTTTGGTGAGTACCTCAGTGCAAAATGCTCATTTTGGTGGGTACCCAAAACCGTGGTGGGTACCCAAGACCGTGGTGAAACGAGCCAAAACCGAAACGGCTCCTGAGTGACATATATAGTAATATATGGGGGAAAGGGAAAAGCGAAAGAATACAACTAACCTCTATTGAATTTTTCGATAGTGCGACGAACGGCTGACAGCCAAGCGTTCGAACAAATTGAATAGAGATCTGCACCGGACATATCGCCCTTCAAACGCTTAACAATATCCTCAATGACAATATCATTTGCGAATTGAAATCTTTGCGTCTGGGCACGTATGACCGCAGCTTTATCATCTCGTGATGTGCAAGGACCAACGTAGAAGAGCTTATCAAAACGTCCCGGACGTAAAAGTGCCGGATCGATGAGATCGGGACGATTGGTTGCCGCTAAAATGAATATCGGTTTCGTTGTATCGCCCAAATTGTCCATTTCCGCTAGTAATTGTGAAACAACGCGATCCATAACACCGCCAGAATCGCCGGCAACACCACGATTCGGTGCCAGCGAGTCCAATTCGTCGAGAAAGAGCACACAAGGCGCTGCCGACCGCGAACGTGTAAACACTTCACGAACATTCTGCTCACTTTGGCCAACGTACATATTCAATAGCTCTGGCCCTTGAACGGATAGAAAGCTAATATTGCACTCGGTGGCAACCGCTTTGGCGACAAGGGTTTTACCCGTTCCCGGCGGTCCGTAAAGTAAAATTCCCGAACGTCGTAAATTTGTTCCAATTAGATGCATATGCTTAAGTGGTAGTCCGATGCTACTTTGGATTTCATCTTTTAGTTTCGACAAGCCACCAATATCGGACCACAGGACTTTTGGTACTTTCGGTGCACCCAAGCTATCGGCGAACGATGATTGCATATCGGCAAGATGTTCAGAAAAATGACTTAGCTTCAGCTGACAGCTCTTGTCCTTCGACTTTAAACGTGTACGTACAGCTTTCTCGTGCAATTGATGCAAATCGCCGAGCAGGAATCCCTGCGTTTTATCAGCGATATCCATTAGCACCGATTTCGTCATTGACCAATGCGTACATATTTGTGGCATAAAACGTTCCTGTTGTCCGGCGGTGGACAGTGTAAAAATTGGAAGATTCTCAATATCTCGTAAATTGAAAATCTTATGCTTAAAAGCCTCACGTATATGCAGCCAACGTAATATTGCATAACGTTCCGATTTCGTTGGCAATTCCACACGTATGACTTCGAGAAATAGTCGCTGTATCATCGGTTTCAGATGCTTTTCATTTGTTAATGCAACAATAATTGTCGGATGCTTGCGATCGATCTTAAATAGTTCGTGTATTTGAACTTGAAACGTCGAGAGCAGACGCAAATCCTCGTTACCTTCATTATCGATGCCAAAGATTTCGAAATTTTGAAAGCATATCATTAATGGTTCGCTGGCCTGTGCCTTCGCGAAGACACCTTTCAATTTCATTTCCGTATGCGTTGGCACCTGAGAGACAATCTCGGAGCAGTCTATGCCAAACATATGCATTCCCAATTCTTGAGCAACGGCTGTGGTGAGTTTCGTTTTTCCAGCGCCACGTTCACCTTGCACCATAAATATCGGATAGATTTGCTTCGATGACAGGCAGCAGCTGCTGCATGTGGACTTCTTTGGCAAGAATGCATCAATGGATGAACGTAACAAATTGTATGTGCTGCTTAGACCAGCTGGATAATTCTCAATGATTGCAATGCTATCGTGCACTTGTCGCGGCAGAAACTGATGGACATGCGGCACTTGAACAAGATTTGTAAAATTTTTTGCCACAACGGCATGCATTTCGATTTCGGAGTCCTTCACTTCCAAATGCACACATCGCAGATAGACACACTTGAGATAGGCAAAAATGAGATAGTAATGCGCATATGTTGCGGTTCCAATTAAATCGGCATTGATTTCGATACGATAGGTGTGACCACGATGGAGTATACGCGGCGTTTCGAAATAGCTGCTTAAAATAATGTCAGTTAGCTCGCCCGGCAGCTCGTATGGACTATTCAATATGTAGACATGCGCCCTTGTTGCTATACTTGGCACTGTTTGCGTGTCCTTCAGATGGTCCAGTTGTGCCCATAATTTTGGCCGTCTAAGATTTGCTATTGGGAAACGATCCAGCAAATTTGCATAGAAGTTTTCCTAAAAATATCATACATTTAACTATGGATTTTCTACACACAAGTAAATACTTAAAATAAAAAAAAAAAACACAACGAGCGATGTATGTATGTAACAGGTTGGCTGATAAGTCCCCGGTCTGACACATAGATGGCGTCGCTAGTATTAAATGCATATTATTTTTATATAGTGGCAACCTTCAAATGATTCGTGTCAAAATTTGACGTCTGTAAGTCAATTAGTTTGTGAGATAGAGCGTCTTTTGTGAAGCAACTTTTGTTATTGTGAAAAAAATGGAAAAAAAGGAATTTCGTGTTTTGATAAAATACTGTTTTCTGAAGGGAAAAAATACAGTGGAAGCAAAAACTTGGCTTGATAATGAGTTTCCGGACTCTGCCCCAGGAAAATCAACAATAATTGATTGGTATGCAAAATTCAAGCGTGGTGAAATGAGCACGGAGGACGGTGAACGCAGTGGACGCCCGAAAGAGGTGGTTACCGACGAAAACATCAAAAAAATTCACAAAATGATTTTGAATGACCGTAAAATGAAGTTGATCGAGATAGCAGAGGCCTTAAAGATATCAAAGGAACGTGTTGGTCATATCATTCATCAATATTTGGATATGAAAAAGCTCTGTGCAAAATGGGTGCCGCGCGAGCTCACATTTGACCAAAAACAACAACGTGTTGATGATTCTGAGCGGTGTTTGCAGCTGTTAACTCGCAATACACCCGAGTTTTTGCGTCGATATGTGACAATGGATGAAACATGGCTCTATCACTACACTCCTGAGTCCAATCGACAGTCGGCTGAGTGGACAGCGATCGGTGAACCGTCTCCGAAGCGTGGAAAGACTCAAAAGTCCGCTGGCAAAGTAATGGCCTCTGTTTTTTGGGATGGGCATGGAATAATTTTTATCGATTATCTTGAGAAGGGAAAAACCATCAACAGTGACTATTACTTATGTGTCGTTATTGGAGCGTTTGAAGGTCGAAATCGCGGCAAAACGGCCCCATATGAAGAAGAAAAAAGTGTTGTTCCACCAAGACAACGCACCGTGCCACAAGTCATTGAGAACGATGGCAAAAATTCATGAATTAGGCTTCGCATTGCTTCCCCACCCACCGTATTCTCCAGATCTGGCCCCCAGCGACTTTTTCTTGTTCTCAGACCTCAAAAGGATGCTCGCAGGGAAAAAATTTGGCTGCAATGAAGAGGTGATCGCCGAAACTGAGGCCTATTTTGAGGCAAAACCGAAGGAGTACTACCAAAATGGTATCAAAAAATTGGAAGGTCGTTATAATCGTTGTATCGCTCTTGAAGGGAACTATGTTGAATAATAAAAACGAATTTTGACAAAAAAATGTGTTTTTCTTTGTTAGACCGGGGACTTATCAGCCAACCTGTTATAAGACGAACTTTGCTGCATTCTCCAGCCGAAAAGTTCTGGAGAGGAGACACCACCCTGATCTGTATAAAAGTGCTTACCTGTAAAAATAGACAATTCTGTTGGCAGTTTTTCAATGGCAACATCTGAACGAAAAACGATTGAGCGGCATTACTTTTTAAAATCGTCTTCACGAACCCATTGACAGCATCTTCTTTGTTAGCATGATCATCAGTTTCTTCTTTTAAATTCAATTTCCCGTTCGCCGATACCACAAGATTGACAAAATTCACTTCCTCCGAATCAACGTATGCTTCATAGACGTCCTCGGATGCGAATATAATGTGCTCCGATTGAATGAATTCGTTCCGGATGAGCAACTCATAGAGTGCATTGGGTATCGGCGTCAGACAGAACTTGTCCTTGTAGTACTTCATATAGTATCGATATACCATATGGATCATATAGCCAGGAAACAAATACCATGGATATTTGGGATATAGAATTTGAACGGCAGCATTGTAGCCTTCTACGAGTTCTAAGGCACGTCCAGTATAGAGATTAGCATTCGCTATAGATTTCGGCTTCGGCTCGGCGGCGATACTTTTCTTCTGAAAGTTTTTTTTTTCGAAAGTTAATATTTCAATTATTATTGATATCAAATTGATATTATAAAACAAAAAGGACACGTGGAATATACTTTTCCAAAAACATATATAACAATTTAGTTTGTGGGGAAAATAATTGGATTAAGGACTACGTATTCGTTATAATTTTAGCATTTACTTACGGTTTCATCGTCCATCCTTTTAATTAATCACCACAAAAAATGTACAATTTTAGGTAAAATCGATGCAGGAATTTTTCTACGTTTGTTTTTTTTTTTAGCTGAACTATTATTGTACATAAGGGGAATTATTTGTAATTATGCTACTACATGAAACAAATCATTAGAAAAAAACAAATATATATATGTATAAGTATATATAATTTTTAAAATTATTCGCAATTATTTGGGAACTAAATTAAATGATAACACAGCTCAATAAATTAAACACAGTCGAAACTCTCTATAACGAAGCTCAAGGGACGAATATACGACGAAATAAATTCGTTATAGAGAGAATTCGTTATAAGGAGAGAAAAAAGGCACAACAAATTTAGCGAAAAAGCCTTGAGAAGATTCGTTATAGAGATAAGTTTCTTATGGAGAGTTTCGACTGGGTACATATGTATGTATATAAACAATTCTGTTAAGAATTTTGGGTTAGGGTATCGTTAATTGCGGCAACTTTTTCATCGCAACGATCGACGAACCTTTTTGTAAACCTCTCGACAAATACTTTTCATTCAAATCTATGAAGAGTATTGAAAGTTTTTTTTTTTTTTTTTCATATTTGAATCGTGAGGAGTTTTCAATCCGATCACACAATTTTGACTTGTGGGCTTAATAATAAGAACTAAAATATTACAGACTTAAAAAAAAAAGTAATCAAAACAATATCATCTCGTCTTTGGGAGAATACCAACCAGTTAGTGACACTAAATAAATATATATTCAGCCGAAACTCTTTATAACGGATTTCAAGGGTCGATAAAACAAATTCGTTATAGAGAGAATTCGTTATAAGGAGAAAAAAGGCTTGAAATTCTTTATAGAGGAGTTCGTTATAGAGGAGTTTGTTATAGAGGAGTTCGTTATAAGGATGTTATAGAGGAGTTCGTTATAGAGGAGTTCGTTATAGAGGAGTTCGTTATAGAGGAGTTCGTTATAGAGGAGTTGTTATAGAGTTCGTTATAGAGGAGTTGTTATAGAGGAGTTCGTTATAGAGGAGTTTCGTTATAGAGGAGTTCGTTATAGAGGAGTTCGTTATAGAGGAGTTCGTTATAGAGGAGTTCGTTATAGAGGAGTTCGTTATAGAGGAGTGTTAGAGGAGTTTTTAGGTTCGTTATAGAAGGAGTTCGTTATAGAGGAGTTCGTTATAGAGGAGTTCGTTATAGAGGAGTTAGTTATAGAGGAGTTCGTTATAGAGGAGTTCGTTATAGAGGAGTTCGTTATAGAGGAGTTCGTTATAGAGGAGTTTGTTATAGAGGAGTTTGTTATAGAGGAGTTCGTTATAGAGGAGTTCGTTATAGAGGAGTTCGTTATAGAGGAGTTCGTTATAGAGGAGTTCGTTATAGAGGAGTTTAGTTATAGAGGAGTTCGTTATAGAGGAGTTCGTTATAGAGGAGTTCGTTATAGAGGAGTTCGTTATAGAGGAGTTCGTTATAGAGGAGTTCGTTATAGAGGAGTTCGTTATAGAGGAGTTAGTTATAGAGGAGTTAGTTATAGAGGAGTTCTAGTGTTATAGAGGAGTTCGTTATAGAGGAGTTCGTTATAGAGGAGTTCGTTATAGAGAGTTCGTTATAGAGGAGTTCGTTATAGAGGAGTTAGTTATAGAGGAGTTAGTTATAGAGGAGTTAGTTATAGAGGAGTTCGTTATAGAGGAGTTCGTTATAGAGGAGTTCGTTATAGAGGAGTTCGTTATAGAGGAGTTCGTTATAGAGGAGTTAGTTATAGAGGAGTTTATTATAGAAGAGTTCGTTATACAGGATTTCGTTATAGAGGAGTTCGTTATAGAGGAGTTCGTTATAGAGGAGTTTGTTATAGAGGAGTTCGTTATAGAGGAGTTCGTTATAGAGGAGTTAGTTATAGAGGAGTTAGTTAGTAGAGGAGTTCGTTATAGAGGAGTTCGTTATAGAGGAGTTCGTTATGAAGAGTTTCGACTGTATTTGCCTTTTAAGTCCTTTTATATTGGGCTTTAGGTCATTAATTTTCCACTTGCCGCAAAAGTTAAGTGGGAAAATTGCTACAAGATTCTGGAACAGTATTCCTCCGATATAACCGGCATCAAAAAATGCACGGAAACTAGTTGTTATAAGCGAGGAGAGTTTCCATCCAAATGAATTCAGTAGATTGAAGGACGACAATGGAATAAGCTTCGAGGCTTTTAAGCGGCCAAAATTTATCGAGGAATACTGTATTACCAACTAAATCCAAAATTCTTAACGAAATCGCCACATCGAAACCAATGCCATTGAAATAAGCGTTCTATTAAATTTGTTTAACAGTCTCACAATGGATCAAGCCTGTATATTTCCCATTTAATATCCATTTTTTTTTTTTTTTTTTTTTTTGATTCGAACAAATTTCGGTTTTTTCATCTTTAAATCGAGGGTACTTACCCTTTTAACGACAACGCGTTTTTTCATCTTCCAATTTTCTTATAATCTCTTTATTTAAATCAACCAATAAATAAATATATCTTATCTTTTCATAAATTGTGCATTGAACATTGTTCTTAGAGTAAAATACCATAAATTGTAATAAAACCTTCGACTAAAAATAAACAACAGCTGTTCAATCGCACACCTGTATTCTGAGTGCTGCCATACTCAAATGAAGATTCTACACAAAAAAAAAAAAAAAACCCCCAATGGGAGTTGGCTTGTCCCATTTTCGATAAGCGAATTTTAGTTTGCAATCTTGAGTTTTTTAGGCGAAAGGGGTGAGCGAAAGAGAAATGAACATTTTTCAGCACAGATGTTGCCGTATTCGCAAATTCCCCTTTGCTCTTTCTGCTAATTCATATATTTTGACACTTCGCTTTCAATGCATTCGTTGGTCATCGCTTATATTGGGCGACAAATCACCGGCGACAATGTTGGTTTGACGGCGAGGGACATTTGGGGATGCAGAATGGGAGCATTTATACTATAAAAATTAAAAAACCCCATGTGCTGTCCCATTTTCGACTTAAGACCACGACTTTGTCTCCCATTTATTTGGCGAAAGTAGAACAAAGGAAGTAAAATGTAAGCAGTTTTATCATAAAAAGCAATGATGTTGAACCGTTTGAATTCCCCATTTTGTCTATAAAAATCACCATGCGAATTCCAAAATATTTTTGAATCATTCGTTTCAATTGACATTTTGGATGTTAATTGCGAAAATACAAACAATGTACGAGAAAAGGTAACATATAATGGATTCAGAATGGGATACTTAAATTTAGTGCTAATTTCGAAAAATCCCATACTTTCAGTACGTTTTTTGATCGTACAAATGGACCACTTTTAATCTGGCCATACACTAAGAGTAAAAATGGCTTTTAAGCAGTGCTGCCGTCTGGGTAGAATTCTATCAATTTTGGTAGAAATTTTTTTAATATTTTAATTTATAGTAGATTGGTAGTTTTGCTTAAGACTTGGTAGATTCCCAATATTTCCTCCCCAAGCGGAAATTGCACTGCTTCTGTACTACTTCCAAAGTGGCGAAGCTGCATCTTGCAACTACTCGCATTACTAGCCCTTAATTGTAATGAAGTTTTCGAGGATATGGCCGCTGTTTTCACTGCTTCAAAATTCACGCGCTATTCATTAGGAAAAGGAGTAATTGACGCTAGTCCGCATGAAAACTTCATTTGAGAAAAGAGTACATGCTGGCTGGCTGAAATGGATCCAACTCGCATGATTATTTCATTTATAAAATGGAGCATATTATGCTGGTAACACAAAGTTGCTGTTCATATTAGGCGACAAATCAGCGCGACAAAGTTGGTTTCTCGGCGAGGGACGCTCGATGAAGAAAGAGGGGTCTTTGTTGTACGTAGTCGGTGACACGTTTTGTTCTTGTCTTTCTCAGTGCTGCCATATTTGGATATATGTTATTTTCTTATGAAGAAGCAGAATTAAATTATTAAATAATTATTATTAAAATAATGATTAAAAAATCTGAGCTGTTTAATACATTAGACGAAAAATCTAAGAGAATAGCTGACGTGATCTCAAAAAAAAAAAACTTTTGTACCAATATTTTTTTTTGTAGAAAATATTTTAAAATTTTATTCTTTTCAATTGACAATTTAAAGTTTAAATTTTAACAAAACACAGCTAAAATTTAACGCATGAAATTTATATAACATAAAAAAGGTACTGCTTCTATCACAATCGGTTAGTATTAAATGCTCTTTTAACACGTCTTATTCTGATCAAATTGTTTATTATAGCAGACATCTTGAAAATATGCAAAAACACTGTTTTCATGAAAATTTCATATGATTTTGATTGAAATAATGCGTAAGCAGCTCCTTTTTCAAATCGAAATGTCATTAGAAGAAGTGCCCGTTGTAGCGATCGCTTATTTCTAGGATATTTTCACTAGAAGTTCATTCGAAAAAGCACTTATTGGGTTCTTAACATATAGGTGCGTCACAACTTCTGCATTACTGAAATTTGTCATGCATGCGATAAATTCCGGCTGGGATGGTACAGATTTTTTGTGCATCTAGGAAAATTTTTTGGTACAAAAAACAAATAGTGAAACAACGGCAACCATAGCATCAAGCTTTTGTTGCGAAGGAGAATATATTGTACATAGTGCAGAAGCTGTACCGATTGAATCAACTACCGAGCACAAACAACAATAGTGACGCGTTGCTAAGTACTCGTTTTTTTTCCCCTTAATCACTCGGTATAAAATACAAAATTTATGAAAAATTTCTTTCGATTTAAGTAGTCCATTTTAAAATGAATGAAAAACTAACGTTCGTACTAGACTGAAATTATATGATATATCAAAAGAAACGAAAAAAACAAATAATAAATAAATAAAATAATTCGAAACGCGACCGATTTTAAAAACCGACTCTTCTACGTACTGAGTGTTTGGCCGCCATTGGTGTAAAAGACCAACAGTTTCTCCATCGCCAAGTGACTCTATTCATTGCGGATTGTGCTGTGTTTTTTAATTCAATTAAAACATTTCATTAAAAAGCTGTTCTCTTATCGAAAAGTTCGAAAAAAAAAAACTTCCGTTTGCAAATTTAAAGAATTTCTCGCAAACCAAAACCGTTCTTAATCAAGGAAAAAACTAGCATTTTATATAATTGAAAAATTTTTGGACGAGACGGAAACTGTAAGTAGTATTGTGTATGTATGTATGTATGTATGCATGGATGCGAATATGTATGTATTCATGTACGTAGGCTTTATAAAAGAAAAATCTTTCAAAAAAAAAAAAAAAAAGGGAAAAGAAAAAATTTAAAATGTGGTCCCCCCACAGCACAATTGAAAATAATTTCAGTTCTGCTATGTGATTCGAATCGAATCTTCCCCTTTTCTTCTTCTTCTTCTTCTGGAAAATAATTTCAATTGTGCTACGAGAATTCGGAATTGAAAGCGAACATATTTTCAAAATTCGTGAGACTTTACGCCCAGTCATGTTTGTGGTACCACATTCTTTTCTTTTAATTTCATTTTATTTCGATTTGAAGTAGTTTTTGTTGTTGCCGTTTCCCCGTTGTCGCTGTTGGCTTTGTTGCCTTTGCTTTTGCCGTCCATCGATTTTATTTTATTCGAAATGAAAATTTTTCTCGATTCGACATAAAATGGTCAAATGAAATTCGATATACAAAATATAAGTATTAGAAATGCGACCAACAGCATTGCGAGTCATCCCATTCAGATTGAGTATAGTTTATAAAGAGTCATCATGAAATTGGAGGAAGAAATCTCCATGTTTTTTTTTTTTTTAATTTTTTTATTTATTATTCATTTTTTCCTTTTTCGCGAGTGAGTGCAAAATTCTGTTATATTCGCCTTGTCTTGTCATCTGAGAAAAGAATAAATTTTTATACGTCCGATGTGACACGAATGGCGTGAATTCGTTTCCCTCCCCCCTACCCTGTCGAACACTGACTACGCCCTTACGAAATTCAGATTGAATAAAAAGTTTTCTAACCTCCAACTTTTTTCTTTCATTTTTTTTCATTTTTTTTTGCTGGTAATAAGCAAAGGCTACGGCTTAATTGAATTCTGCGGATTTAATTAGAATGTTCCGCGTACATTGTATTGCCATTGAAGTTGTCTCATTGTGGAGCTCCATCAGTCGCCATAGCTTCTATATTTTCTCCACATACCTATAGAGTTTAATCGAATAGGTCGTTGGTATATCAAAGGAGAGCGAGAGAGGAGGAGGAGGAGAGTACCAACCTATCCATCCAGCCGTTCGCATCTCTGTATTCTTTCATTCAAGCTGAGCTGACATTCGCATTCCATTGGGTAACTCCAGATAACAAAAAAAAAAAAAGGCGAATATTGTGAGTACTTACGTAAATTATGATTATGCCCCATCGAAATAGAACAACAATTTCTTATGTAAATGGTGAAAAGTGAAATTCGACAACGCAACTTGTCAACTTGGCTGTCAAAAAAAGGAAGCTACATAAGCATGTCCTTCTCATTCAGGTTACATCGCATCGATTTCGCTTTTTAAATAACTGTTGCCAGATTTTTTGGAGAATATTCCATTGAATGTCTCATAACAATGCCAAAATTGCGTAAAATTCAATTTTGAAATTTTCTAAAGACAAAAATTTGGTCGCATAAGAATTTTCCTGACCACTTTTCTGCCCCAAGAGAGGAGTCTACTGAACATTATAAATGTATTTTAATTTAGGGGAGATTTCCCAAAACTGGCAACTGGTGCTTTGATTTCTAGGTTCCTGCGTAAAAAGTAGTCGTCGCATATTGATGTAATTTAGAAAAGATTACTTATGGCCGCCCATGATACAAGAAAACAAGATAGCGCCACTTCAGTACCGCTATTTTGAGGCTCTCTTGAGAGCCGAAAATTGAGTTTGTGACGTCACTGAGCGAGAAATTGTTGTTGTTTCCCATGCTATTCAAAAAAGTAAAAAGCCGGTTTAACATGGGAAACAACAACAACAACGAATCGCGATTTTGAGTTTGTGACGTTTCCTCTCCCAAGTGGCGCTATCTTGTTTTCTTGTATCATGTGGCCGCCATTTCATTTCGATTAAGGGGGGTGGGGGGTTATATTTAATCCCATATTAAAGTGCTAATTTCATTCATCCTTGTATAGTTTTTTCCGGAAAACTGAAACTATCTGACAGTAGGAATTTACCTGGAGATCCTCTTTCGTGATGATATGATGAAGCACACCGTTGCCAACTTTTTTATGAATGTCTCAAAAATAAAGCCGAAATTTTCTTAAATTTGATTTGGAAATCTTTTAAAAATCAAAAAATTGATCCATAATAATGTGTCCCTTAGTCTGAAGTCTGCCTCTTGCTGCGTCCCTTGTCCCTTACCTACGAACGAAATGTTCCGGCACAAGTTTTAGGTATGTACATATATGTCTGACTTCAGACTTAGTGTCCACACTTAAGTGCCCATAAAATTTTCTTGAATTTAGAGGAGATTCCCCTGTACTGCCAACAGTACTACTGATCTGTCTCAAGTGGACACAGACATCAGATCACAATCGAATGATATTGTGTATGTATGTATACCCATGATACAAGAAAACAAGATAGCGCCGCTTGAGAGAGGAAACGTCACAAACTCAAAATCGCGATTCGTTGTTGTTGTTTCCCATGTTAAACCGGCTTTTTACTTTTTTGAATAGCATGGGAAACAACAACAATTTCTCGCTCAGTGACGTCACAAACTCAATTTTCGGCCTCAAAATAGCGGTACTGAAGTGGCGCTATCTTGTTTTCTTGTATCATGTGTATACCCACATTTTTTCTATCTACAAAGATTTAAAGGATCATCGATTCAAATTCACTTGCCCACGTATCAATTATAGTGTACTCTCTCCTTGCGGACAGCTCCCCCTCTTAAACGGACACTTTTTAGGAATGCTCTAGTGTTCCTGCTTCTCAAATAGTTTCCCCCCCTTAAGCGGACATATGTTTCGGTCCCGTAGGTGTCCGCTTAACCGATATTCGACCGATAACAGCAATTTTCCTTTAATGTTGTCGGTAGAAAATGGCTTAAGAGAGAGAGAGAGAGAGCGCACACTGTTGTATTGATTGGAAAACCATATGGGGGGCAACCCATGATTTGATGAAATTTCTATTTGAATGCTCAGAGAACGCTCGGATGACAAGGCAATATAAATTGTTCGATATATATCGATATATTTCAAATGAATTTAATCGATATTCGTTTTCAAACTTTATATTGTCATCGCCTTTGCATGATACACTTGAGTCACTTCCTTTGAAATTTATTTAACCAATCTTGCTTCAGTTATTTCTGGAGAAAATATGACTCAGAGGTTTTTTTTTCAGCTCTTTTTTTGAGCAGCCTCTTTTTTGTTTGTTTGTTTTTTTTTTTTTTTTTCGAAAGAAAAGATTGCATCCTTTATTTACATAAATTTAAGATAGAAAATGAAATTAAGAAAAATTTGCAAATTTTGATAAATAAAACGCATAAGCAAAAGATTCCGAGGCTTGTGTTTAGAGGCAAAAACAAAACAAAATGTAGAAAGCGCGACGGTAAAAAAAAAAAATCATTTTTATGAACTTTAACCCGGTAGCGCCTAGCGAAGCCATATACCATCACTCAAAGGGTGCGTTTTCTGACATCGCCATACCTGTACCAGTTCATATTTTATGTTATTTTTTATAAGTGTTTTTTTTTTTTTTTTTTAATTCAGGCGCTACCGGGTTAATCATAAATCCACGATGTTTGAGCAGATTTTTCTGATATAAAATTCGGTTTGATTTCGTCATTCAGCAAGGAAATTACGTGTTACTACTATGTGTACGACGGTGCAGGGGCGGTCTGGGCCTATGGGAAAACGGGCAAATGTCCGGTGGGTCCCCAGTGCGATGTGCTTTTTAGCGGATAGGTTTTTTTTTTTTTTCTTCTTAGGTAACAGGGCCCCATTGTTCAAACGCCCGGTGGGCCCTTTGATCCCCAGTCCGCCCCGGGTACGGCGTATGTCAAAGAACGGAGACAGATCGATACATCGGTATCCCCAGAAGAGGCTTTTAATTTAGCCATTTCCCTCGGTATTTGGGAAATTATTTCGATATCAATTTTCGAAATTCCCTTAGAAGAAAGCATTACAATATATGGAGGAGCATGATGAGAGGAGGGCAATCATTTTAACAGCAGTATTTCGTGGATATAAACACCGGCAAAAGTGAAAGTAAACCCTCGTCGTTGTGAACGATGAAAAACTTCTATCGAAATGAATTCAGATTAGATAAAAAGGAAGAAAATGGCACAAGGTTCGTTGCCAGATAGCCGAAAAAGACTAGGTATATACAAGAAATCGGTAGAGAGTGCTTCCAGATTTTTGCAATCCCATATCGTGTACTACTATCCCGCAGGGGAATCATACGAGCTTGGAAAACCCGTGGACCCTAGTCAAATGTCCATCAATACGGTCTCTACTCTCCCTTAAGCGGACACCTACGGGACCGAAGAATATGTCCGCTTAAGAGGGGGGAAACTGAGAAGCAGGAACACCACGAGTATTCCCAAAAAGTGTCCGCTTAAGAGGAGAGAGAGAGTACACAGAGAGTAATAGATCGATATTTTAAAAATTAAAATTTTTTTATCAGAACTGGGAAGTAATTCCACTTTTACTCTGATTAGCATTGATGAAATCGCCGAGGACTTTGTCACGCATGCTTGAATTTTCGGCTGGGAATACAATTTGAAATTTTGCCCTATTCCAACGCAGTTTTTGTGCTAAAAGAAAATTGCAAAAAAAAAAAAAAAAAAAAAACCAACGAATAATATAAAATTAATTAAAACGAAAATAAAATGTTGCTATTCATTGTGACGCAGAAATTTTGAGCTTAGTACAAATAAGAATTTTTCTGTGCTCAATTCTCTCTGAGCGTACCTACAGTATTTTGTCCTCATTTAATTTTAATTTTTTTTTTTTTAATTTAATTTTTTTTTTTTTTTTTTTTTTGCAATATGCTGTCGTTTTCACCCAAAAATTCGTACCCAAACATATTAAAATGTCTAACATACATATGTATTTAATACATACATACATATAAATGCGATGCGGCAAGGGTCTTTGACGTTATAAATGGGTCTTTTATAAAAGCACAGATGCATGCTCATACGTAGCACAAACATTCTCCACATACAATGTTCATGTATTTGTTTCGTTTTTTTTTTTACATACATACGTTCGAACATACATACATACACTCGTACAAACAAGTTACACCTGAATGCATGATGAGCTGAGGAGTACAGCTATCACATTTGCTTGAAACATGTCTACCCAATAAGCCATACTATGGAAGAGCGCTCCGAAAAAAGATTCACTCATCAAAGAATCCAATTTCAGAGCCTTTTTGTTTTTTTTTTTTTTTTTTTTTTTTTTTGTGTACACACACACACACTCTGTTAGCGATTGAAAGCTCCGAAAACAAGGAGTCAATGAAATTTCTTTTGCAACTCTTATGGTTTGCTGGGATATTTGTTTATACACATCACCAGCAAGTCAATCGTGCTTTTCTTATGTATATGTATGTATGTATGTTTATATATTGCATGTGTATTTATAAATTTAAAAAAAAAAAAAACTACACAAACTCAAGCATACCTGCCCTTTTCCCATGATCGTTCCAGGTACATCAACCAACAACAACAACAACAGCAGCAACATAGGAGACTGAAGGCGATCGACCTGAATGTTCGCTGGCAAACGAAAAAACAAGGAGACAACACAACTAACAATACGCAGACAAAAATTAAAAAGAACTTAAAAAATAAAAAAAAAAAATTAAAAAAAAACACACACAAAACCAAAAACAAAACAAAAGAAAAAACTGCTGAGAAGAGAAAAGAAAGGGAGAGAAACGGTGCACTTTCCCAACCAGTAAACCGCAAGGAGCATCATAAAGTGATCCCAGCGTGTCCTGTGAACAACAACAACAACAACAACAACGAGTCACAAACGTTTTGAAGAGAAACTCGATTTTCATCTTATTGCAAGAGATATTGAAGTGCGCGGCGCGCTCGGGTGTACAATATTAAGATAGCTCTCTCGAGCTAGAGAAGAAAAGGAGAAAGGGAGAGGCAAGCAGCAGAGAATCGAAGGAGGAGAGAGAGCGAGTGAGCAAACGGCACTACTTGATTTGCTCATTCGTTGTAAAAAAAAAAAAAAAAAGTTACTGCTGTCGTTGTTGCTGTTTTAAGTTACAACCAGAGAGTTGTTGTTTGTTGTTGTTGTTAACGTGAAAGTGACTTTCAAAGGGCACAGCAAACAAAAACAGAAACGTTTTTTTTTCTTTTTTTCTTACTAAAAGTGCGTACAACAAACAAACAACAAAAACAAGCGCAATAACTCGCAACTACTTGCGAAATCAACCAACGAACGAACGAACGCGAACGAGCGAGCCAGCCAGCCAGCCATGAATTAGGAAAGCCAGAGTCAACTTCGTTCGTTCGTCATCTCCATTCTCAGGCAACCAACAGCCGAAAATTTTACAGGCTGAGACACAAGCCCCACAATAGTGCGTCTTTGGACTTAGCAACACAACCACAAGAGAAGCTCAGAGCTTGTTGAGAGCTCTCAGCTGGGAATATTACGCTTTGAGCTTCAGCTGTCATAATCTACATTCATGCAGAAACAACAACAATAAGAACAACAAAAGCATAAGCAAAAGCAAAAGACCAAAAACAATAATAAGGAGGAGAGAAGCATAAGCGTAAGGCGTTATTGGATTCCGTTTACTCTCTCGTCGGATTTTTTTTTTCTACTTTTATTTTTTATTTAGTTTTTATTTTATTATTATTATTTTTTTTTTTTACTTTTTTTCTCCTACATATATATATATTTTCTCACACTTTTGCTTGTTGTGTGTTGCTCGTAGTCAACATCATCATCATCATCATCATCAATATTATCATCGACGAACGACGCGAACGACGAACTGAACGAACCGAGCACACGGAGCGCAGCGTGTGAACGTCATCGGGCATCGATAGAGAATTTTTTGAAAATTAAAACCGAAACGAAACGAAACGGATCTGGTATTTTTTCGTTGTGCGATTAAATAAGTGCTCGATTTCAGACTTGTGCAAAAGTCAAATAAAAAAAAAAAAACAAAAATAAAATAAATAAAATAAACAGGAAAATAGTTCAGAAGAAGATAATTGTGATATTATTGAAAGCAGCAAAAGAAGCATAAAAGTCAAAAATTCAATCAAGAAACGAGCGATAAAACGATAACGCATACAAAATAACGATGACAACTACCAACGCCGCCGTCTCCGTCGCACGTCGCAGTCGCAGTTAAAATCGCAGTCGTTGTAGCAGTAGCAGTAGCAGATGTGGCGTAAAGCACGTAGAAGGCAAAACGTCTTTTCACATCATTTGTGCCAAATTTAATAAGAAACAATCAAACATAAAAATATATAATCGGAAACGTTAAAGAAATAACACACAAACACACACATATATACTGCGCGCCAGTTATATGTGATTAGAAAAAAATACCTCGTAGTCTAATAGTTACTCGAATTTTAACAAAAGTATCAATTATCAATATAACAACATTCAAGCTTGGAAGAAAAGAGAAAAAAAAAAACCTATATAAACTAAATATACATGTATGCATATATGTATTATTGACAAAGGGGAGCGGAGAAAAAAAAAAAGATCAAACTAAAGCAGCCAACCTCAAATGAAGACCTTTGTGCTCAGTGCTGATGGTATACAGCAATTTACGAAACTCATTTACGATCAGCAAAAAACTGCCGCAGCAATTGCAGCAGTAACACAAATGGAACAGAATCATTTGGTGAACAATAACGCCAGTAATAGCATTTTAAGTAATACATACCACAACGTGCAGCCGCAACAATATCAGCAGCCGCAGCAGCAGACACAGCAGCCAGCAGCAACAACCACAACAACCCCACGTAATGTCATTACAGTACTATTTGAAACATCCTATGGCCGTGAGTGCAGGAGCAGCAGCAGCAAATATAAGCAACAGTAGCGTTGTACTAAACGGCAATGGTGTAAATTATCCAACAACTGTGATACAAAGCCATCATCTTCATCAACATCATAATCAACAGCTGCAGCAGCAAAATCATCAACACACTCAGCAGATACAGCAGATACAGGCACAGCAGCCACAGCAGATACAGCAGCATCGGCACACAGCGCTCTCAACAAATTTGCGTTTAAAACAACCAAACGGTAGCACAATCAACAGTAACGTTCATCATGCTCAGCTCTCCAATAGTTATCATAACCATCAACATCATCCCTATTACATCAGCGGTGGCGGTGGCGGTGGCGGTGTCGCACCGTCAGCCATCAATACAACACTTCATGCGCTTCCATCGATGCCGACAGTAACAATATCATCGACAACAACAGCAACAAGCAACCGTCAGCAGCAGCAGCATCATCATCAGCAGCATCATCAGCAGCAGCACCACGCAGCAGCAGCAGCATACCAATGTACCAGTTCACGCACTCAATCAGAACTCAAATTTTTCAGCAGCAAGTTCCAGTACGGGTGGCGGCACCATTTCAAGTCATGCACCTACACAACAGTCAAATACCACCGGGCCAAGCTTATCGCCACCAGCGGCTGTTAGCGCAAATCCACGTACGCAACAGGCAAACAATAATAATAATAATAATAATAATAAGAATGCTTTAATAACACCGCCACCACGTAATACCAGTGTAAATAGTGTTGCGAATAATGGCACCACCAACAGCAGCAGCAGCGGCAGCAGCTCTAATACTGGCAACTCCAAGAAGGCACGCACCGAACCAGTTCTCTCGCAATTCCATCAGAACGAACGTTTAACATTCGCGAACGCACATTTAACATGGTCGCAAGAGCATTGGCGGCGTCTCTTGCTTCAGGATGAACGCAAATTCAATCTCGATGGACCGGATGGCTATTCGAATTACTATCATGATTTACGTAATTACGAACGGACATTGTCACAGCGGCCACGTGGTATATCGGTTTATGTTTATTTGCTCGTAACAGCCGCCGGACCCATACATTTGGAAGTGTCGACATCGAAAGTTGGTGCCGAAGCGGTCATCGATACGATATTGCGACAGCGTGCTAATATAATTGCAAAATTGGGTGGCAATACCGATTTTCTGTTACAGGATCACAATTGGACAACAAACGCATTGCCAGCCGCACAGGAACTGTTAAACGCCGAAGGCATTAAAACGCAAAAATGGCCGACCATTGCCCACGACATGAATATCATGGAGAACGTTTGGGGCTGGATTATACGCGAAGTATATGATGGCGGCAGGAAATTTTCACGCAAGGATGACTTGATATTTCGCATTCGTGAAGCTTGGGCACGCTTGCCAATGGATTTGATACGAAATTTATATAGCACATTGCCGGAACGTGTCTCGGAATTGTATTTAACGCGCGGAGCCTATACAAATTGTTGACGAACGTTCAATTTGATCTTTGATAAAATTCTAATGTAGGGAGGGAGGAGGAGGGAGCGTACATGAGTTGGTGTTTTTGAAATCGTAGAAGTAGCGCAGCTAAAATTTTCATATAATCAAAACAAGTAAGTTGATTTGAATATTATCGTCTTCCAAAGCCCCATTACGTTTTCAATTCGAAAGAAGGGGGGGCTTGATCACATCAACCCTTTCCCTTTTAGATATTGATTTTATTTTATTTATTAATTTTTTTTTTTTACTTCACTAAAATGATCAAAAAGTAGATCTGCCCAGCGGTAAAAATCTGATTTTTTCTACAGAAACTTCATGCGAAAGAAACTCCTTATGCTATGTTCTCACTATAGGGGTTAAGATCTTAACCCGATATTTTAACTCAAAGCGTTCATATCAGCTTGGATAATTCAACTCATATACCGATTATCGCATACCTCGAAGTGGTGAAAATTCATACTGCGCTACTCGCATTACCAATCCTAACTGTTAATGAAGTTTGTTGGAGATGGCCGCTGTTTCATTACATATCATAAGTCGCAATGGATATGTCGTTGAGATCTATACTCGAGATATTGAAATAAAAATGGAATTTGCTTTATTAGAAATGTTAAAGAAGCTGAAAATGAGCCTAATTGGACACAATAATTTAGCAAGACCTTGCAATAATTAGACAAAATATCATAAACAATCTTCACTCTCATTCTGCAGGAAATGTTCCATGCAGTGTGTATAAAATATAAACCATTTTTGTAACGGTTAGCAAATGTAACTGTAATTTTCAAATGCAACTCTGCAACTCAGATTAAATATTAACCGGTTTATTTTCGGGTTAATGATTAACTTGAAATTTTGAAATGCATAACTAACGCGCTACTCGAGAAATGCTTAACGGAATTATTTTAACAAGGATGTAGATGAAATTTCAGTGCATATACGATTTTTACATGTGATAACCTGTTTCGAATAACCAAACGTATGAAAACATACATAAGCTTAAATTTCTACTTCGAACGTTTTTATGATTTATTTACAGATGTAGCATAAGCAGAAATTCAGTATTCAGATAATTTATCTATCGAAGTTTTCCATAGGCTAAGCAAAAGCTAAGGCTTATTCTATGCATTGATAGAAGCAAATTTCAGACAAAAACCTAAGTTTTCGCTTACCAGTAAGGGAAATCGGTAAGGCATATTACCTATTGCAACAAATCCTCCATTACTTTATCATGCAAGAAATCATTCCTTCAATATTCCATGACGAAATAATGAACGAAAAATTTCAGGGTTTACTGTTTTTCCCGCTGGGATATCTCATAGAAAAGCTGATAAAATATAGCTTTGTGCAATTAAGAACCAATAGCAGTTCCGAACCAAATCCAAAACCAACAAAATCTGTAAATTCTATCGCTGGTATGTGATTGTTTTGCCTTTTGCCGGGGAAATGAATTCCACTCCCAAATTTGATGTGATATATTATTTTTCTTTACCAAGATAGAGGGATAAATGAGTTTTTCAAATTTCCCCCACCTCAATCTTGGTACCGCGAAAAAATAATCACATCAATTTCGGAGTGTGGAATTCAATTCACCGGCAAAAGGTGTGGAAACAATCACGTACGTCGTACCCGTATGTATATGAAATTTTTGGTCAATTTTAATTCCGATTCCCCGTCATTTTCCAGATTCTAGTAACATGCCTGAGAATATATTCAAAAGTCTCAAACTTACACATAACACTAGGATTCGAATGCAAACGTTGGATTTTCAGAAAGAACAGATCCAAAAGAGATTAAGGGGGTCTTCTCATTGAGCAACTTTTTTTTTCGATTTTTTTTTTTTTTTTGCATTTATTTATAGCTTGGGTAGTTGTGAATATGCCCCTAAAAGGATTTTTTGAAATTCGAAATAGTTTAGAGGATATAGCCTTCTTTGTCGAGCAAGATCTGCGCTAAAACGAGTAATTTTTGCGTTGCTTCAAACTTTAAACGCGTTTATCTCGAAACCACGTTTTTCGAACTGGCGGCCATGATATCTCCAGTTCAACTGAACCGATTTTCATGAAACAAAGTGGAATCGACGCAGAATTGTCACCATTCTCGGGTGAACCTCGACCATAATTTTAAAAAATTTTTTACTATTTTTTTTTTTACACTAAACTACAAAAAAAAAAAGCCCGAAATTGAAATTTTTTTTTGAATGGCCGCCATTTTGTCAAAAAAAATCACAAAATTAAGCTTGAGGTTCACCCGAGAATTACATCTATACTGATTATAACCCCGTTTTTTTTTTCCATTTCGGACGCTCCGGAGACCCGGAATCGTGGCACCTTTTTTTTTCACCACCAACTTTGAAGTCTCATTACTTTTTGAACAGCCCACGTATCGAGGCAAAAAAATTTTTTTTATTTACTTTGAACCTTTTGTAATACAATAAATAAAAAAAGTTTTCAATTATTCTTTGCGTTTTCAAATAAGAATTTTTTTAAAAAGGGTCCAAAAAACGGGTTTTCAATGAGAAGACCCCCTTAAAGAAAAAAAAAAAAAAAACAAAACAAAAAAACCCCCCCGTAGTATTAACCCGATCTCTTTATTTCCCTCTTTGCAGACCTATAAATATCCGACTGGGCTATACACCATATCCACATTTCGATTTAAATGGATACGTTAAGTATATAAGTTGCAGCTAAAACAGTTTACCAAACGGATTTGTTGTCTTCTGGGCTAGAGCAGCGCGGCGCTTCTATGTTTTAAGACTGAAATTGTGTAGGTTTTGCATAAGCTGCAAATTCGAAAAAAAAAAAGAAAAAAATTGATGTGTATACTCTTTCTTGTCTTATTTATTCATTTCTCTATAATTTTAATTTTTCTTCTTTATCGGTTTTATTTATTTTTTTTTTTTTTTTTGTATGTACTTAAAAAGGAATTCGGAAAAATGTTCGTTTTGATTAAAATTCTTCTCAAAAATTTACTATATCTTGGCAAAGCATCAGCGAAAAAACTATATTGGTAAAAAACAAAAAAAAAAAAACAAAAAAAAAAGATAAAAATAAAACATAAAAAATTCACATTGTAAAGGAAAGAGTTAAACGCAATGATTTGAAATGTTTTTGTTTTTTGTTATTTTTTTTTTTTTGCTACCGCCATCGAAGAATTTCGAAGGACCATAGAAGATACAATATAAAAAAAAATTTTTTTTATTTACCTAAATTATTATTATGACTGCAATCAATTTTGTATCCTTGTATATTTTTTTCTTACTGATAATATGAAAATTTAAATTCAATAGTGATAAAAAGAATGTTAAGAAAATTATAGCAGTTTCCTACTTTAAATTAACTGTGATTCAAAACTCAAAAAACATCAAGTGTGTAAATAATACGCTCGGATGCTATGCTCATTGATGTTTTTGTTTTATTTTTCAAGTAAATTTTTTTAGTACTCACTATCTTCTTTGATGTTTATATTGCCAAAATGTAAAGATATCTGCTCCAGCAGCTAGCCCTCTTTTACGGTAATATTTTCTATTTTTTTTTTTTATACAAGAGTAAGGTAAACCCATAAAATGACTGTGCTGTACTAAAAAAAAAAAAAAAAAAAAAATTGCCATTCCTCCTCGTGCTCCTCTCTGACGGTACGGATTTTTTTTTTTTTTTTTCATCAGCGCACAGTCAATCTAATGTCGTGAATATTTGAACAACTCAATTACACAATAGGGGGGGATTCACAAAGTCGTGTTAAATACGTTGGAATGTAGGAAAATCGGAAAATTGCGACTTACAAAAATTTTTAAAACTTTTTTTTGCATCTTGCATAACTTTTTAAGCAGATAAATTTTTCAGATTTTCCGACGCCTTTGTGAATACCCTCCTAATGCCTTCACGTTACTTTTACCATATATTTTTTAATATCTTCAAATCGTAAAGTGTGCAACTGCTGCAGCATTGATTGATATATATATGTATATATTTTGCAATATAAATATTTCTTTTTGAATATTTAATTTTTGTTCGTTTTTAAATTTCTTCCGTTTAGGATAACTACTTAATTTTTATGGAACTGTGTTCAAAACATTTTGATGAAATTGTTGGATATACAAATCGAAAATCATGCATCCTTTTTAGTACATATATATTGAAGTGTTACTAAAAAAACAAAAAAAAAAAAAAAAAAAAAAAGCAAAAAACAAGCATCCAAAATTTATTAAAGTGTAATTTTGTACACTGAACTATAATTTTATTTTTATTATATTTAGTTTTTTTTTTTAATTTTTATTTTTAGTTTTAATTTTTAGTTTTTTTTTATTTTATAAATTGGAAAGAAAACACGAAAACGAATAGAGTATTAATTTATGTATAGAGAAAAGAAGATCAATAAGTCGTATTTACGTTCGCAAGACCCCACTTGGCATTATATAATATTCTAGTGTAGTGTAGTGTTCTTGCAATGTGAGATGTAAAGGCTCTCGATTGAACCTTTAGATGTCGAAATTGAATTCGAAACAAATAAGATATATAAGTGAAACGAATTGATTGAAATTGAAACCACAAACTATGTACGTACATAAATGTGAATAGCTTGATAAGAAACTTTGTTTAATTCAAAATAGAATTCAAGAAATTGCAAATTAATTTAGAGAAGTAAAAACAATTTAAGGCATTATATTAATAATTATAACAAATAACAACCACAATAATAATAAAAATAATAATAAATAATAATAACAATAATAATAATGAAGAACCGAAATCCTAAAAAGAGAAATTTTTCATTCAAATTCAAGATGCTTGCGCTTGAGTTCTTATTCACCAAATGTTAATAATACGTAGCTGCAACATCTTACACACTCTTAAAGCATTTGAAGAAGTATGATGATGCTGCTTTAGAAGCTTACTACTAATCAATGGAAATAAAAAAAATAAAAATGTTTTTTTTTTTTTTTTTGCTGAATATAGCTAAACTTTTTATTTTTTTCTTTAATTCCAAGCAAAAGAAAATAGCTCAATCGAAGCCATGTATAATTCCTTCTATAATACATGAATAGAAATTTATAAAAAAAAAAAAAAAAAATTCTCTTCTTTTGTATCAGAAGAAGTGCGCTGCGACATTTATAGATGTTGCGAAAGAAAACCCGAAACATGCCTCAGGTTATGAGAATGTTGCGACAGCAAATAAATTTGCTTATTGTGGAAACATATTAAATTTAGAATTTCTGTAATATTTTATTAATATATATAACGCTTTAAATTAATTTACAGTGGAAATCGCATTATGTAAAACTAAAATAAAGATATGCTTTCAGTAAAAACAATTTTTTATCAATTTGATAAATTCTTCTTCATATTTATAGGTATTTGAAGAAGGTCAACAACCAAAAAAAAATCACTACAATTTTCTTTTCTGAAATCAACCCTTTGGTGTCCAAATTGTAGTCCCTATGCGCAACAATTCCAATCTCCCAGTTGAAACGTTTTTATCAGGCATGCTCTAGAAATCGAATACCCATAAAAAATATTCGAAATAAATGTGATATTTCAATAGAAATCTAACCTTTCTGAAAATGTGAATCACTCGCGGGGGTGTTATATAGAAACATACACAATCGTTGGAATCAGATTTGAAATGGACACTTTGTCAACATAAGAACATCATCGGAATTCATACACACACACGTCGAACAAGAGATAGAAACGAATGCACTTCTATCGTGAGGAAGAATTCGGAATAGCCATAAGTCGGATCAACAACGATTCTATCATAAGGTGCTTGAATAGTAGAAGCTACACATTCTTCTGAGATTTTCCCCATAAAATGTACGCGAAAACTTTATTGTATTGTATTGTAAAACACATACCAATAAATGGAGATAAGTGCAAGCAACCGTTCGAAATAACCCTGCAGTAATATGGACTGACCCAAGTGTAGCCTTCCATGGAACGAACTGTCATAATTTAAGCGGTAGGGTTTGGACCGGTCAAATGCCAGTCCTTCTTAGAAAACTGACCGGCTCATTACTGCAGTTAAGCTATCGCATCTCTAATACAGAGGCATCGGCGCGGTAAGAACGATTTAGCGGTACCACACTCCCACGTATTGCTTGCGCTCTTTGTTTTTTGATTCGCTTTTTTTGTCAGTCACTCTCGAACTCTTGTGAAAGCAACACCGCGTGCGCATCGTACCTACAACAAAAAATTCGCTTTTTTCTTTTAGTTCATTTCCTCGCTTCTCTCACATACAAAGTGTACACAAATACACTCACTTTAATTTTGCCGATCACTTTTATAGACAGAAAATGTGTTATAGGAGTTCCTCAGCAAAAGGGGGGTTAAAGTGGACGAATTTTGGTAAGTTGTTTTGTTTTTCACTCTCTGGTGCCGTCCTCTGTATTGCGATGCGATAGCTAATTTCGAGTTGCAATCGGAACGGTTTTTTTTTTTGATAGTTTTTGATTCATAAAATTGAACTGAAAGGTTCGGAAATGCATTTTATATGCTCACAACACATACCAATAAAACTGAAAAAGAAAATAAGTGCAAACAACCGTTCCAATTGGGACTCGAAATAAGCTATCGCATCTCTAATACAGAGGCATCGGCGCGCCAAGAACAATTTTGCGAAAGCCACTCCCACGTATTGCTTGCGCTCTTTGTTTTTTTGATTCGCTTTTTTTTGTCAGTCACACTCGAACTCTCTCTCTCTCACACTCTTTTAGTGCATTTCCTCGCTTCTCTCACACATGCAATCTCGCTTTAATTTTGCCGATGACTGTTATAGACAGAAAATGTGTTAAAGGAGTTCCTCAGCAAAAGGGTTAAAGTGGACGAATTTTGGTAAGTTGTTTTGTTATTCCGTCTCTGAACTTTTTCACTTTTAAAATAGATTTCTCAATTCGCTATTCTCAAACGGTGGAGATCTTTAGCCCTACTCTGAATATTCTCGGGGAACGAACTCCCGGGGAATTTGCTTTTCTCGAGACTAAAATGCTCCTGTTTTATATAGATAGGGTAAGGAAAATTATGGGTATGCGTGAAATACCCATTCTCCATGACTTTTCTTCGCCCAAACATTTAAAATTCCCCGGGAATATTCAGAATCGGGCTGATTATTTCTTCTTTTGAGGCCTATTCTAAATGAATATTGCCCGTCAATTTTGTTTCTCTAAAAAGTTTTCTCCGCGGAAAAGGGGATGAGTAGTCTTAAGGTCAGTTATATTAGATACTTTATATTACCTTTCCAGTGTGCTTAGAATGGGAGAGTTTTTTTCGAATTCTCAGGGGAAAATTTCCCCAAGTTTCAGAAGCGGCCCGAATTTGATTTCTATGGATGTGTTCGGTAAATGACGTATACATTCCCGCTTCGTGCAATGGGCCTTTAGACATGCAGGTTGTTAGAGTGAACGACCTTAGGGGCAGAGTAAAATAAGATACATATATCGATTCCAGAAGCAATTTCCAATTCAAGAAGCACAGTCGGGTTTTTCGATTAACCTACGCCATGATGACATTTCTTACAGTATTGTCGACAATTTAGCTTTACTGAACGTTTCCTTGGATCCTAAGAAACTTCACAAAGTGAAAATTCCCGGATATCTCTATATTTTTCCTCGATAGGACACACCGCTATTAATTTCATTACCCAAGGAAATATTTCAAATTTATTTATTAAAAATCGGTGTAGAGGCTTAAAAGATAAAATGCTTAACGGCGAAGTTTCTGGAAATACTCTTCTTCTTCCTTGGCCATAGATGGCCACTCCAAGGTGGAGCATAGGGCGGCACGAAAAGGCTCTAGTTTTCGCAAAAACCATAAACTGCCGAAAAGTAGACAGGCGCGAACAGAGAAAAATTATTAGGTAGATGCCAGATTTCGGGTTCGGCCGTTCTTCTCGGAAACTACCGCGAATGATCGCGTTTGGAAAATGTTCATTTATTCGTAATATTTTGAGGAATTTCTGAAAAATTTGTGTTGGCGGGAGGTATTGGCAATTGCTTCATTTTGAGTATGGCACATTTTATAGTTTTTTAGGTCTTGAAAAAAGGGCTGCATTACTTCTGAACATTGTAGAAAAATTGAAAAATGTTATGACAATTTTGTAACTCTTGTTGCTTAGCGTTGCTCATGATACAAGAAAACAAGATAGCGCCACTTCAGTACCGCTATTTTGAGGCCGAAAATTGAGTTTGTGACGTCACTGAGCGAGAAATTGTTGTTGTTTCCCATGCTATTCAAAAAAGTAAAAAGCCGGTTTAACATGGGAAACAACAACAACAACGAATCGCGATTTTGAGTTTGTGACGTTTCCTCTCCCAAGTGGCGCTATCTTGTTTTCTTGTATCATGTGGCCGCCATTTCATTTCGATTAAGGGGGGTGGGGGGTTATATTTAATCCCATATTAAAGTGCTAATTTCATTCATCCTTGTATAGTTTTTCCGGAAAAGTGAAACTATCTGACAGTAGGAATTTACCTGGAGATCCTCTTTTGTGATGATATGATGAAAGAAAAGAAAAAATTTAAAATGTCGTCCCCCCACAGCACAATTGAAAATAATTTCAGTTCTGCTATGTGATTCGAATCGAATCTTCCCCTTTTTCTTCTTCTTCTTCTTCTTCTGGAAAATAATTTCAATTGTGCTACGAGAATTCGGAATTGAAAGCGAACATATTTTCAAAATTCGTGAGACTTTACGCCCAGTCATGTTTGTGGTACCACATTCTTTTCTTTTAATTTCATTTTATTTCGATTTGAAGTAGTTTTTGTTGTTGCCGTTTCCCCGTTGTCGCTGTTGGCTTTGTTGCCTTTGCTTTTGCCGTCCATCGATTTTATTTTATTCGAAATGAAAATTTTTCTCGATTCGACATAAAATGGTCAAATGAAATTCGATATACAAAATATAAGTATTAGAAATGCGACCAACAGCATTGCGAGTCATCCCATTCAGATTGAGTATAGTTTATAAAGAGTCATCATGAAATTGGAGGAAGAAATCTCCATGTTTTTTTTTTTTTTAATTTTTTTATTTATTATTCATTTTTTCCTTTTTCGCGAGTGAGTGCAAAATTCTGTTATATTCGCCTTGTCTTGTCATCTGAGAAAAGAATAAATTTTTATACGTCCGATGTGACACGAATGGCGTGAATTCGTTTCCCTCCCCCCTACCCTGTCGAACACTGACTACGCCCTTACGAAATTCAGATTGAATAAAAAGTTTTCTAACCTCCAACTTTTTTCTTTCATTTTTTTTCATTTTTTTTGCTGGTAATAAGCAAAGGCTACGGCTTAATTGAATTCTGCGGATTTAATTAGAATGTTCCGCGTACATTGTATTGCCATTGAAGTTGTCTCATTGTGGAGCTCCATCAGTCGCCATAGCTTCTATATTTTCTCCACATACCTATAGAGTTTAATCGAATAGGTCGTTGGTATATCAAAGGAGAGCGAGAGAGGAGGAGGAGGAGAGTACCAACCTATCCATCCAGCCGTTCGCATCTCTGTATTCTTTCATTCAAGCTGAGCTGACATTCGCATTCCATTGGGTAACTCCAGATAACAAAAAAAAAAAAAAAAGGCGAATATTGTGAGTACTTACGTAAATTATGATTATGCCCCATCGAAATAGAACAACAATTTCTTATGTAAATGGTGAAAAGTGAAATTCGACAACGCAACTTGTCAACTTGGCTGTCAAAAAAAGGAAGCTACATAAGCATGTCCTTCTCATTCAGGTTACATCGCATCGATTTCGCTTTTTAAATAACTGTTGCCAGATTTTTTGGAGAATATTCCATTGAATGTCTCATAACAATGCCAAAATTGCGTAAAATTCAATTTTGAAATTTTCTAAAGACAAAAATTTGGTCGCATAAGAATTTTCCTGACCACTTTTCTGCCCCAAGAGAGAGTTTCTAGAATAGATAGTTTCGGTTATCGATAATTTTGATAATCGAAAGATGAATTTTCGAGCGGCTCTCGCCCTTATCTAAACAAAGGCATTTTTAGGAATCTGTCCATTTCAAAAAGAAGAAAACCCCCTCTGTCACTGCCATCACCACCTTTCCAATGCTAAATTAAATGTTCATGAATCAAAAACTATTGGATAGTCTTCAAAAACCATCGATATTTTCGATACTTTGAAACCATTGATAGTATCGATAGTGCTATCGATTGGTGGTTCTCCAGCTCTACAAGTTACCCCAATCTTCTACAGAGCTGTAAGTTTATTTTACAGCTATCCCCGTTATATAAGGAATCCTTGAAAACAAATTCTATCCTATATAGCTATGTGAGCCGAAACGGGGTTTCAGTCTCTCCAAAGTTCTTACAGAGAATACCGGAGGACATATGAGAAGTTAAAGAATTTAAAATTTTAGATCATTTCTCATACGAAAATGAATCTATATATAAGTATCTCGAAATGGTATCATCTAACAATTGATTAGCACCAAAAAAATTTTTTTATTCGACTATCAGTCTTTTTTAGAAATCCGGATTTGCCTTTCATTTCTGTTTTAAAAAAAAATAAAAGATTAAGAAGATTTTGAGGCATCGTGTACACCGACTTTAAAAATTTTTTCAAACCCTATCACCATCCCTTTAAGGGGGTCTTCTCATTGAAAACCCGTTTTTTGGACCCTTTTTAAAAAAATTCTTATTTGAAAACGCAAAGAATAATTGAAAACTTTTTTTATTTATTGTATTACAAAAGGTTCAAAGTAAATAAAAAAAAATTTGTTGCCTCGATACGTGGGCTGTTCAAAAAGTAATGAGACTTCAAAGTTGGTGGTGAAAAAAAAAAGGTGCCGTCACGGCGGCCACGATTCCGGGTCTCCGGAGCGTCCGAAATGGAAAAAAAAACGGGGTTATAATCAGTATAGATGTAATTCTCGGGTGAACCTCAAGCTTAATTTTGTGATTTTTTTTGACAAAATGGCGGCCATTCAAAAAAAAATTTCAATTTCGGCTTTTTTTTTGTAGTTTAGTGTAAAAAAAAAATAGTAAAAAAATTTTTTAAAATTATGGTCGAGGTTCACCCGAGAATGGTGACAATTCTGCGTCGATTCCACTTTGTTTCATGAAAATCGGTTCAGTTGAACTGGAGATATCATGGCCGCCAGTTCGAAAAACGTGGTTTCGAGATAAACGCGTTTAAAGTTTGAAGCAACGCAAAAATTACTCGTTTTAGCGCAGATCTTGCTCGACAAAGAAGGCTATATCCTCTAAACTATTTCGAATTTCAAAAAATCCTTTTAGGGGCATATTCACAACTACCCAAGCTATAAATAAATGCAAAAAAAAAAAAGTCCAAAAAAAAAGTTGCTCAATGAGAAGACCCCCTTAAGGTGCATTGACACTACTTGGTTCTGTTATCTTCTTCTTCTTCTTGGGTGTTTAAGTATCCCGGTCTATCCCGGGGTCCGCAAAACGCGACCAGTTCCTCCATTTTGTTCTGTCGGTTGCATCATCCGAGGTAAGTCCTACAGCCTCTAGGTCCCTACTACTTGGTTCTGTTATATACATAATTAACATTATCCAGATAAGAAAGCCTTCTAACTATGTGAAGCAAATTGATCCAATATTAATACACACATTCTTAAACATAAAGAATTTTGTTGAATATTCAAAAATATATATAAGTATATATAAAAAAAATATATAAAATCTCGACATTTATAAAATATATCACATTCAGAACAGCTCATCACAGCACGATTGATTTCGTACAAAAATTCTGGGGACATTCCACGTGACATGAAATTATTGTTTTTTTTTTTTTTTTGTGTTGCTAAATTTTAATTGGTTGCAAAATAAAACCTCAGAGATCCTTGAATATCATGCATTATTTCACCTTAAATTTAAGGTTGATCCATATATTTTAGAAGTGAAATGCTGGAAAGGTTGGAATTTTGTGCAGTTGCTTCAAATGAAAACATTTGCTTGAAATCCTTTTACGCTTCTAAACACGGAAAAAAAAGCTTCCAAAGTACTTTGTCAAGGACTAAAAGCGAAAATAATGAGATGATTGGTGATTAAAGTGAGTAGCGGTGAGCCTGTATTAATCATGATCGTCTTTAAATTCCGACTCCAACTTCTGTAAGAAAAATAGAATAAAACATTTGAAAATCAATTAAACTTTTTTGATGTATAAATAATTAAAAATTTTTTTTTATGTCCAGGTCTAAAAGCAAAGTTTGAAAGGTTTTTATATATTCCACAAAACAGTTTTATTGATAAATTATTATTTGTTTTTTTTTTTTTTTTTTTTTTTTTTCGAGGAAGTTGCCGAGACAGAACGAAAATTTTATGTAGGTACGTAAAAATTGGTTGGAAACACTTGAAACGTAGGCGTCGATGACGACAATGCTCTTTGTTATTGTGGTTCAGCTATTCTCCAGTAAAAGCTTTTTATTTCTGGCTGATGGTGGCATAAATTTCATGTCACTTTCAACCGAAATATTTCAACATCCATATAAAAATATATTTTTCACAACTCTTCAATACAAGTTTGAGTTTAATAATTTAATATTAATTATCAACAGAAAAAAAATATTCTTTTCATGTTTAAAAGTTCGTGATTTTTTTTTGTTTTTTTTTTTTCTGATTCGGTAGAATTTACGTGCATAGTTGCACGATCTTTCGATTTAAACGACACACAGATGAAACACTTATAAATGAATTGGTTCTTACATTCAAATATACCTTAAAAAAAATATATATATATGTTATTGGTTAAGCGCTATAGTTATCAAAATGTTTGAATATTTATGTAAGTGTTTTAATGTTTTTTACGTGTGTGTGTGTGTGTTTTTGTGTGTTCCAAAATATAGTGTTCTGTGCATGATTATAGCAGCGTTTTTTTTTTTTTTTTTGTGTTCGCCACTTGATGGACGAAAGCAAAAGCAAAGAGAAGAAAGACATTTTAATGTCAATTATGCTTCGCTTTCCTGCTCTTTTAACTGAGATTCAATAACTTGTGCTAGTTTTTGACGCCTGGCTTGACTTGGTATCGGAAGTAGTTTTCGTTGCGTTTCATTGCCTGAGAACATGCCGAATACTTTTTTCGATTTCGCCTTCAAAACGATTTCCAGATCGTTTTCCTTTGCAACAACTTTTCCGATTTCATTCCATAAATACGTCCAAGCGACGTTCCATGACGCAAACAATTCATTTTTTGTAGCATAAATCACACGATGATTAGTGATGAGTATGAACTCCTTTTGTTGAACGATCTCTTCATATTCGACATAGCTATCAGTGCTAGCGTATTTACCCTTTTCAATTTCCCTAAGAAAAAAAAAAAAAAAAAGTTAATAAATAAATTTCAATAAATATGTAACAGGTTGGCTGATAAGTCCCCGGTCTGACACATAGATGGCGTCGCTAGTATTAAATGCATATTATTTTTATATAGTGGCAACCTTCAAATGATTCGTGTCAAAATTTGACGTCTGTAAGTCAATTAGTTTGTGAGATAGAGCGTCTTTTGTGAAGCAACTTTTGTTATTGTGAAAAAAATGGAAAAAAAGGAATTTCGTGTTTTGATAAAATACTGTTTTCTGAAGGGAAAAAATACAGTGGAAGCAAAAACTTGGCTTGATAATGAGTTTCCGGACTCTGCCCCAGGAAAATCAACAATAATTGATTGGTATGCAAAATTCAAGCGTGGTGAAATGAGCACGGAGGACGGTGAACGCAGTGGACGCCCGAAAGAGGTGGTTACCGACGAAAACATCAAAAAAATTCACAAAATGATTTTGAATGACCGTAAAATGAAGTTGATCGAGATAGCAGAGGCCTTAAAGATATCAAAGGAACGTGTTGGTCATATCATTCATCAATATTTGGATATGAAAAAGCTCTGTGCAAAATGGGTGCCGCGCGAGCTCACATTTGACCAAAAACAACAACGTGTTGATGATTCTGAGCGGTGTTTGCAGCTGTTAACTCGCAATACACCCGAGTTTTTGCGTCGATATGTGACAATGGATGAAACATGGCTCTATCACTACACTCCTGAGTCCAATCGACAGTCGGCTGAGTGGACAGCGATCGGTGAACCGTCTCCGAAGCGTGGAAAGACTCAAAAGTCCGCTGGCAAAGTAATGGCCTCTGTTTTTTGGGATGGGCATGGAATAATTTTTATCGATTATCTTGAGAAGGGAAAAACCATCAACAGTGACTATTATATGTCGTTATTGGAGCGTTTGAAGGTCGAAATCGCGGCAAAACGGCCCCATATGAAGAAGAAAAAAGTGTTGTTCCACCAAGACAACGCACACCGTGCCACAAGTCATTGAGAACGATGGCAAAAATTCATGAATTAGGCTTCGAATTGCTTCCCCACCCACCGTATTCTCCAGATCTGGCCCCCAGCGACTTTTTCTTGTTCTCAGACCTCAAAAGGATGCTCGCAGGGAAAAAATTTGGCTGCAATGAAGAGGTGATCGCCGAAACTGAGGCCTATTTTGAGGCAAAACCGAAGGAGTACTACCAAAATGGTATCAAAAAATTGGAAGGTCGTTATAATCGTTGTATCGCTCTTGAAGGGAACTATGTTGAATAATAAAAACGAATTTTGACAAAAAAATGTGTTTTTCTTTGTTAGACCGGGGACTTATCAGCCAACCTGTTAATAAGAAAATTAAGTATTTACCTACTACCTACCTACAATCGCGTGGAAAATTTATCTTTTTTTTCGAAACTTACCTCAACAGTTTATTGCCTTTGGCTTCAGAACGACAGTAGTGTCGAAGTACGTTGTCGGGGTATATAAATCTTGGGGGACGTAGTCGTGTTATGTCTTCTGTTGTTACAGCTGCACGTTTGACTGCATCTAAACTGCCACTTGCGAAATCGACAACACCAGCTGTCGGACGTGCCACTAAACCAATGGCTCCTTTGCCAAGTCCTTTGAAAAATCCTTCAACACCTTCTTCCTTAGCGCCCGATACTGGTTTCTTTACAACTCCCGTAACACCATCGACAAATCCCTGCAAAAATTAATAAAGTAAAAAATTTAAAAAAAATATTTTTTTAAAAATAATAAATAATAATAAGTGTTAATGGAAATACTATCTCGCGATCTCAAAGGAGCTCAAAGGTGCTTCATAGGCCCTGAGCCTTTCTGCACTCTTCAGAAATCGTACAATGCAGAACTTGTTCGGATTTGGGAGCAAAGATGCCTTAAAGCATCCTGGATGAACTCAAAAGGTCAAAGGCAGGCTAAAAGATTCATCGCTCCCAACGAAAACGTCTCAAAGAGACTACTCTGCCTTGGCAGAGAGGATCTAAAAATCCTAACCGAATACCTGACGGGGCACTGCAAATTGAGATATCATCTCAAAAAGATAGGCCTCTCAAATGAATCAACATGCCGATTCTGTGAAATGGACGAAGAAACGCCAGAACACATTCTCTGCGACTGCCCTTCACTGAGCAGCCGCAGGCTGTTCCACTTTGGGGACGCAATGATCGCCCCCTACAAATTTTGGAACGTCTTTAAACCGTCCACAGTGCTCAACTTCATAAAGAGCCTAAGGATGGAGAATTAAAGAACCACTGGGGTTAGCACAATAGATCCTTTGTGGTCGCGGTGCGCATTATTCCCCAACTTTAATAATAATAATCTCGCGATCGGATCAAAATAGATAAATTCCAAGCAACACATTAATTCTCTGACATACCATAACAAGTCCTTTGGAACTCCGTGCAATGCCTTCTTGGAAAGTTTTGGGTTTCTTGAGCGCTGCCATGCGACGTTCCGTTGATAATCATCATCAAAAGTGAGGGCAGCAAGACCTTTACCCAAAGCGCCAGTTATTCTGAAGTTAATTATATACATTAAGAGCTATATATATGTATGTGAAGTCAAGAAGCATCAATAATGTTTTCCTTACTTTGAAACAGCCCCAGCGGCACCACCCACAGTGTGACCAAAGAGTGATTTTACACCCAAACAGAGACCTTCAGCAAATTCACCAGGACCTTGAATCGCGCCCTTTTGAGTGTGATATTTAATGAGAATTGAAAACATTTACGATTATTTTTGCTTTTGAATCCTCCAAATCGATTTCGTACCTGGAATGGCTCATAGAATAAATCTTCGACGCCTTTCTTTAAACCGACTACCAAACCGTATGGATTACCAAGCACATCAAGACCGAGTACCAAAACATACAATTGTTTTAATCCTTGACCAGTATAATGAGCCGTTACTTCCGATGTCAATTGACGTTGAGTAAAGAACTGGTATTCACGTTCGAAGAAAGCCAAACGAAATACCACATCATTGACATCAGTTAGTGTAACTCCGACGCCCTGTACCAACGTTGACAGTATTCCGGGCAAAGCAGACGTATCCGATCCGGCCATTGAGAAACTAACATGAATTTTCAATGGTCCCAAATGTAGGCTATCGTAATAATTCTTTTGCTCCAATTGTGAATGCGTTGCAACTAATTCTGAAAGCGGTAGCTCGATCAGAGCAACATCTTCTTTAAAAAGTTTCGCTGCAACATCATCGGACTCATCTTTTGAGAACATTTCTACGACGGCAGTTAGGAAAGGCAAATCGACTTTGAAGTGAAACTCCTGTATGAGCATACACACGTATTTATACTGTTTGACCGTGGAATTCGGTACAACTCTTTCCACAATACTGCACTCGACGAATGGCTTGAACGACACAGACATAGCGACACTTTTCGGTGGCGGCGTCGGTGCCAATACAACTGGGAATATGCAATCATATAGCTGATTATCCAATTGAATGCGATTGATCTTAGCATGGATTTGAGTTTGGAATGGAGAGCTATTTATTGATAACCAAACGCCCGGATAAAACGTACGTCGAATGTTACGTCCACTATTCGGTTTATCCAAGGTCATGAGAGAGAAGTCGAGCTAAAAATGGATTATCATTAAAATCAAGAAAAATTAAAACTTTTTTTTTTTTTTATATTATTACCTCGTGTTTGCCATCCAAGTAGTACTTCTTCACTTGATTAACACTTCTGTCAACTAAATATTCCTGATAAAGTGACTCAACCTGTGCCGTATCGTAATATTTCATAGTTTTATAACGTCGTTTATTTTTCTTTCGTTCCTCCCAAATAATACCTTTAAAAAAAAAATAAAAGGATATAGATACTGAAAACGAAAAAAAAAAGAAGAAAAACCCCGAAATATCCCTTTCTCGTCTTATTACCTGAGCTAGCAATACCCAAATAAAGAATATCAACACCAGTCTCGTTATTTATGATCGATAATCCGATTCCATAAATACGAATTTCCATCATACGTGTAAACGTCTGCAATGATGCACTCGTTTCCAATTTCTTTACAATATCCTCGTCTTTCGTGAAAAGCAACACACGCTGAAGACCATCCAAAAATGAAACCCAATACGCTTTTGTTCTATCTGACAGGCTAAAGTGGAATTAATCGAGAATTACTTAATCGATCCATTGACGGGAAGGAAATTACTCACGTTATTTCACCGATGTCATCACGCTTCAGGTCAATTGCTACATCTTTACCGAACGTTATTTTACGGCTTCCCATTGGAAAGGTCCACGTATAGAGAATGGAATGCTTGCTTTGTACGACCACTTGTTTTTTCTCATCCATAAACGTCTCAAAGAATGATAAAGCGCGCGGTGTATGATTTATTATAAGGCCAGGAGCATCCCCAGGATAATAGTGGGTGAATACAATATAAACGCCGCCTTCGGTTGCTTGCACATCGACATTGATGCCACCGTACTAAATGTTATTAAGTTAATAACCAGGGCTCGGATTTTGTTGACTTTTTTTAAATTTGATGCATACTTTAGGGAGTAAAAATTTTCTTCAACTCACATAAAGCTAAGATTCAAAGCGATTTTTTTAACTTCAATATGCATTTTTTTGAAGTTAGAAAAGCGGTTTGAAGTTCGATTTCGTCAAAACGAATTCGCAAAATGTTGTTAAGAAAAATTTTGGCGCCATAAAGTATGCCTTACATTTTTAAAAGTCAACAAAATCCGAGCCCTATTAATAACTAAAAAAAAAAAAAAAAAACACTTGCTCCATTTAAAGCTACTTACACTATTGTGTTCCAATTGTAATAGCACACACTGTGCCTCGGAATATTTAAAGGGCATTGTCACTTGTCCATGAACTCGAACAATGATCATGTGATCCGAATCATCTTTTGGCCAAATTGGCTGGCATGAATCGGACGTAATCTTCAAAATGAGAAAGAGAAAAAAGATAATAATAAATAATAATCAAAAGTCATCCATACTAACCTCAATCCATGGATCACCTGGACGTGAAAGTTCTTGCAAGTCAATGTTAAAATCGCATTTATTCGTTACAATGTAGAATGGTATAAAACTAATATGTTTAGTTAAGGAATTATTTGTCAAATGATTATGAACACCGATCTGAAAGCAAATTTCTCTCCCATATGAAAAATTTTTCACATTTCGTATAGTATTAACACGATGATACATACTTGATATGACTGATCGTTGGCTTTGCATGTTACAGACCCAATCGAACCTGCAACATCTAATGGAATCTTTTCACTCCACACACCATTATCAACACGTATCACAGCACATTTCTTGTCGAAAAAGATTTTTTCACGAAACGAGAGCATAATGGGCCCCGTATATTCTGGCGGATGATATAATACGTCAACGTTCTCATTATCAGTCCGATAGCTAAGCATGAGTCCTGTATTATTAATCATCCAGAATGGACTGTATAGTGTTAGCTGAAGGCTTCCTTGACGGTTTTCGAAACTGAAAAAATTTATTATAGATATTATACATATATATATATATATATATAACAGGTTGGCTGATAAGTCCCCGGTCTGACACATAGATGGCGTCGCTAGTATTAAATGCATATTATTTTTATATAGTGGCAACCTTCAAATGATTCGTGTCAAAATTTGACGTCTGTAAGTCAATTAGTTTGTGAGATAGAGCGTCTTTTGTGAAGCAACTTTTGTTATTGTGAAAAAAATGGAAAAAAAGGAATTTCGTGTTTTGATAAAATACTGTTTTCTGAAGGAAAAAATACAGTGGAAGCAAAAACTTGGCTTGATAATGAGTTTCCGGACTCTGCCCCAGGAAAATCAACAATAATTGATTGGTATGCAAAATTCAAGCGTGGTGAAATGAGCACGGAGGACGGTGAACGCAGTGGACGCCCGAAAGAGGTGGTTACCGACGAAAACATCAAAAAAATTCACAAAATGATTTTGAATGACCGTAAAATGAAGTTGATCGAGATAGCAGAGGCCTTAAAGATATCAAAGGAACGTGTTGGTCATATCATTCATCAATATTTGGATATGAAAAAGCTCTGTGCAAAATGGGTGCCGCGCGAGCTCACATTTGACCAAAAACAACAACGTGTTGATGATTCTGAGCGGTGTTTGCAGCTGTTAACTCGCAATACACCCGAGTTTTTGCGTCGATATGTGACAATGGATGAAACATGGCTCTATCACTACACTCCTGAGTCCAATCGACAGTCGGCTGAGTGGACAGCGATCGGTGAACCGTCTCCGAAGCGTGGAAAGACTCAAAAGTCCGCTGGCAAAGTAATGGCCTCTGTTTTTTGGGATGGGCATGGAATAATTTTTATCGATTATCTTGAGAAGGGAAAAACCATCAACAGTGACTATTATATGTCGTTATTGGAGCGTTTGAAGGTCGAAATCGCGGCAAAACGGCCCCATATGAAGAAGAAAAAAGTGTTGTTCCACCAAGACAACGCACCGTGCCACAAGTCATTGAGAACGATGGCAAAAATTCATGAATTAGGCTTCGAATTGCTTCCCCACCCACCGTATTCTCCAGATCTGGCCCCCAGCGACTTTTTCTTGTTCTCAGACCTCAAAAGGATGCTCGCAGGGAAAAAATTTGGCTGCAATGAAGAGGCCTATTTTGAGGCAAAACCGAAGGGGTACTACCAAAATGGTATCAAAAAATTGGAAGGTCGTTATAATCGTTGTATCGCTCTTGAAGGGAACTATGTTGAATAATAAAAACGAATTTTGACAAAAAAATGTATTTTTCTTTGTTAGACCGGGGACTTATCAGCCAACCTGTTATATATATATTCTGAACTTACAGCACATATAAATTCATATCCATTGGAACAGCAGAATCATATGATTTGAATTTCCATATTTCAATATTTTCATGCTCTTCGGATATTTCGGTTGTGCAACTCCAATCTTTCTCCAAATATTGTAAAAGCTAGAAACACAAAAAAACAAATTCAATTCCAATTACATATCGAAAGTATTTATAAATCTTATATGAAATAACGAAATAATCGACTTACCCTGACAACTAAGTAGCTGACACTTTCCTTTCGCGTGCTCGCCAACTTAACGGTTGGTAAATGCAGCACATCGCCAGGTTCTACCTCCTTTTCACCATAGTCCAGTATATCCTCTTTTCGATTGTGGGAAACGACTTCGGATTTTTTATGTCCATCAATTGAGTCTTCTTGCTCGCGGACACTGCATCCAGCTACCGACACAATGATACCAATCGGAAGTGCATTACGTAGATACATTGGCGGTTTTAGGTGAATTGTATAGTAGGCGCTAAGGAGTTTATATTTATTGGTATTCTCATAATAAATTTCGGTTTTTGTCCGTATAGCAGTTAGATATAAACTTTCGTATGTATGGATTGGATCGCATTGAAGTTGTCGTGTGTATTCTAAGTCTGTTGGCGAATCATTCCATTTGAATCCTTGAACAGATGTTTTATAACCCTGTTTTCAAAAAAAAAAAAAAAAGAAAAGATTTTCAAATATTTCCCCATTCCTAATGAAATTATCATATTTAGTGATTACTAGAGCGTGTATTTTTAAGCATTTATAAATTTGAAGCATACTTTGTGGGGGGGATATTTTTTTTCTTATCACCATTTTGGAAATAAGTAGCGAATTTGAACTTCAAGGGGATTTCCTAGCTTTGAAAAAGTCTTAAATAGGCTAAAAATCGATTTGAATCTTAACTTTATGTAAATTTAACAAATTTTTTGCCCCATAAAGTACGCTTCAATTTTATAAATGCTTAAAAATACACGCTCTAGTGATTACTTACGCTTAACGAGAAGTGAAGTTCCTTGTTATCGGCATAGACCGCATGCAAAGGTACGTGGAAGACACTATGAGCGGGGACTTCACCAATTAATATAGGTCGATTGGTTTTCGGATTCATGCGATATATGTTTGCTGCTATAGCGAAATGGTTAGAGATCTAGTGGAGGTAAAAAAAAAAAAAAAACAGACAAAATTTAAATGTGAAATAGTATGCATTTTGAGAGAGTTCTCTCCGTTGAGAGCATTTTGCGAACAATTATGAACTTTTTATATGTAGAAAACTATTTTTTTTTTTTATCCTTGCTTAGAATGTGAAAATTAGGCCTATTCACGAGACCTCGGTATCGTTGCAAAAGTGTAAAAATTTTGTTAGGCTTCCAACAACAACTTGTATTGAAAAATCTTCCAATTTTGCACTTACCGAGGTCTCGTGAATAGGCCTATTGTTTTCTGCTATTCAAAATTTCTTAGCGATTAATCAATTTGATAGATATCCTAATACTTACATTTACAACGCCATGAATATTAACTTTCGTAGTGCCAAAATCTGTTCGAACTTCGGAAACAATTCCCCAAGGATCTTGATTTGCTCCTCGGAAAAGAGCAAAGTAACGTTTGTCTGTTTTTGAACTGGAAGTTGAATTTCTTTATTGATGTCACCGATCTAAGATTATTGCAAGAAATTTTCGTTAGAAATTATATTAAATTGTAGCGTATGTATATATATATATTGCCCTGGCAGAATATTGTTCTGTAGCCCATACCTAATAATTATGTCGAAGAAACTATAGGTCAAATGTGATTTTTAACCTTCCGCTTTTGCAAACAAAAGTTTTTCATGCCATATTCGACTTATTTTCGTCATCATTGTTGGTGAAAACATCTCAAAAAGCTGAGAAACAATCACTTCAACGTCCCCGAAAACTCAAGACATTGAAAAAATTTAATATTTTCTTTAATAACTATCAAAATGGATGACGGGCAGCGTTGGAGCTGGAGTTGTTGGGCCTAATTTTCAGAAAGCAGCTGCTATGGGGAAAACATCATCCATTTTTCAGGCGGAAGTCCACGCCTTAGAGCTGTGTGTCAGAGAATGTATACGAAGGAACACTTCAGGTTCCCACATATGTGTCTTCTCAGACAGTCAGGCGGCTCTGAGAGCCCTTTCAGCATTCACTATCAACTCAAAACAGGTATATGAATGCCATGGGCTTCTTCAAACCATATCCAGGAGGAATACTGTTACTCTACATATATTGGATACCGGGGCATGAAGGACATCCAGGCAATGAAAGAGCGGACTGCCTAGCCAAAAGATGTGCGGCAAACCCTTTCATTGGACCAGAACCATTCTGTGGGGTTAACAATAGCTACAGAAACGACCTGATTAGGAAATGGGAGGAGAAAAGCGTAAATGAATGCTGAAGGAGAGCCCACAAGGGCATGCGGCAGGCAAAAAGGGTCATAAGTCTCACGACCATCAGGGCGGAAGCTACACTTAACCTGAGCAGAAACAATATCAAGATCTAAACTGAACTTTAACGGGCACTGTAGACTGAAATATCACCTGAAAAAGATGGGTGATAAATCGAAGATCTCTGTAGACTTTGCAAGTCAGTGTCTAGGGCAAGAAAAATGTCCCTCAAGCAATTAGTCGTTTTAGTCCTTTGAAAATTCTAAGATTCTATAATAGTCTTAAATTATGCTAAAGGAACACAGGCTGCACAAAAGATCTTTTGGGTCGTGGTGCTTTACAGCCTACTTAATAATAATAATAATAATATTAATAACTATCTTAAAATGTGGCCAATTTATGATGATTTTTCAAGGAAAATTTTATTATTTCTCATGCCTAAAATTATGCTAAGAATCAAAATAAGAAAAATTCAATTTAAAAACATTTTTGATTAGGTAGAAATTTCAATAATTTGTAGCATGCTTTTAGGCATATTTAAGATGGGCCTTCTTTTTGAAAAGCGGAAGAAAAACAATTCGGCTTTGGCCTATGGCTCCCTGGGCATTCTTTCTCCAAAAAAAAAAAATGTAGAATCTTATTTCACTAGGGCAATTTTTTTTTTTTTTTTTTTTTTTTTTTTGTCGAACAAAAACGATCCACATATGCTCGAAGAATAATGGCATTACCTTAACGAAAATATTATATTCAGCATCCTCTTCCGTTTGGACGTCACAAAGGTCCTTTGTTTGTAAATATGCACGGCCGCCTGCTGAAATTGTGCAGCTCTTAACGCTTTTCGGATTGATCTCATTCTTTTCGGTGTCGGCTTTAAAAACAAGCGAATTATTTAACTTATTCGGAGACGATTGTGGCATATGACATTCATGTAGTGTAAAGAAACCACGTTCGAAATTTATGGAAATATCAAATCCCGTATCATTTTCAACAACATAGGGCGCTATGACTTCCGGTTTAATTAATCCTTTTGAGTCCATCGCTTGAGAGAACGCTTCACCGATGTCAGTTAACAATCCCAGACATGTTTTCGACAATGTTAATTCCATATTCTCATCCGATTGTACTTTAATATTCATTGTTTGTTCCTCTTCGCCACTGATCTCGTTTTGTTTCTTCTCCATTGCAACTGAGAAATTCAGTTCCCATGGAAGGAATTCTCTTTCACCTTCGAGCGTCATACGTTCGTTCAATTCAATTATCGGCTCCCATTCACCCATTGCAAGATTATAGTAGTTCATGGAAAGTGTGAGTGAACCTTTAAGACTTAGATTATGACTCCAGTCGCTTGCAACAGCATTGAGACGAGTATCAATTAATATTAATGGTGTTGTGTAGTATCCGACACCGGATTCCACAACAAGTGCAATACTCGGAATTTCCAGTATACAGCATTCGGATTTCTTTGTTTCATAGCCATCATCTGCATTCCTAGTATCCACATATGCCAAGGCATCAATAGCTTGATCTAGTCATAGAAAAATGAATGCGAGAAAGAAAAAAAAACTTAATACAACTTATAATACAACAAAAGAAGAGCGTGAATATACATGAAGAGATCCAATCCAATGATAAGTAGTAGTAGCAGAAAAAATAAAGCACTAACAAGATATGAATACAAAATAGACTCACCAGGTTTAAGGAACCAATAATCTCGATCTTTAAATTTCTGTTGCTGCCAAATATCTCTATAGCTGGGAAAATCAGTTTCTTTATTTAACGCCAGCTCCCCGTTTCCGGTTTGGAAAGTCTGCAATGCTTTATTGAACAACTCAATGGTGGCTGGCGATACATTGATAATGATTTCGCTAAATTTAACGCTCACATGGAGACCCTTTTCATCTGGTGTTGAGCCTTGAATGCTAATGACGCACGGATGAATTATATAATGTTTGGTTGCTTCACGTTTTTCAGGCATAAACGAACACATGTACATTTTCAATGAATCAATTTGTCCGTTAACCGTCTGTCGCTCACCAATCGAACGATAATTCAGATGAGCTTGCATCTATAAAAATTAAACCAAAAAAAAAAAAAATAAAAAAAAATTTATTGAAGATTTTCTCCATGGAGAGAGAGCCTCTAGTTTGTTTAACTAGTCTAAGGAATTGATACGTTTATCATAAAAAATTTTTAAAGAAAAGGGGACGTCTTATAGGGCATTTACATATACGTTTTAGCGCTACTCGTTTAAGCTAAAACGACTAAGTCAAAACGGGGTGTTTACATATGCGCATGTCGTTTTGTCATTTTGTGGTTCTCTTTTGTTTGCTTAACACGTGAAATATGAGTGAATATTGTAATTTAGATAAGAAGCAATTATTGAAATTGTGTTCGTTTTCTACATTGGTTGTGGAATTAACCTCACAATTTTTAAATTAGAAATTTCAATTACCATATGTCTTGCATTTTTATAGTGATGACACTCAGATTTCGATATTTTTATCAGTTATAAGCAGGATTTATCTTGTTTAGCTACTTGTTTTAAATCAAAACAGGAAAGTTTCTCGTTTTAGTTTTGTATGATAAAACGGGAAATAATCTAAGTTGTTTTAGTGCTAAAACGGGCAAAGTTGATAAAACGCGAATAAAACGACATATGTAAACGGCCTAATTACTATGGTCATAATGTTCTTTGAAAGGCTTACATTGAAAGTACTTACATTGAAAATAATAGCATTGCAATTGATGTCTTCTACACTTTCAACCAATATGATATCCGGCTCATCTATATGAAGTGCTAATATGACCTTCTTTTCAACTAATTCTTCATCGGCAACCGAAAATACTGAAAAAAAAAAAAAAATAATAAAAGTTAACGAAAAGATCATTCAATGATTAAATACCGGAGTAGTAATCAATTTACCTGCTGATTGCTTTCGCTTGGGAGATTCTATTTTGGCTGCTGCTGATGGAGCTACGACGACTGGTGGTTGGATCGTCTCGCTTGGAGGCGCAGAAATAAAACTGCTTATTTGCAAGAGAAAGTCAACGCTTAAGATCAAGTCGAAACCACAAACACGCACTTCAGCTGTAAATGATTTTTTTTTTTTTTTTTTTTTTTTTAATTAATGTATCATAAAATTCATGAAAAAAAATCCTTATCGTACCGAAAGTATCATTTTCACTTATAATCGCAGTTACATCAACCATGAAATTCTTTTCGTTATAGCACTGATCAACCACTTCCTGGTGACTTCTCGATTCGGAAATATTTTTCAGTTTCCAGTCCTTGCGGCAAAGATAGTTTGTTAGTTTACCTTCCGACTTCTGTCGCATATCATCAATTTGTAAATTGCAAAGAACAACTGAAGCGCTTAGGGTTCCATCTATTAATTTTGAACCCTTAATAGCCACAAAGTGTAGTCCAAAGCGAGCCAAATCATCAAATTCACCTAAGAAAAAAAAAAAAAAAAAAAAAAAAACGAACAAGAGAGAAACCAAGAACATTTTAAAGTTATAATAATTAATAATAATTAAATAAAATTTAAACCAATCAAAAAAAAAAAAAAAAATTGAATAAAATCCTAAACAGTTACCGCGAAAATTGACAACGATGCCATCAAACTGGAAGTTGAATTTCATTTGCTCGTAGATCTTTGGCTGTTGTATATTCGATTTTAAGGCTTTTTCTTTTGCCATTTCTTTGCTCTCCTTAGCTATTTTCGATATAGCTGTAGCATCAGACGCAATTCCAGATGGCGAGGTTGAACGTACAGGAGGTGTTGGTGTTTGCACAACATTTTCTGGCTGTGGAAATTCGTCAGCACCTTCAGAAAGATTACCTTCCAATATAGACATAAGAAGTGCATAATCTTCCTGAAACAAGTTTATCTGAAAAAAAAAATATATATATATATATATACTTATATAGTCAAAAAATACATAAACACACATTATCAAAAATACATTCATACCTCGATAGTTTTTAGTCTTCCAGAAATATCTATTTCTGGTATATCTCTATACCAAGCACTGGAGAGATTACGCTTAACAAAAAGGGACATTGATATCTGCTCGAACATATTTATATCTGAGTTCACACCATAGACTAGATCAACAGCTTTAGAAATAAAATAATATAAAAAAACGTTTTTTTTTTTTTTTTGTGTGAGACGGATCAATTTGAAGAAAGATTCAACTTACTATCGAATGAAGTGCGTATTTGTATAATAGATGTCTTGTCATCTTCCACAAGATTAACTTTCATTAATTTCATGTCTTTTAAATCCAGCACCAATTCATCAAGCACTGCAGGACTTTGCGGTGCATTATTTAATTCAATTTCGTTTATGGAATTGGCTAATGTTATTGAACCCAAGTCTAGTGCGATAGCTTTCAGGCTTCCGGAGCTCTGGGGTACGATTATAATTGGCGCTTTAATACGAATATCGAATTTGATACGCGATGCACGCTCATAGGCGCTCAATGCATTTTGTTTGGCCGTTTCTGCTGCTGCTGCACTTGCTTCCTTTAAGGCTTGCTGGGCTGCTTGGAAGTTGTTCAGGAAACTCTGAGGAAAGTTCGGTTTTTTTTTGCTTTGAATGTTGTTCTTAAAATCGTAAATTATCTAACAGGTTGGCTGATAAGTCCCCGGTCTGACACATAGATGGCGTCGCTAGTATTAAATGCATATTATTTTTATATAGTGGCAACCTTCAAATGATTCGTGTCAAAATTTGACGTCTGTAAGTCAATTAGTTTGTGAGATAGAGCGTCTTTTGTGAAGCAACTTTTGTTATTGTGAAAAAAATGGAAAAAAAGGAATTTCGTGTTTTGATAAAATACTGTTTTCTGAAGGGAAAAAATACAGTGGAAGCAAAAACTTGGCTTGATAATGAGTTTCCGGACTCTGCCCCAGGAAAATCAACAATAATTGATTGGTATGCAAAATTCAAGCGTGGTGAAATGAGCACGGAGGACGGTGAACGCAGTGGACGCCCGAAAGAGGTGGTTACCGACGAAAACATCAAAAAAATTCACAAAATGATTTTGAATGACCGTAAAATGAAGTTGATCGAGATAGCAGAGGCCTTAAAGATATCAAAGGAACGTGTTGGTCATATCATTCATCAATATTTGGATATGAAAAAGCTCTGTGCAAAATGGGTGCCGCGCGAGCTCACATTTGACCAAAAACAACAACGTGTTGATGATTCTGAGCGGTGTTTGCAGCTGTTAACTCGCAATACACCCGAGTTTTTGCGTCGATATGTGACAATGGATGAAACATGGCTCTATCACTACACTCCTGAGTCCAATCGACAGTCGGCTGAGTAGGACAGCGATCGGTGAACCGTCTCCGAAGCGTGGAAAGACTCAAAAGTCCGCTGGCAAAGTAATGGCCTCTGTTTTTTGGGATGGGCATGGAATAATTTTTATCGATTATCTTGAGAAGGGAAAAACCATCAACAGTGAGACTATTATATGTCGTTATTGGAGCGTTTGAAGGTCGAAATCGCGGCAAAACGGCCCCATATGAAGAAGAAAAAAGTGTTGTTCCACCAAGACAACGCACCGTGCCACAAGTCATTGAGAACGATGGCAAAAATTCATGAATTAGGCTTCGAATTGCTTCCCCACCCACCGTATTCTCCAGATCTGGCCCCCAGCGACTTTTTCTTGTTCTCAGACCTCAAAAGGATGCTCGCAGGGAAAAAATTTGGCTGCAATGAAGAGGTGATCGCCGAAACTGAGGCCTATTTTGAGGCAAAACCGAAGGAGTACTACCAAAATGGTATCAAAAAATTGGAAGGTCGTTATAATCGTTGTATCGCTCTTGAAGGGAACTATGTTGAATAATAAAAACGAATTTTGACAAAAAAAATGTGTTTTTCTTTGTTAGACCGGGGACTTATCAGCCAACCTGTTATCTATCATCATTTGTATTGACTTACCAGTACTGCAGTAACAAACCAATTTAGGAATACGATTTTAATGCAACCTATTTCAACAGTTATTTTCATATCGTTGGAATTGTAATCGGCAGTTTCTTCTAAATTGTACATTATGAGATGACAATCCAATGCATTCTTTCCCATTATCGAAAGGATCTAAGAAGAGGTAAAGTTATATATTGAGTAGGTATATAATATAAACCTTAAAAAAAGATGATCTACTAGTTACTTACGTGCGTGTGTATGGAACTTGGGTTTGGATCCGTAACGAGAATATCCTTCAGTATCATATTAAGTTCTGTGTACGATGATTTCATAATGACGCTTGCATCAAAATGACTAATATCCAAAGATGCAATCGGGCGCTTCCGACAAGTCATATGAACACCGACGTGATGTAATTTCGCAACCAAATGAATTTTTATCGATTCTACAACAGTTTTTCGAGTTCGTTTGCGACGTGATCTTACAACAGCCTGTTCACTGGTCAATGGCAAAGCATTATTTTCTTCAATTGTATCGTCTTCTTCATCATCGTCCTTTTCATCCTCTTCGCCAATAGTTGCAAGTTCAGCTATCGTACTTAACTTTCCGAGTAAGCCCTCCTCACCAGCATTACCGACACGATCTTTCTGTTGTATACTTTTCTGTAGAGATTCCGTTGCTTTCTCCAGTTTACGCTGCAATTTATCGGCAATTTCTAAAAGCCGTTGCAAGCACTCTTGATGAAGCGTTAAATTAAGACTGGAGAATGTTAACATTATATATTGCTCTGTCGAATTGTATTTGGATGTAAATTCAGGTGCGGTCTTCTGCGCATTCAAATAGGTTGCTATAAATAGATACTCCTCTTCTTCGGATTGTGATTGTAGTAGCTGCTTATACTTATCATCATTATTGTCGTCGGTTTTCTTAATATAATTCTCTGTGCTTATAACATCTAATTCGGTTTGATTGCCCTCATGAGAGTCATATTGTTTCAGATGGATCGCACCAAGTCTATGTGTGTAACGGGAATTTGATAAGATATTCATGAAATAACATTACAGGAGATTTTTTTTCAAATTTTTTTTTTTATAGATTTAAGGGGGTCTTCTCATTGAAAACCGGTTTTTTGGACCCTTTTTAAAAAAATTCTTATTTGAAAACGCAAAGAATAATTGAAAACTTTTTTTTATTTATTGTATTACAAAAGGTTCAAAGTAAATAAAAAAAAATTTTTTTGCCTCGATACGTGGGCTGTTCAAAAAGTAATGAGACTTCAAAGTTGGTGGTGAAAAAAAAAGGTGCCACGATTCCGGGTCTCCGGAGCGTCCGAAATGGAAAAAAAAAAACGGGGTTATAATCAGTATAGATGTAATTCTCGGGTGAACCTCAAGCTTAATTTTGTGATTTTTTTTTGACAAAATGGCGGCCATTGAAAAAAAAATTTCAATTTCGGGCTTTTTTTTTTGTAGTTTAGTGTAAAAAAAAAAATAGTAAAAAATTTTTTAAAATTATGGTCGAGGTTCACCCGAGAATGGTGACAATTCTGCGTCGATTCCACTTTGTTTCATGAAAATCGGTTCAGTTGAACTGGAGATATCATGGCCGCCAGTTCGAAAAACGTGGTTTCGAGATAAACGCGTTTAAAGTTTGAAGCAACGCAAAAATTACTCGTTTTAGCGCAGATCTTGCTCGACAAATCAGGCTATATCCTCTAAACTATTTCGAATTTCAAAAAATCCTTTTAGGGGCATATTCACAACTACCCAAGCTATAAATAAATGCAAAAAAAAAAAAAAAAAAATTCGAAAAAAAAAGTTGCTCAATGAGAAGACCCCCGTTAAAAAACTAAAATGCAATTGTCGGGATACTTACTTTGCCGATGCAGACATTTCGTAGGTCTTTTGTGTAAACGATGCTTCAACTTGTACAACACGAAATTTCAATAATCGTGTCGTAGTCACCGATTCGAATGCAGTCGGTGAGGCATCTATCTCAGCTAACTGACTCGTTGTATCTTCAAATTGTTCGGTTACAGCAGGACTTGTCGGTGAATTATCTGTTGGTGTACCAAATCTCGTCGATTCAGTTTGAGGTGATGATGATTGTTCATTCATATCCTTTATTGCCGATTGTGTCGGTGTCGGTGTTGTCGCATTAAAGAGATTAAGTACAAATTCTTTGAGCGCAAAATTAACATCAAGCATGGTATACTGAATGATTTCTACTTCTAATGTTTCAGTGCCTTTTTGTTTCTTCTTTTGTTTACGCTTATCCAAACCGCCAAGGAATGTCGCTACCGAGAGCAATGACGAAGCACTACTTGTTGCTCTCACAATCGGTGGAGGCTCCGGTTCGTCACTCTTGGGCATCGGTAGACTATTTACAACATTTATTGCTTCGAAAACTCGATTTTCGGTCAAATTAATTTTAATCGAAGGAAATTCAATTTCAACTTTCGTCTTGGGTAAGCGCGGATCATCATCGATTATGCATAAGCCGACAGAAACCATTATTGTTGTTGGACGCAGAACATGCATATCCGATTCGGTGCCAGATGCTAGAATGCTCTTCCAATTTTCTTTCGGTCTGGCAACAACAATCTTCAAAGTAAAAAAATTTTTCGAAATATAAGAAAATAAAATAATTTTTTTTGCAGAAATTTCATCTGCCCCATTGTTCATCATCTTATAGGCCGTTTACATATGCCGTTTTATTCGCGTTTTAGTAACTTTGCCCGTTTTAGCTCTAAAACAACTTAGATTTTTCCCGTTTTATCGTACAAAACTAAAACGAGAAACTTTCCTGTTTTAATTTAAAACAAGTAGCTAAACAAGATAAATCCTGCTTATAACTGATAAAAATATCGAAATCTGAGTGTCATCACTATAAAAATGCAAAACATATGGTCATTGAAATTTCTAATTTAAAAATTGTGAGGTTAATTCCACAACCAATGTAGAAAACGAACGCAATTTCAATAATTGCTTCTATTCTAAATTACAATATTCACTCATATTTCACGTGTTAAGCAAACAAAAGTTAACCACAAAATGACAAAACGACATGCGCATATGTAAACACCCCGTTTTGACTTAGTCGTTTTAGCTTAAACGAGTAGCGCTAAAACGTATATGTAAATGCCCTATTACCTGCATATCGACAATGGAGATCTCATACGTGTCGTATGTCATTTTCATTGTTGTCTCTAAAATTTCGGAGCTTCCGACGCCGGCATCACGTAATGTCTGTATACTTCTATCGACATTATGCGGCCGTGACAATAGTATCACTTGACCAAGCGTCAACACAATAACCGAACAATTTTCTGCTTTATATACACCACGGAATGGTACGATTATTACATTCGGCATAAATTGTATATCAACTTCGATTCTTGAATGACTTTCCACCATATATGCCATGCCAGTTGCTGAACGTTCTTTAAAATTAGCCATATGCATTGTGGCGGCACCTTCGAGCTCCGATAAATTCACATTTTTCGGTGGCGTGAAAAGCTCCATTAAACGCAGAACAGTGCTTGCATGATAAATGACCTGTAACGGTCTCGCACGCACTTTAATCCGTTGATCGCATTTCTTATCCAACGGATTCGTTTCGAACAATATATCGAGCAAATTATCATCCTCCGTTATTTGCGATTCGATCAGCGTCGGTACTGTCGTATTGGCTTCTGTAATGCCCGTTAATTTCAATTCTTTCATACCGATCGTAGCGCATAAAGCATTCGCCGACGGCCGTTGACGTAAATCGCAGGTAGCAAGCGAGAATTCCAGTAGCATTATATTTTGAAGCGCCTCAAATGCATATGAGGAACGCGTTTCGTTGGTCGTTTCATTGAACATGCTATCATCGTATAAGCCAACTTTAAGTGCTGTTAATTTGAAATGTGCTTTTATCGATTCGTATGAATCGGGAAGATCCAAAGGTGCTGCATTTTCCGAATAGCCGATGGCTTTGTAAAGTTTCGCTTTCTCCTCGGCGGTCATTGCAGCTTCAAGCCTTTGTGCTAAATTTTTTTTTTTTTTTTTCGAAAAATAAAGAAGAGACTCATTAGGAAAAAATGATGATTAATGACTTTTATAAAAAAAAAGAGCGCGTTAGTGAGAGGATTAGCGTTACCATAACTTCCAGCACTATTCTCATTTTGCTGTGCGCCATAACCAAACCAACCACTGAACCATCCAGTCTTGGCTGTATTCTTTTTGCGTTCCTCCTCCTCTTTCCTCATTTATCGACTTCGATATGCATTCTTTTTCGTATTAAAATCAAATTAAATAGATCCAATTTATCTTCCAGCATATCGATTGATGCCGTCAGCGCAGCAGCTGGTTTCGGTGTAAGGGCCCATTCTTTGTATTTCTAGAATTGATATTGATATATATCCGTGAGGAATGTTAGAATTTTGTCGCGTTCGATATTTTTTCAAAGATAAAACGCAAATAAAAAAAAACCAAAAAAAAATAAAAATTCTCATGTAAACTTTAAATATGGGTATTTCCACACGGACGTGACACAGTTACTTTATCAATTTTAAGTCCCGAATTGAAGAATGTGGAAAATGGTAATTTTGTTTCTAACTATTATCGTGCAGCTCTTCCGGAATTTTATACTTATGAAAATTTATATATAAAATATATATATAGATATGTTCGGACGTGACAAAAATTTTACTTTTTTCTGGAAATACCCATATGGGCATTTCCAAACGGACGCGACACTTAAATGAGCAATTTTAAGTCCCGAATTCAAGTATGCGGTAAATAGTACTTTTGCTTCTCAATACTTTCGTGCAGCTTATGCGGACTTTTATATTTTCCAAGGCTTTTTTGCAGTCCCAAATGGCATCAACTACATACGGACGCGACAAAAAGTTTAATTTTTTCTGGAAATACCCATATGTAATTGCGTTCTGAACACATATGTAATTACATCTGATTACATTTAAAATTTAAAGCATTGGTGCAATTATTTATGTGATTGTATTTATTTCACAGCTTGTTCTTATATTTCTCAATGGTTTATAATTTCAATCGTATATAAGGTGATTGAATTTTCAAAATCCTTAGGCACTCCAAGTGGCAGGTGGACCATTGATTAAATATCAGAACTTTGGAATAGAAATATATTTGGAGAATTCCCAGGGCTATAAATATATATAAAATGCTTGTCTTGAAATTAAATCATCTGTTTAATCTAGTTTATTGAACTCCCATCCATTGCATATTGTAATTAAAATTATCATTTGTTTTTAATTTCGTCGTTTGGATAAAATTTTGAAAATTTTTAAAGATTGCTTAGAAAAAATATTTTTTGAATTGGCTATTTTCTTCAATTTTCACATTTACAAAAAAAAAAAATTTTTAACCAAAATCCTATATATAGTGACATTTCACTTAGATGTGATGGTTTCTCTCAACTATGTTAAGACGTAGTTCCAGGATAGGATTCCCCAGTCCTTATCTCAGGAGGCGAATGTTATCGGGTGAATAATCTACAGCCTAATTATGCACAGAAATCCAAACAATAATGGATGAAAATGATTGTCGTTGTATTATAATTCGATACAATTCCATATATCATTATATATCTGGAAATACCCATATATGTAATTTATTGCCCCTCCCCCCATTCCCATTTCGCCCATATTTATCAGTTTTTATATTAAATTATATTAAATCTATCAAAATTGTTTGGTTTTTGTGTTAAACGATTTTCCGTTTCGTTTCGAGGATGAAAAATTCGAATGTGGAAGGGAATTTTTTAGCAAGGTCATTAGGCCATTTATCCTAGAAAAACTTAGATAGCTTTCTATTGATAAGAGATTGTGCAGGCATACTTATATTCCCTACTCTCCAATTATTTCCAATATTCGAACAAAAAAAAAAAAAATTTTCTTAACCATAAATCCCTGCATATATCTAAGGATATCAGGGTTCGTATTTGAACAGTCATGTTTCAGATCATGTTAGTTAGGATATTGTATTGTAGTTTTACGTCCAGTACATACACGATAGTGCTTCACTAGACGTTTTAGGTTTTTGCCACAGGGGAAGTGTGCATTCTTCCCCCAGGTTCCCATCTTGCCTCATCAGTGAGTATGGACCGAATTGGTTATCCTGGGTGGGGATACGGTGCTATCCACACCTCATAAATTACCACAGCCACCACGAAACTCCCCGAAGGGCCAACCCAATAACCGGCGGGATGCTAAAACGCATCCCGGGGCACCGGCTCCCGTGGTAAATTTGTTATGTCTAGTTAACAGCGTGAATACAGCTATAACTAGTATAGCTGCAACACGCCATGCTAAGTGTAGGTCGTATGCTCAAACCGGTCACGCCGCACTATGACGACGCTACCAAATCGTGACTCCATACTCAGTCGGTCTGTTTTGGCCCTCAGTTGGCTAGGGTCCGCGGGGTTGCCAAGCCCGTAAATCATAAATGATAACCCTCGCGGGATTAGTTAGGATATTCAAACGTTATGAATGATAGGTGAAAATTTAATCACCTCCGCATATAGTTTACACATTTCACGATGTTCCTTAATATGCTGCCATGTATATTCTCGGGTACGCTTTCGCACTTGCTCTTCCAATATGGACTCGATCGCAAACTGCCACCATAGTTTATAGTTTCCTCGGTAAGCTGGAATAAATATGAGAAAATTGTAAATTTGTAAAATGGAAAATGGAAAAATTAAGCCATCAAGAGGTGAAAGCTCTGCTATAGTTATTACACTCACGTTTATTGAAAGGCCTATATTTCAAATATGGTGTACCCAATTGCATTCGATTCATGCCGTCGCCCAATTTGATTAAAGCCTGAAACTGTGTACTCGTCAAGCCCACATGCAGAACATGCATTTCAAGACTGAGATCGATTTTTGGTATCTCGAATGGTGGATTATCATATTCCGGTGTCATATTCAGTTTCAGTCTCGCAACCGAGGATATGGGACCAAATACTGGAAAAAAATTCTCTCATCACATTTTGTTTTAAAATTGAAACAATATTCGAATAACAACACAACACAACACTAACCATACGTATATTTATTTGGTAGAATATCCTTGGTTGCTATATTTCTTTTGAAGAATTGATTGAATTCCGATTTTTCGGCATTCATGATTAATGCCGTTTGTATGCAATTCATATAAACAGATAGACATTCTAAATTTGCAACCTTGAACACGCGGCTAACTTGCTCGGTGATGTAACATTTTTGCCAATTATTGTCGGTCGTATACAATTCGAGATTGTGAAGAGATGCGCCGAAAGCGAATGGACGGCCCGCTGAAAAGGAGTCCTCATAGCGTACGTGCACGTTTTTTATTTGGACTTGAAGATTATTGATTATTTGTACGGTTAATTTTTCCGTGAATGTTGCATCCGGTTTTGGACGGTCTGAATTGGCAAATTGGGGGGAAAAAAAAGAAAAGTTTTCAAATTGAGAATTTCAAAAAAAAAATCATAAACGTGCTCGCAGCCAACCTTTGTCTAGCTCCTTTTTGTGTGCCTCTTCAAGTGCTTGAAGCGCTGATTTCTTTGTTTGCAAATTATATTTTGCCACCTTTTCTGCGTCATAGGGCACAGCCTCTTTCGGAGCAACCAGTAAATAGAAATCTTCCACTTCTGCAACAACCGGCTGACTGTAAAGATTCTTCCATGGTATTTTTAGGACCAATTTTCCTGTGAAACAGAAAATACATCATTTTTATCGAGATTCTTTTTTTTATGTTGTATGTGAATAGCTTTATGGTACAAACCTAAGTAGCCATAAACCAGTTGAACAGGAAGATCCAAATCGTCCAATGCATTTTCACGTAACTTCAGTGAGTTAAGAACGACATCCCCTTGAGAGAGAGAGAGAGAGAAAAAAAAAATACAATATTGAATATGTTAACATTGATGGATAAATCCAAGAACATATTTTAGTACTGAAATTATACATGGACAAGTAAATTAGCTTTCTGTGATAACGTCTTAATTAGTCAAAAAAGGGGGGGAAAAGAGATCATGGTAAAAATGAAAGAAATTAGACTGTTATAGTTTGGCGATCCTGCCAATTTAATAACCAACAAATATAATTATATTTTTTGTAAAATATAACCCATGACCACGGTTGCCACGGCTGGTAGTTTTCTACCAAATGAGGTATTTAAAAAATTTTTTTTATCGATTTTGGTAGCATGGTATTGTTTTTTATCATTTGGTTGTTTTTAGCTATAAATACTAATATTCATAATCGATACAATTTTCGATGGTATCACTGTAATGCTTTGTCCCATAGAATACGTCAGGCGTCGAGCGTTGCGTCATTGTTTTTTTATGTTCAACTTGAGCGCGTCGCATGTGCTCCGTTCCTGACGCGTTCTATGGAAGAAGACCTTAAAGGAGCGATGCCCGATATTTTGTATCGGTATTAACCCATCACTAGTATTTAATCATTGGAAATAAAAAGAGAAAGTTTAATGACGATATTTAATAAAAAAATTGAAGTAGATTTGATATGGTAGTTTGAATTGGTATTTTTAAAAATTAAATTGGTAGATTTTTTGATTTTTAAGTGGCAACCGTGCCCATGACCACGCTCACTAATCGAATATCGGCCGCTCCAATTAACAGGTACATACGAATGATCAAAATAAAATAATTATGTACAATAAAAAAGAGTTTTCGGAAAATTCTGACGGTCCCATTCAGACTGTGTACCTTTTCAGATGTTTTGACCGATTCCCATTTCATAGAAAAAAATTCAGTTTATAAGTAAATTAACGTGTGCCCCAGTGAAGTTCTCTTACTACTTTGAGTGATCGATAAGAAGGTCTGATTAGATTGTTACATTTTTCCCTATCTTAATTAATATGCATTGGGGTGTAGATAACTCTTTGTTTCACTACTCGACGACATGTCCAAATGTTATTTAAAAATCACCAAAAAATTTAATAAATCTCATAAAACTTGTTAGCACTGTTCCAAAGTCTATTTATATCCATAAACATGATAAATTTATATTAAGAATGCAAATTTTTGACGGTCCACTCAAGCTTGCAAGCAATGGTCCACTCAAGGTGAATCATACGATTTAAAGTGACTTAATCCAACATCTACTTAAATTTCAACATGATTTTGAACTATAATATTGGTTTGACATTTCAACTGTCACAACATAGTAAACATTCAAGTGGTCCACTCTAAGTGACAGTTCTTTTAAGGTGACCTTACCATAACCTATTAGTTTGATAAGAATATTTATTTTTGGGGCTTAATGGTGGATAAAATGATATCGCAGTTAGTTGAAGTAGATGTCAAAAGATGCAAATTTTTGACGGTCCACTCAAGCTTGCAAGCAATGGTCCACTCAAGGTGAATCATACGATTTAAAGTGACTTAATCCAACATCTACTTAAATTTCAACATGATTTTGAACTATAATATTGGTTTGACATTTCAACTGTCACAACATAGTAAACATTCAAGTGGTCCACTCTAAGTGACAGTTCTTTTAAGGTGACCTTACCATAACCTATTAGTTTGATAAGAATATTTATTTTTGGGGCTTAATGGTGGATAAAATGATATCGCAGTTAGTTGAAGTAGATGTCAAAAGACTTCATTTGTATTGATAAAAACATGGGTCAATTGGGGGCGATCGCCACGCTAGGTTAGGAACCGCTGGTCTATAGTAGCAAAAAGCAAATATGTATTAGTACAACTCCATTGAAAAAATTCTCTATTTATAAGACTTTTATGCATTTCGGCTATCAGGGCAACTCATTATAAGAATTAAGTGATCTTCTAAATGATCATTCCACATATAAATAGGTTTAATCCAATCATAAGTTGATTCATCTATCCCTATGAAATGATATCAGCGATATGGCTTCAATCAAAATCATTCTCGTCTTCGAGATTGATGGAACTACTTTCAGTGCTGTAAATCAACTCTTAGTTGGTTTTCTTTTTTTACTGCAAAATCGTCGATGCGTATAGCTGAAGCATCAAATTGCTTAATTCCTAAACATATTTGCCTACATAACATATGTACATATCAAAGTATGTCTCTACGTTCGATATACATACAAAGTGCATAACACACAATGACCTTGACTCAAAGTAAGGCAACAAGGTTGGCTACAGACGTTCATACACACACATAACCAGATGGACGCACCCAAAAAAAAAAAAAAAAATGCTATTAAGGGTGCTATAGTCTGACAATACCAATTTCGAGAAATTTAGGTTTTAGGGAAGTTTTTGTGATTTTCATAGCAGACCCCATCACTGGAGGCACCCCTAAACATGGGCCCCGATCAAGAATTTTCGTTATTTTTTTTTTTATTAATTTCTTCGCTATTATTACGCATATCGAATCTCATCAAGATGTATGGTCCATCTCGATTGGTTCTTGGTGTCCCAGCCGGAAATTTTCTCATAAAGGACAAATTCATTAATTTTTTCATCAAGGATATCAAGGGGAAAATTTGAGTACTCCTCAATTCCAATGTTATTGTCATCGAATGAAGGTGTTATTCGTCGTAATACTAATGGCAATGTCATCGAAAGAAGATGGCATCACTCCCGAACGATGACATTGTCTTGCAAAACAGGAGGTATCGATACGATGGAGTAGATCTACTCCACTTTCGATGACCAACTCGTGACATATACTCTGATGGATGGCGGCCAATGCCGCTTGTGTGTAAATTTCATTAGAAAGTTGGTGTATAATCAGGAGGAGTCGCGGCTCTAATATTGTCATGCTGAAATCATTGATTGTTTCACCGGGACATTTCCTGCTGGGGTTAAACACGTACACGTACACGCACGAACGCAATATACCCTCGAGACGGAGTTTGTCGGGTATAATAATGAGCAAAGCTAATTGTTGAATTCTTCTTCTAAATGCTTGACTTTTTCTTTTCCTCATCAGAGAATGACAGAAACTTGAAATATATTACATCATAGGTTTCTTTTTTTTGTTTTTTTTTTTTTTTTTTTTTTTTTTTTTGTTATGAAATTTTTGACACAAGAGATTTATTTATAGCCCTACTGCCGGCATGCGTTTTAATGGGAATACATAATTTGTTTATGCGTCGGTATGTCATATTCAGAGGCATACGAGAGAGGTTGAGTTGATGAATTTTTACACTTTTATAACTGTTGTCCAATCTGAATTCAAGAAGTCTCCTGTTTAAGTTTCTTGTGTGATTTTACAATTAAGCTTCAAATTTTTTTTTTTTATAAGTATGTCAAATTATTTCCTAAAATAAAAAATAAAAATAAAACATGTACAAAAGTACATATGTACATATGTACATAGACAAAAACCAAATTCCGTTAATAACTCAGATTCTCTCATGTAAGAAATTCGTTAACCCTTTCGTTCCCGCTCCAGAATCAAGTGTATATAAGCATTTTTTTTTATGCCAATGGTCATTAGATCTAAATTAAGGGGTTATTCTGATGTAACCACTTTTACAAATCGATTTATTTTCTTTCATATTTCGATAGTAAAGCTCATTGAGAATGTGCTGTGGAAAAAATCAGACCGAAATTCCAAGTACTTATTAAAAAGTTACAACCCATAATCGCCGACGAGCCCCAAGCGACTTGTTCTTCTCTTGACACGTCATTTTCTGGCAGGGGAAACGACCTACAAGCCAAACAATCCAACCGATTGCTTTGAAACTTTAATATATTCTTCCACATATTCATGGGCGTATTTACAGTAGGGCAGGGAGGGGCAGCTTCCCCCCTCTAAATATTTTTTCTCAGTATACAGCGCAAAAGAGTTTTCCAGACAATGAGACAAGGCCTCCAAAATCATTTTTCAGAAGATAAAAAAAGGACACCTTTGCGTACATGTGACAACACCTAAAAACCATATAGAAAAAATTATTTGTATCTTTCCCCTCCCCAACTGAATTCTGGATACGCCCATGCACTTATTTATAGTTCTCGCAGGTACCAGAATTGTTTTTTTTTTTCCAAAATTTATTAATAATTTTTTTACGATTTTTTACAGTAAAAAAATCACAATTTTCGATACTTTTTTTTTCTGCAGCACGCCATTTTCTTTTTTATTACTAAAATTTAATAATTCTGGTACGGACGATAGCGATAGACGTACTTAAAAATAATCCATTGGATTTTTATATTTCAGACAACCTGAACAGCACGGTAGAGGTGCTGCCCAAAGACGTATTTTTTTATATTTTGTACTTTGACTAAAAAATATATATTAACAATGTAAAAAAAAGCACAAAAAATTTTTATTAGCTTAATACCGAATTTGAATAGAAGCAGCATCGGGAGCGAAAAGGTTAACAGGCATAATTGTGCACAAAACATTTACCAAGACAGGGGTCGCGTTGGAAACATTGGACATATAATAATTATGAGGAATTTTTGAATAAAGCTTTTAAGCTTTTATTTTGGTTCAAGGTGCGAATATGTCTGACACACATGATGCAATCCGTTGAGGATTCACACAGTGTAAATTGGAGTTTAGGATCGTTCACATTGGTTCGATTCTGATTATAAACTGTAATATACTTATAAATTATTACGGGAAGTGGCGTGTCCAGATAAAGAGTGCTTTGATAGTGCTTATATTTTCCACAGTGGTATATTGAACAATTATAAGACATTAATCCCAAAAATTTTTGAGGGGGGCTAGAGGAAGTTTAGAGAGTTATGGACCAAAAATCCAAAAAAAATCCGAAAAATTCATGGCATCCGATTTGGATGAAAATTTATATATAGAATAAGTGAAAAATTCAAGAATTTTGGCGTCAAAATTTTTTCAAGAAACGGATTACAACTAGTCTAGTTATGGTCTAGTTCCAAACTGGTCCAAAAAGGAGCAGTTTTTTTTTGAAAAAATTTTAGCCACCTACTGGAGGTTAAAGAAAAATAAAAAATAAACAAAAAAAACACAAAATCCCAATTTTACAAAATTGAAAACAAGTTCCGCTCCAGTCCACTGGTGTCGCAAAATGACCTACAAAGCAACTGATAAGAATTTTTGTGTGCTTAATGGATTCTGATTTTGAATTCTGTAAACACTTTCTGATCGCAAACTGAGTTATCTTCTTCTGTGGCAATTCTTAAGTGAGGAAACCCCACCTTGAACGGACAAAAATATTGCCCCATTACCGGTTGTTTCTTTTTTTTTTTTAGGCAGTTTAGAACATAGACGACCAAAACAAAACGACCGTTTTTGCATTCTAATTAATTTTATGTGGTATCTGTAGAGCCAAAGAGCATAACATTAGTAAAGAGCTTGCAATTCGCTCATTTCGGCGATAGCCCAATGCCCAACGCCCAAAAGAGCGAATTTCAAGCTTTTTTACTAATGTTATACCAGGGATGAAAAATGAGAATTTCCAAATGTCCTACCTAATTTCACAAAAAAAAAGTACCTTTTTGGGTACCAATGTACCTAAAATCATTAGCCATTTATTTATTGGTTTTATAAAAAATTTTGTATTAAAAACTTAACATTCATTCACAGTAGGTATATCAACAAAGGTAAAAAAAAATAAAAAAAAAAAAATGACATTACTGGGTAGCTGCCAGACAAATTTTCTTAAAGCAAATAAAAATAATAATAATATTGCAATTACTACCACTTGTTACTAACACATTCTTTTGGTTAAGTGACCGGAAAATTTTTTGAAAAACACAATTAGGCTATTCACAAAGCCTGCTAAAATCCCTTCTAATGTGCTAATATGCTTTTTATATATGGAGTTTGACAGCTTTAGAACATTAGAACCCTGCAAACACACTACCTGTTAATTACCAGGAGATTTAACGAATAGCGCTAACTATACTTTTTGGTAGTCAATATGAAAAAGATTCTATTAGCTCCTTAAGGGCAGTGTGAAAAAACTACCTGAAACAAATGTACGTGTAAGAATTTATCCTTTTCTTTCATATGAACACTCGCATATGTTTTGGCATACAGTTGTCTTGCTTTTTCATGGTAGGCATACTGACTATTTCACGAGTGAAATACCCAATACTATTAACAACAAAATTTGTTAGACATCACGTATATATCAGTAGTATTAAGGTAGGTGTATGGAAAGCCTCACGGAAATGCCTTAGGAATTCCTTTGAAAAGAGGTATCACTTTTTGGCAAGCCTACCTAACGTTAGAATATTTTATGGCTAGCGTCAAAATTAAGTAATGCTGTGAAAAAAGATAAAATTCTGTAAAGAGCTGCAAGTCCAAAAAATTTTTTTCGACTTAACAATTTTTATTCCATAGTGATGCTTCATCTAGTCCAAAAAATATTCTTAACAAGTAGTCGGTATTATAGTATGAAAAACTTTACTTTCGCATAGCACAAAGCCGCTTACATCAGCCGTCTCTTTTACGCATACGTAATTTAACAAAGGCTTTTATCCTACTCGCTCTCACTCATATCATACGCTAAACTTTTTATTTTATTTGTATTAGTGTTTATAAAATTTTTTCAACTGTATTAGTGTTTCGGGTAGGCATGTCTTGCAGGGAAGGGATTTTAGCAGACCTTGTGAATAGGTCAAATGTACCTAAAACGAAGCAATGTACTTAATGTACCTTTCAAATCAAAATGGGCCGAAAAAGGTACAATTGTACCTACTTTTTCATCCCTGTGTTATACTACTCTTTGGTAGAGCTTTGGTTTCACCTATTTACAATGTACATATATGTATATGGACAAGAATTTGAATACAGATCTGTTCGAAAACTCCAATAATTATATTGGAATCTGATAATTCAGAATCAGGACCCCCCCGAAAACAGGGGAGAAATTTAAAGAGAGCGAAAGAAAGAATTCTATTTTCGTAGGTACCCCTAATGTTGACAAAATAAGTAATTTATTTTTTTGCTCTGCTTATGCTTATGCCCAGACAACGACGTTGACGACGATGGTGATGGGTGCATATAAACAAAAAAAAAAAAAAAACAAATTCAAATAATTCCTATTTTCATGCATTTTAACCATGACGCGATTTCAAGATCAGAGCTGTGAGAATTTCCGTTTCAGTTCTCACACCTTAAAGAATAGTATTCCGCCGGATGCAAGCACCGTCAGCAACACATTAAGATATTTTCAACCGGAGATTAGCTGTATCGAGGGAATACTGTAGTATGCTTCGTGACTAAGTTGTTTTGATAATAAAACATGAGAGAAATGCAGTTTTTTTTTTATCATACGGGGATTTTTGTAAAAAAAAAGCCTCAGAGACAATCGATCTCCCACTAGGGCGGCTGCCTTACATATGTACATACCTATTTGCTGTGAATTGTTTTTATGTTGACGCTACACAAAATTAATACAGTATTCCACGGATATATGCACCCCGGATATAAGCACTCCCCGGTTATTTGCACTGAAAAACGTGCATTCATCTTTTTTCAACAAAATTGTACTGAAATTATTTCGATATATGCACCCCCCGCTTATATGCACGCGAATTTGTGCCATTTTCCTACCACTTTCATATAAAAAGCCCCTCTTATAAGCACCAGCTGAAAGTCGTATGGCAACTGGGTTGTGAGAAAAGCCAAATATGAACATAAATTTAACTTTATGTGTGATTTTTGGTTGAAAGCCAATTTTTTGTTTTTTTTTTAATAAAGTTATTTTTTTTTTAAATAAATGAAGCTCAAATTTCATATGTTACCCGAAATTTGTTTTTCGTGTATATGCACTGACTGTGCTTATAACCGGGGTTTCAATATATGCACTGACTGTGCTTATAACCGGGGTTTCAATATATGCACTCCCCGCTTATATGCACTTCTTCCTCCTGCATTTTGGACCTTCCTGCATATATCCGTGGAATACTGTAATGAATAATGATTAATTATACCTAATGTGAAGTTATGTTATGTCATGTCTCTTTCGTTGTACCTGCTATTTGCTTTAGCAACATGCTTTTGTGAATGCCAACAAGTGTAAGACCTACATTAGTGAAGCCATACTTTAACTACAAATTTCAGAAGACTGCGTGAAGATTTTTTTTTTTTTTTTTTCAAAAAAATGTAAACTTTCATAATGAAGGGCCTTATCAATCAATAGGTTTTGAAGGAAACGGCATTTCAATAAAGGCAAAATATTTGGGTGTGCCTGAAAACGAATAGCCAAGAAATTGCAAAAAACAAAAACAAAAAAAAAAAACTGAGAAAATAGAAGAGAAAGAAATCGCAAAACGGTATGAAATAAACAAAAACGCAACAAGTTAAATACGGCAGCCGGTTGAAAATTCAATTAGGAACGTCGCACCCGTCGCCTTTCGATCGGTCGCTCCCAATGAGATGTGCGAATCGGAATTGGATAGGTGGTGTGGGGGCGCATACGCTGCGAATGGTGTCAGCGAAACGAATGAAAACAAAGAGACAGACATTTGGACGAACAACCAAACAAACAGCATGAAGGATAAGGTCATCAATGAATTGAATCGTTAGAACGAGAACGAAGAACGACCACCACGAACGGCGACCGAAAAACGAATTCCACCATTGAGAATTAAAATTGCGTGAAAAATCGTAATTAAATTCTATGAATCAATTTACACATACATATGTAATTCCGAAATGGTGTGTGTGTGTGTGTACTTACCGCTCCAGATGCCAATCTTCAGTTGTTTACTATCCAAATTCTCGATGTAGTCACCGAGAATTTTATTTAATATATCGACCACCAAGGACTCCAAAACCATATTGAAGCTGGCCGTCAATGGACTCGTTCGCACAACGCCCAGAAGATATTCGAATTACCACATGCAGCGGTAAAGAACTTTGCTTGCGGTATTGATTTTTCAACTGAGCATTAAAAAAAAAAAAAAACGTTTCGTCTTAATTAATTTGAAGACTTTTATTTAACTTTCAATCAGACAGTAAGAGAGTAATTGAAGCGTTTTGTCCATTGACGATGACGATGACATCATGCGTAAAATAAAGTTTTATTTTTTATTTTTTGTTTTTTGTTTTTTTTGTAATTTTTTCAGATAAGCCAGCTGTTTCCAATTTTGAACAATTCGATTTTCTTCGTTCTTCTTGTTTTCCTTATAATAAATAAGCCACAATTATCATTTCAACTCGATTATGTTGTTGAAGTTAAATAACAATATAAGAAAAAAAAAAAAAAACCGAGTGATATTGTTATAACATTTCTAAAGAAAAAAATATACACACATACGGTATGAGTTCACTGAAAATTTTCTTTTAAAACGCTATAACAAACAAATAGAACGTCGCAAAATTGACGTCTCAACCGTGTGAAATTCCGATTCATATAGAACTAAAGGTGGCACCTAAATATCAACAACTCAAAATTGTGTGATCAACTAATGATGCTAAAATATTTCAAGTATTTACACCGATTGTTTTAACTAAATGCGCTCGTTTACACATACCGTCAACATCGTTCAACAAAACACAGCAGTGATGCCAGATTTTATCGATAAAAAAAACCCTCATATATTGGAAAAAAACCCATTTTTCCCCATTTTCAAAAAATTAAAAACCCAGAAAGATTTTTTGAAAATATGGGCGTACCGATTTCAAAATTGAACATTGGATTTAAACGCAATATTTTAATAAAAGTATCAAGAAATTAACAAAAACAAATAAAAGTAACTTAAAATTGTAGTAGTAAATATACCTTAAATGTAGTGCATATATTTCGATATGAAATTACCCATACTTTTCCCCATGTCACGTTTTTTGAGTGAAAAAAACCCACAATATGGGGAAAAACCCACAATCTGGCATCACTGAAACACAGTTTGTTGGAGAGAGAGAGATAGAGAGAGAGTGAGAGAGAGAGTGAGAGGAAAGCGGGGAGACGAATCCTAAAAACGCTGATTTCTTGAACGTTGTTGACCTACGTGCAAACGTGCGTAATGGCTGCATGTACACCAGTCCAATTGCCCACAAATTTCGTCGACAGAGAAACTGATTCAACCGGAGTACATATATGAGAAATTTCTATCTCGAGAGTCAGACATATCTAAAACATGTCCCGGAACATTCAGTTCGTCGGCAAAAGACGCAAGAGTCAAGAAAAAGTTTCTTTGCCTCTTGCGTTTCTTGCCGACGAACATGTTCTGGAACATGTTTTAGGTATGTCTCACTCTCGAGAAAGACGAAACGGATTTGTCGCCGTTCATATTAGGCGAAAAAATCAGCAGTGACAAAGTTGTTTTGATGGGATGTGGCATGGGAGCGTTTTTCCCTTTTCCCCGTGTGTCGCTCGCCCTTACCAAAGCCATACACGCTTAAATAAATTTACAAATTTGCTTGCAAGCACGTTTGAGCACTGGCTAAACACGCTCAAACAAAACGCCAAATATTTGCTCAAACATCAGTTGATTTGGTAGCTTGAAGGAGCAAACGCGAAAGATGTCGTTATATTAAATAAAAAATATTTTTGAAAAAGAAACTGATATTTCTTTTAACAGTCGTCAAAAAATTTTGATTTTGCTCAAATTTTTCGTCAAACAAGAAACGATGCTTGCAAGCCGCACCACACACGCTCAAATATGCTGTACTTGCAAACATGTTGCTCAAATTATATTTGAGCACGATTAGTATTGCTCGGTTAAACCAACTTTTCAACATCGCTTGATTTTCGCTAATATGAAGGTGATTTTCTAAAATTTTGCCCATGCCTTTTTCGATTGGCGACCGCTTTGTCCTGCAACAACTTAAAGTCAATATCATTGATTGAACGTTACTTAGACTTCAAACTTATAGAAATCTGTTTTCCACAGATTCTTACTTCTTAAGTCAAATTTAATTTTCCATGAACTGATCGCCTATAGAAACGTACTATTAGACTCAATCAGTATTTCCCAATTGTACAACGTCATATCGTTAGGCCGTTCTAATGTCCAATGATAACTGAGCTTAAGGATGGTGCGAGCGACACATGTCCCGCTACGTTTCTCACCCACAAAACACAAACAAACAAAACAAATACGAAAATTAAATATCGATGCCAAAAATTTGAGATATGAAAAATGTACGTGAGTGAAAGGCCAATTAGACTCGTGTAAGAGGAATTTTCCAATTTTTGGAACGGATAACAATTTTAATGCTATGTTCATGCTTAGCCCTAAAACGCATTTACGGTTTTCGAAAAGCGATTTTTCGAAGAGTGTTCATGTCCGCATTAAGTAAATGTGCTTTATACACACAACATATGGTTTTTTGTAGAACGTATCTAAATTCATTATACCTTCTATTTAATTCTTATGAAACAAGAAATGAAATGTGCTGAAATTCATAATTAATATTATATGTGCAATTATATTAGCTGTTCAATTCTGGCTGTTCAATTATTAAAAAAATATCTGAACAATTAAACACTTCAATAATTGCATAACAAAAATTTAGCGTGCCATTTTTTCATTGCGAATATATGTCTCGAACTTTATAAACAATGTTGTAAATGATGAAAATGTAATCGAATCTACGTAAACATTGACTATTAACTATGGAATAAACTGTGCGTACACTGGTATAAACGTAATGACAATAACACAGCGAATTTAAAACGTAAACAAACTCCATTTTTTGCAACTGCTCGCATATATTCTAAGCTATGCAAAATAGTTATGAATACATAAATTGCTATTAACGAAGTTAGCAGAGTTGCATTCGCTGTAATGTAACAACTTGAAAACGTATGCTTTTAACAAGTTGCATATAATGCTTTAAAATTTTGTTGGCTAAAAGCACATTTAGTCGCGTTAAGATATGCTAAATGGCTAATAATGTTTCTGCTATTAATTTTGAAAGTTAAGGCGTAAAGCAATAAGTTAGGAACACCAGCATAACTCGTGTACGTTCAGTGATTAAGCTGCGCATTTTCACATAACTGTTGTATTTCGAACAGGATTTTTACACGTTAAAGTGATGATTTTTGTGAATTACTGTCAACAATGTCACAAGTACTGGTAGCCTTATGTCAGGTTTTTTTTTTTGGGGGATAAAACCGGTCATGTTGGTTCATTTTTACACTACTTATGTATTACTGACGATAATGAACCAAAATTAGATGAGATCTTTTTACTGCGAATAAAAAGAAACGCAAACGAAAGGTATAGTCAAAACTTTTTCCAAGTTCAACCTTTTAATTCGCATGGCTGTCACTCTAATTGAAAAATATATACAGTGGGGTCTCGTTATAAGTCGTTTCTCGTTCCTAAAAAATCGACGTATAGCGAATCGACTTATAACGAATCAGTTTTCTTCATATGATTGTATGAAATAATTTCTAATTGGTTCCTCAAAGCTCAAAAATTGATACACAATTTTTTTAAAGTCAATAATCATTTTATCAAATTCCCTACAACTGGCATCACTGCTCTAATGTCTGATTTCCAATTATTCGTCGGATGCAGAACGTTTTACACTGCGTCCACAACAACGCAATTGATTTAAGCTGCTTCCATATGCTTGCATGGGTTTGCCTCAATTGACGGAACGCACCTGACGCGTCATTGGAGATGGCACTTAGGGGCGCAAAAGACGAAAAAAATGTTCCCCCAAACTTTTAAGCGAACCCGACACGGTACTGAATTCAGTACTGAACGCTATATGTGTATTAGTGAAATAGATGTGTATGCGTCTCACTTACAACGAGGGAAGCGATTCAGTACGCAAAATCCAAATCGTTTTGATTTTGCGTACTGAATGGCTGAATTCAGTAACGCGTATGCGCGGCGAGACGACTTGATGGCGGACAACGATGATAAATCATTTATTTTGGAATTCATTGAATTCTACCGTGGTTTACCCGGCTGTGGGATATAAAAACTTATTTTATGTATATAGTTTTTAAATTATTTTTTTAGTTTATTGAAAACTTAAATAAATTTTTTTTTTTCTTAAAAACAAAAAAAATACTGAATTAATTTTTTTTTTTTTTTCTTAAAAACCTATGAAGACTGTTTTATTTTTTTTATTTTTTTAAAAAGAAATAAAGACTGAGTCTAAAAAAAAATTTAAAAAATGTTTTTCGTTTTCCTTTTTTTTTAATGCCACTATAACAGCCGCCAAAATTATTTTGTCCGCGTTTGACATCGTCGTCTGCACTCGTTGAAAACAAGCGACAAATAATGAAGTATACTAAATTCAGTAACGTGTCGACGCAAACATACTGAACACGTACGTATGAATTCAGTAGGCTATTCAGTACCGTGTCGGGTTCGCTTTAGACGTAATTGCGAATCATTTGCGACGTATAGCGAACCAGGGTGTTAATTGATACGTGACGTAAGTGCGAATCGACGTATAACGAGGCGACTTATAACGAGACCCCACTGTATATCGTTCTAATATTCAATGTTTTACAATCTAAAAGTTCTATTCACGTAAAATAATATCTTTTTGCGATTCCATCAATTAATCCTGGTATCATTACCCCTTAAAAAAAATACTCCTCAATTTATTCCTGATATCCATACGCACATCACACACACATTTTTCTTTCGAAACGGTTGAGATATATGATAAGAAGGGTGAGACGAAGGGAAATTAATTATTTCCCGCTTGCCTGTATTGTCCACTTATTTGATTACACCTAAGTCTGTTTTTACACGGTTTTGATATAACACGGTTTGAAAATTGAATATTTTTAATTTTTTTACACGATTTTATTCCATTTAGCACGATTTGAAATTTTATGTACTTAAATTTTTTTTGTCAAATTTAATTTTTGCGAAGTATGTTCATATCACAAAAAAGTATTTATGAAAGAAAAAAGTCTGAAACCATCGACAAATCACCCATTTTTGTATACGATCAATGGCTTTTTTTTACACGTTTTTTTTTTTTTACACGGCTTCTTCTGGAACCAATCTACCGTGTAAAAACAGACTTAGGTGTATATGATGTAAAATTTTTTTTTTTGTGGAAATCAGGAATTATATTGATTATTATAAGTGGTCTTCGTACCATGTTCGTCGAACGTGTACGTACGTATAGGCGCCGCTAGTTCAGACTCTGACACTTGTTTGACTTTTTTTGTTTACGTTTTCGAAAATCCTAAAAACCTTTAACAATTCATTATTAATTCAATAGAAATGCGGACAATTGTTCTGATTGTAGCATTCGCGATGCTACCCGCAATAATATCGAGTAAAAAACATGAAGAAAAGCCAGAATGGGCAAAGAAAGATATTAGAGACTTTAGCGATGCTGATATGGAAAGATTGTTGGATCAATGGGAGGTTTGTAAAACAAATTAGCATTTATTATACATTTCATTTAAAAAAAAACCAATAACATATTTGTTTTTAGGAAGATGAAGACCCTCTCGAGCCCGATGAGCTGCCGGAGCATCTGCGTCCTGCACCAAAAATAGACATGAGTCAATTGGATGCAGATAATCCCGAAGGAATACTGAAGGCGTCTAAAAAGGGGCGTACGCTGATGACCTTTGTTGCGGTCGATGGTAATCCGACGCGCGACGAAGCCGAAACTATAACAAAGCTGTGGCAAACAAGTCTCTGGAATAACCATATTCAAGCCGAACGCTATATGGTTGATGATGATCGTGCTATATTCTTGTTCAAAGATGGCTCACAAGCGTGGGATGCCAAAGACTTTTTAGTGCAGCAAGAGCGCTGCAAAGGAGTTACTATTGAAAATAAAGAATATCCAGGCGTATACGCCCAGTCGTCAGAAGAAAAAGACGAATTATAAAGATATAGCTAAAAATTGATGAGAGCATAATTTCCATCAATTGCATCTAGATCCAAAATTATAGAATATTTATACTTTTGCCACCGAGAGTTAAAATATTTGTAAAATACTTTGCTGAGCAAAAAATTCCATGAACTAAGAATAAAGTTTTCGCTAGTTGACAGCCCTAAAAAACTAACCTCAAATTAATCTAACCACCGGTTTCGTGTTGACTTGCCCTCGAGTGTTATCAGTTTACGAATCATTAAACATTCCAAAAAAAAATAAAAAAATGCCTGTTCAAGCAAAAATCGGTCCATCTATACTAAATGCCGATTTGGGCAATTTGACTGCCGAGTCACAACGACTATTGGACAATGGTGCCGATTACTTGCATTTGGATGTAATGGATGGTCACTTTGTTCCGAATCTAACATTTGGACACTCTGTCGTTAAATGCTTGCGGAATAAAATCAAGGTTTGTAGAAAGGAAAGGAAAACAATGTTGGTAATGTTCACTGATAGGCAATCTGAAATTCCAGACAGCTTTCTTTGAAACGCATATGATGGTATCAAAGCCACAACAATGGATTGAGCCAATGTCTGATGCGGGCGTTAACCTTTATACGTATCACATTGAACCAGTACTCGAAGACGTGCCAGATATTTGCCGTAAAATTCGTGAAGCTGGCATGAAAGTTGGACTAGCGTTGAAACCTGGTACAGGGGTAAGTTGTCCGCTAACGATCATCATGCAAAATGAAAGATTCAATTTTGGAATTTTGTTTGTTTGTTTGGTTTTAGGTTGAAATTGTAGAGAAATATGTGGATTTGGCTGACGTTTTGCTTATAATGACAGTGGAGCCTGGCTTTGGTGGGCAAACTTTTATGGCCGATATGATGCCAAAAGTTCAATGGCTACGTGAAAATTATCCGAATTTGGATATAGAGGTTGATGGCGGTGTTGGTCCAAAGACTATTGACTGCTGTGCTAAGGTAAGTGAATTCTTTTATGCTTGAATTTCCCCTTATTTTATGATCTCTGCTGCTGTATAGGCTGGCGCTAACATGATTGTGTCTGGCACTGCCGTTATACAAGCTCCTGATCAAGGTAAAGTGATCAGCATCCTTAAGGAAACAGTACAGAAATATAATCCTTGAGAATTCACATCATTTTAATTCGCTTGTTATGGGTTGAAGATTTTTTTTTTTTTTTTGTTACCATTTATACGACATTTAATTTGGTACTTTTCTATATACATACACATATATACTTAAGATATAAAAGTGGAAGAATTCTTATTGAAACAGCAAAGAAATTAAAAGCCATTCTATGAATGAATGAATGAATGAATCGACGCAGTCAATCAATTTTCTTTGCATTTCTAATCAAGGTTTTGAATAGTTTTCTTAATGGATTTAAGGGGGTCTTCTCATTGAAAACCCGTTTTTTTGACCCTTTTAAAAAAAATTCTTATTTGAAAACGCAAAGAATAATTGAAAACTTTTTTTTATTTATTGTATTACAAAAGGTTCAAAGTAAATAAAAAAAATTTTTTTTGCCTCGATACGTGGGCTGTTCAAAAAGTAATGAGACTTCAAAGTTGGTGGTGAAAAAAAGGTGCCGTCACGGCGGCCACGATTCCGGGTCTCCGGAGCGTCCGAAATGAAAAAAAAAAAACGGGGTTATAATCAGTATAGATGTAATTCTCGGGTGAACCTCAAGCTTAATTTTGTGATTTTTTTTGACAAAATGGCGGCCATTCAAAAAAAAAATTTCAATTTCGGGCTTTTTTTTTGTAGTTTAGTGTAAAAAAAAAAATAGTAAAAAATTTTTTAAATTATGGTCGAGGTTCACCCGAGAATGGTGACAATTCTGCGTCGATTCCACTTTGTTTCATGAAAATCGGTTCAGTTGAACTGGAGATATCATGGCCGCCAGTTCGAAAAACGTGGTTTCGAGATAAACGCGTTTAAAGTTTGAAGCAACGCAAAAATTACTCGTTTTGCCAGATTCTTGCTCGACAAAAGGCTATTCCTCTAAACTATTTCGAATTTAAAAATCCTTTTAGGGCATATTCACAACTACCAAGCTATAAATATATGCAAAAAAAAAAAAAGTGAAAAAAATTGCTCATGAGAGATCCCCTTAAGCCTTAAATTTTATATCAACTTTCTTCACTAGAAACGTATGAATGTATAGTACCAAATATTGCTCTACGTTTTCAACGATTGATAGATTGTAAGTCGTAATGCCGAGAGCCTTATTCAGCGAACTTTTTCAATTTTGCCCCTTTACTGCACAAAACAACTTATTTAATCACAACTTTATACGTGACAAATCTCCAGGTAGAAACTTTCCTTAACTTCAAACACAAGTATCACAAATATCCCTAAAATGATAAAATATTCGAAATCTGAATAAAAGTCAATCATTGGAAAGAAGCAACAACATATTAATTTGACAATTTCTATTTACAAAATTTATTAAACTTCGCACATACCAATGTTAAAAATCGAAGCCCTAAATTTCAGAAATTGTTCTTTCCTAAATTACAATATCACTAAAATTTGTGTTCCGCAAATAGAAAAACCCAAAATTGGGAAAACCTAAACGCAACATGACGACATGTGAAAACATCTTCATAGTGATCTTAGCCCGATTTGAATATCCCGGGAATTGACTTTTCGAGACTAAAATTCCCTTTATTCATAAATGTATGTAAGGAAAATTATGGCTATGGGTCAAATACCCATTTCCCATCAAATTTCTTCGCCCAAATATTTAAAAAAAAAGAAGAATTTTACTCTCGAGAAAAGTAAATTCCCTCCGGAAATTTGTTCCCCGGGAATATTGAGAATAGGGCTGTGTTTGTCTACTGGAGTTCTGAAAAGCAGCATTACTTACCTCTGTGGGCATTCAAAATAAAAAGCAACCAATTGCATCTACGGGTACGATAATCATCACATTTGTCCTTTATTATTATAATCGAAATTGATTGGATCTCTAAATTAGAACGTAACACAAGAATATGGTTCTCTTCTACAACTTTAATTTTTCCTTTTACTTTGTATAATATATACGTAAATTAATCAAAAGCCAATCAAATATTTAGGCGAAAAATTTTTGTAATTCTCCTTCGTCGAACATTTTCTTTACATCGGTCCCGCCGCCAATGAATTTTCCATCGATGAAACAACGTGGAACTGTCTTGCCACCAGTCATGCTCCCAAGGATTTCTTGTATTTCTTTTCCATCGTTACGTGTATCTAACTCGAGAGCCAAGTAAGGAACTGAAAGCTTCTGAAATTGTTCTTTTGAGAGGAAGAAAAAAAAGGGGAGGAAGTTTAATTTTTTCTTCTTTGTCAAATCGAAATAAATTTAGTACAACTAATTTGTCAGCCCTTTTCTAAATGAATATCACATGGGATTTTTTTTTCGCTAGAAATTTTTCTACGCGCATAAAGGAGGTCAATAAGAGGGAGAATCTGATGAGATTTGCTTAAAATTTTTCGAAATTCTTGCTCGCTTTATATTGCCTTTCCAGTATATTTAGAATGGGAGAATTCTTATCCAAATCCGCCGGGAAAAATTCCCAGGAATTATTTAAAATAGGGCTATTGTATTGTGTATTAATTTGTTTTTTTTTTTACCTTTTGCCATTGTGCTGTAGGGACAATAGCGCTTGGAGAATATCACAACCTTATTGGATTGAATGGTGTCGATCACCAGCTGCTTTGTTGCGCTACTCATTTTCGGCACGATGGATAATTTTTGTTCCGTTAGAGTTGCCTGAATAGAGCCCATGGGCAGCAATTTAGAAAAATTTAGAGTTGAGAGAAAAATTTTAAAACTTTAAAATAAAAAAAGATAAAAATACAAAAATATATAATTTCATTTTGAAATAATTTTTTTATACTTTAAAACATTTTGCTGGACATTAAAATGTTAACTCCGTCGTATCACGTTGGGGGTTATTTAAGTTCTATGTTCAGTAATAATCGCGATCAGTTTTTGTGGAATCGTATCGTCGATCAGTGAGATTATAATTTTGTAAAGTGCCATTATGTGCAGTGATAAAAAGTCGATTGAATTTTCCAATGAGATATTCACATACAGTGTTGTGCAAAACAAAAGCAACATTTTTCAATTTTGATGTGTACAAAAAATTGTAGTTTTTTTTTTTTTTTTACCTAAAAGCCTGGATTTTCATTTGAAAAATAATAGAGCTTATTAAAATGTTTAAGAACACACTCTGGAAAAAAAACAACAATAACAACATATGGGTATTTTCAAACGGACGTGACAGTTACTTTAGCAATTTTAAGTTCCGAATTGAAGAATTTGAAAATGGTTACAGTAGTTTCGCTATATAAGAAAGTCGATTTTGCCAAGAAATTGCATTCTTATATCCGGTGTTTTCTTATATAAGAACCCGTTTATAAGAAATTTTTTTCTTATACAAAAAAAAAAACCGTTTATAAGAAAATTTTTTCTTATATAAACTATCGATATTTGAAAATAGTGATGTTAAATTTTTGATAAAAAACAAAGTTTCTTATATAAAAATGTTTTCCATACAAAAAGAGTTTTTGGTTTTGGTAAACAGGCGGCTTTTTCTTATATACGAGTTTCTTATATACAAACATTTTTGCACAGAGCTTAATATATATATGGACTTGGTGCCCTGAGATTCCTTTCTTAAAAGCGGGTTTCTCTTATATACGAGTTTCTTATATAGTGAAACTACTGTATTTTATTTCTTATTATTATCGCACAATTCTTTCGGACTTTTATACTTAAAAATTTTTTATGCAGATCAGAAAGGCAATTAGATATGCTCGGACGTGACAAAAAGTTTACTTTTTTCTATTCATCCTATTTAAGAATAAAAACTAGATGCTCAGTCATTTTGATTGCTATTGTTTTGAACAACACTGTAGGTCGCCCAATGAAATCGAAACACCTGAGAGCATTCTCATAATTATCCCTGCAGAAATATGGACTGACCCAAGTGTAGCCTTCGGTCAGTCCCTCATGTTACCACTACTAGTCCCCTCTTAATTCCACTTCTAATGTATTCAACTGACCTTTTTAACATGGGCCTGTCCTAGGGGAGGGACCGGTCCGCTGAGGGACTGACCGTAGGTGTGTCCCATAAGGGTCATTCCAAAGAATATTCGAAAATTTGATTTTTTGTTGAGAGCGTCACGTCAATCTCTCTCTCTTTTTCTCTGTTTCTCTTTCGAATGTTTCTATTTATAGACATATTCATGATAGCAACAAAAGTGTATAAAGCGGTGCGCCCAATTTTTCTCTCTTTTTCTCTCTGTCTCTTTTGAAAGTTTTTATTTATGGAGTCAAAAAAATTCGAGAGCCTTGCGTAGGCAATGTGCCTCCCTCTCCCTTCGCGTGTATATTTATAGAATTCTATTTGAACATCTTTTTTCGAATAATTTTTTGATGGGCACGGGATTTGAACAAGCAAACCTGCGGAATTTTGATTAGTAAGCTTGCACGCTATTCTCTGAGCTACCACTGGCTGTGACTCACTTAAAGACAATATTCCATTTAAGTCCATAGAAGAAACGAAAATAAAGAATATAAAGAATTGAAACAGCATCCTCTCTCGCATGCTTCGAATAAGTTGCTATTATTTTTGTATGGAATTCACAAAAATTTTCTAAGTTAATATGAGTGTCGTTTGGGGGACTGACCGCCGGCTAACCGATTTCGCTATAAGAAAGAGTCCTATTTTGACCGGTCGATGTGGGACTGGTTAAAGGTCAGTCCTTTTTAGGAAATTAACCGCTTCATTTCTGCAGGGTAGTATAAAAAAAAAAAATTTTATAATATGTATGATTTGACCACGGCAACCATCTTCATATAACGGTCTGTCTCCATGGTAAAATTTTCTTCTTTGCATGCGCTCCGTCAAACTGCTTTGTAAAAAATTTGCAATATTGCGAGGGAGGATTTTAAAAATATTACTCGTATTTAATTGCCTTGAAAAATATCTTTCATTTAGATAAGGCCATCTACCGTTGCACGTACTCGATAGATCGTTTTATGCCCTCTTTCGTATGTGGTAACACGGATGTACCTCTAATAAAGTAAGAATTAAGAATTAATTGACTTAGTGTAAAAGGCCTCAGTGTCAATTTTAAAACTTAAAACTATTCTAAGCGGTAATGATGAATCTAGGCGCTGCCAAATTTCACGATTGACCGGTGCCATTGATGGCAATGATACTTGCAATTTGACGATGTCTGCATTGAAAAATTGATGGCGGAGATGCCCTGTAAATGTCAGCTAATCCGTCCAAAGTCGAAGTCGTATACACAAATCAATGATTTTAATGATTGCATGCATTGAATCCAGTTGATGAAGAAACAACTCTTTCAAATACCTTCAATTTTTTATTGCTTGAATCGTTAATACTTCCTATATTCGAGTTTTATGCGCGAAACTGATTACTCATAGTACTTTTTTTTTTGCAACTGATAACAAAAACAAATGATGATGTGAAAACTGTGCTGCCAGATCTATGTTAAATTCCGCTTGCGAGCGTTTCAGTTTCCGCTAGATTCCGCGGTTAAAGCCTGAATTCCAATAGCGCAGGAGCTGCAGGAAATTTCATGCTGCATGAGGTGCAGGAAAAATTCAATTTCCAATAATGCGTGTGCATGGGCATGTCATTGCTGCGGTTTTGAGTGTGAACTTGACTCAGTACATTTTTAGCTACTCTTGTATGTTACTCGTCTTATTTTCTATGAACGGAATGTAATATTCCCTTTTAATTAGCAAATAAGCTATAGAAATCATAAATATAGAGACCGATGCTTAAAACAAAACATAATTTAATGCATATTAATTGATTAACGAAGAAAAGGATACGTCCGTAGTACCAAGTACCATAAAAAAGTACTCAATAGTTTCTACAACACTGTTATATTCCTTTCTTCAACTGTTATACCCAGCTGTCATGTTGCTCACGCGCAGGAAATATTCAATTTTTCGAACTTTTGCGTGTGCAGGAAGTTGATTGGACGTCGTTCCATATGTTTTCAGGTGTTGAACATTTACAGGAATTCACGTTACGCACCTCCTGCGCTATTGGAAATTCAGCTTAATTATGTATAAAAACTGACAGCTTTCTTCTCGGATAAAAAGTCGAGTTTTCTAGAAAGAGCAAAACTCTTTTAGTCATCTACTTAATTTAGATTAATTAATTTATTCACATGAAGAGAAAGGTTACTATTACGAACAAAAAGACATCTTAATTAATTAGATTAACATTATAAAAGATAGAGTATCTAAACTAAACAGAACACTTAGCGGCATTTTTCAGTTTTGAAATCAATTCTTTGATTTTTTTTTTTAGAACATGTCATTCAAATTCGGCTAGAAATCTGCAAATCAACCGTAAAATTCCGCTAGATTTTCTGCTAACCGCAATGACCCAGTGGGAAGTTTTAGAAGTCATTATTTTCTTCTTTAAATATATATTCAATTATATAGGAATAAATGAATTCATTGATAGACAAGCATTGCATAATTCTAGTATAAGGGAATGCATTACCGTTTTTTTTCTAGAAAAGGAATCCAAAGAATAATTAAAATGTAGCTTTGAGGGAAACTCTGTATTACAAATTAATGAAGTTTTAAATAGCAGCACTTAGAAAACAGCTGGTCCTATTATTTTAACAAAGTGAAACGTGCAACTTTTCGTATTTAAAACAAAAATAATATAAAAATAAAAAGGTAAATGATGTATAGCAAACGCCACTATCGTCGGCTTATAAAAGAAGAAAAAAAGCGTTTACTTGCGGGGACGGAGCACATGAGAACTTCGAATGATGAAGCGGAAAGTTCTCTTGATGGCCCAACGGACGAAAATAATGAATGAAGGCTACCTTTTGGTTTGATATTTTTAATTTTAAAGTTAAAAAAAAAGACAATAATAAATAAACAAACACAAATTCCAAAAATTTTTGTTATTTATTTCCATGGTTAGTAATTGATTATAATTTTCATTACTTGGTAATACAAAGAATCGTCTTGAGGTGAGTTCAGCCAACACATTCTTTTTCTAATTACAGAGGAATGTCTTTCCTTCGTGAGTGGGAATGAGCGAAAATCGTAGGACACCCATGTGGATGAAAGCAATGTGTTCTGTACTGAGTTAATGCATTCGTTTTCTTATTCCCCAAGGGCGAAATTTCCCACTGGGGATGATTTTTTGCCGCTGCCTAATTTAAAAATCTGCTAGATATAGCGCAAAATCTGCTGATCTGGCATCACTGTGTGAAAATCGAAGAGCAGTGATGCCAAGTTGCGGAATTTTTCCAGTTTTGAGGGATTTTTTTTGGATTTCATTTTCAAACAAAAATCACTGTTGCTTTTTTTTTTTAAATGCTTTTTTATTTTTCAAATATGTACCGCCAAAAGTTGTTGTTCCTTTTTATGCGTAGCAAACATTTGGGGTCCTAAATCATCAGTCATGCCTGATTTACAATAGTGCAGGAATTGATGCGCCACAATTCACGCAAACATTAAACATATCCAAATGCATGCAACCAATTTCAATCAATTGTGCGTTTGATTAAAATGGTTTCAATATGTTTGTATGTGTTAAATATTTGCAGGAATTGATGCGGAGGAATTCCTGCGCTTCATTTTTATGTCGAAATTAATCCTAAATCGTTTTCAAATCGAGAATCAATTTTTATTCACCATAGCTGATAAATAATGATTGCTTAGTAACTAATTAATTTTGTACGATTATCGTCGGCTTAGAAGTAAAGCTAAAGCTAAAGCTAAAGGAAATTAAAAGCACAAATTATTAGAAAAACATAACCAAACTGCTTTCAAAGATTACTTTTGATTCTTTCTGGTTGCCCGCCCCCCTCACCCCTGTGACAAAGCGTAGTATTTTCAAGACCGCTCACTGAACGGGTGACGCAGTTTGGACACGTTCCCATACATATTCTTAAAATCGCACTGCATCAAGTAAATTAGGAATAAACTAATCTGCACATTCATGTTGAACATCTGGTGGCGATTTACTTCAAACAGTCCGAAAATTCGCACCCGGTAGAGACTGGAAATGAATCTCGAATGCATGCTGAAAAGCCCAATCTGGAAAAAAAGACAAAATTATAATACATATTTAAAAAAAAAAATTGATTTATAAGATTTTTTTTCGGTACAGTGATCCCCGGATATGGTGAGAACTCCTCGCGTCGAAAAAAAATTCAAGCACATTGACAGATCACCATTGTTTCTGTACAGTGTACACTAGTGTGGTCCAAAATTGTATGGGAAAATTATTTTGTGTCCGATTTTGCGATCCGCCCCCTCAAAATATAGTAGAGGGCAACAGAAAAGGGAAATGAAAAGCTTTAGATCGATCGGACGTCATTTAGGGGGTCCTCAACGAGGTCAAAGTTCAGAAACATGATTTTGTAAACTCATGCCGCTAGTACAAATAACAAAAATTAGCACTTAAATTTTTCTAAATATCTCAAAAACTAATTAAGGTAGGAAGACGAAACAAACGTTGGCTGATTCCTAATACAACAGAAAATCCCAAAAAAAAAAATTTCTAATTTTTACACAGAGAAAAAATTTTTCACAAAACTAAAAATAGTATGTTTTAATGCAACATTTGAGAAGAAATTAAAGAAATAACGGAGTTATTTTTTAGTTCTCTGTGGGTGAATCGAAAAATCGAGCTCTGTACTACAAGAGTACTACAAAAATGCTTTATTTTACATAATAATATAAAATAAAATAATTTCAAAGACTGAAGTATCTAATGGATTGTTATTTTTGGATGAATACATACTTGCAAACTTACTCAAATACGACTAATGATCACTATAAGGCGGTGAATATATTAGAGTCTCTTTTTGTATTATATAAAGTAAAAAATATTAAATAACAAAAACAAACTTAATTTTCAGGTATTAATTACAATTGCATTGTATTAATTACAAAACAGATTTGTGGCTCCTCTCACTAAAACAAGATAAAAAACTTTTTAAAATTCTTTTACTTAAAAGAAAAATCTTTATCTCTTCTCAAAATTGTGTACTAAAATACCATATTTCTGTTTCACTGTGCCACAGTTCGATTTATTGTTTTCAAATTTTTTTTAAATCAGTCATCGAGAATAATAGAATTGGCATTATCAGTATATTTGTACTGGTACTGAAATTTGATTTCCATTACCAGTACATTTTTATTGGTAATGGAAATATGTTTTGCATTACTAGTACATTTGTAATGGTAATGGAATTTGTACTGGTAATGGAATTTGCCCATCTATGGCGCTTACCGACATCCAATAAACATTGACACATTATTTTGTTATAAGAGAAAACACCTAAAAACAAGTAATTTTCCGAATTTTCTAAATGATATGATGTGATATATTGAATTACTATTTTAAACAACTTTTAAATCTACCACTTTTTTATAAAAATCTACCACCTCTTCTTTAAAAATCTACCAGCTTTAAAAATTTTCAAGTCCGAGCACTGATAAATACCCAAGCTTCGTCTCAAAATTCTCAGTCTTTTTCTGACCGCGCGCGTGATCGGTTGGTTTTCGGGAGTGTCGGTTCGCGGATTGGATTTCATTTAGTTATTCTTAGTTACATCTGTATTTCATATGTGCATCGGTTATAGTGTTGTGCGTTTCGTCATGTCGTCATAAGGTTTAGTTTCGCGCAGTCACGCTTCTCTTTCATTATTTTCGTGTTGTATGAAGCAGAAGTCGTTCGTTTTTTCAGAGCGCATAATGCATCGTTAGCAACATGTTGATAAGGTGAGTTTTTTTTTTGCAAGCGTTTCTTTTGTTTCAACTTCGGCATGTTATATTAGTTTTGTGCCATTCTGTGTTGGGTTATCCTAAGAAAGGAGTATTAGCGAAATATTCAAACAGAAGACAAAGCAGATAGTTTTCAACTGGTTTTCTATAATTTGACATTTATAGAGAAAAGAGCAATGTGATGCTCTCAAATGCCTTTTTCGCCATCGCACCTCCTAGCGCACCTTATACCCTGCTTTTATGTCCGGTTTTGCATGCCTACGCGTTCGTTTTTTCGTTGAAGTTTGTTTTGTGTTCGTTTATGGGAGATTTTTTTGTACAAGGAAAAGCATCAAAAAGTCCAAATCATGTGTCTGCGTCCGCTTATCAGAGCGTCCGCGTATTCGAGCGTGTTTTGTATGAAGACCTTCGAAAAAAAACTTGTGTGTTGCAAATTTGTCCTCTTATTAGAGTTGTCCGCATATGGGAGCTGTCCGCAAGGAGAGCTTTCACTGTATAGCTTGTCATTAATTGTGTTAGGTTTTTTATTGGCAGGCCTGGCCTGACGGTAACACCCTAACGTTGCCTATAGGTGAAATGTCAGTTTTTTGCCAAAACAATTGATGCGAATTGAAAAATCCTAAAAAAAAAACTTGATGCCAATTTTCAAAATGATCGACAAAACCTCGTATTTTTGATAGTCCTTGCACGATGTTCTTAAAATTTGTACCCAATACCAAAGAGTATTTAATATATATATATATATATATATATATATATATATATATATATATATATATATATATATATATATATATATATATTAATATATAATATAAATATATATTAAATACTCTTTGCCAATACTCTCGAAATGTTATGCATCTGTACACTCAGTAAAAAATGTTGCCAAAATTTTGTTCAAATTATACCCCCCCACCCCTTAATTAATTGATCATACATAGCTTACACTTCGTTCGTGGAGTAAATGTTGGCTTGTGATCTCGCGTAATATGTTTCTCACTTCGAGGGCTGAGTTTTTGATCCATTCCAAAACGTCATTGAAAAGGAATAGTTCCAGGAAAAAAGTTGCATAGAGAACATAGAGAACAATGATCTCTATAACGTCGTTCAAAAAGTCTCGATCCATCATTGCAGTCGTCATAAAATGCAGACCAGAAACGTTATTCACAAAAAAACTAACATAAAACATAAATAATTGTAATTGAAATCGATTCAAAAATTCCTTGAGAGTTCCGCCCAATTTTGTGTAATATTCTTGAAGTGCCAAAGTCGCATGCGCCGCCGCCGCCGCTGTAGTCGTATTCCCATACGATGTTATTGATGTGCTCTGCTCCAAACAAACATTCAACGTATTTAAATGGAAACCGATTTGCCATAAGACAAAGAATATTCGAAGATTGTTACATTTCAAAAAGATTGCCGGTATTGTGCTATGAATTGCCATGCGAATTGACCAAAAACTATCGAGAGACGTTGTGGCACGAAGATGTACGGCGTAGCAAATGAATTGAATTATGATTAAAAGAAAATTTGCCACAATAAAATCCTTGCGAGCCGACGAATGGCTCAATGAGACATTGGGAAAATTTTCATTTAAATATTCATAATTCTTTTGCAGTTTCTCGGCGGTTCTTTTGAGGCAACGTTCATCGCATTTTTGGCACACGAAGACCAATAGAATATGCATTATGTAAATCAGAATGTTCGCAATGCTAGCGTAGGTCAGAATCAGATCCGGTCGGTATGTTGCATAAAATGAAATGCCATCCATAATAAAAAATGGTATCAACAAAAGAACGAAAAATTTGTATAAAATAATATAGAATTTTTTCAATTTATTTCGTTTTTTATTGCCATCATTGCGAATTAAGTCCTCTATGGGATTTACGCCGTTCAGTGTTTGAAAATATTTTAGAATCGTTGTACAACAGAGAAATAAATTATTTTTTTCCATTTTTTTTTTTTTATAAGTAGAAATAATTTAAGATAATTAAAAAATTTTTTTTTTTTTTTTAAATTAAGTTTGCTTCTGTGCGAAGAGTTTTATTGAACTGAATTGTCATTTAGAATATCGGACATTTATCTGCTTTCATTATTTGTAAAGCTTTTAAGTTTCCGATTTAGATGAAATGGTGGATAAGATTTGTAAACCTGATTAAATGACAAAGCACGGTTGCATGTTGGATGAGTGTCAGGCATGCCAGGGTTCAACAAACATTTCAATCATTCAAATTGGTTTCGAAAATGTGCACAATACGGACGTTACTTTCCATTGAATCTGTGTGCTATCTAAGAGCTAAATATTATTCAACTTATTTACTACTGACTGCGGTTGTGACTATTTTGATGGTGAATAATGTGTATGAGATTAAGGGTATGTATGTTTTCAAAGAATTTTTCAGAGGATAGAAATAAGGAATAATTCTGATTTTGATTTTGGAGGTATAAGACAAAGAAAAACAAGTAAGGGTGTTATAGTCAGGCGAGCCTGACAATAGAATACCCGACACAAACACACATGTTCAAATAATTTTTAATATCAGGAGTTGTTTAAGGCCATAAGGGGCCCCATATACCGTCTTTTGTTAAATTTCATTATGAAAATCGCCCTTTTGCCACGCCCACTTTTCCAATTCTTTTGAATTCTAATCGGAGGCTTAAATATACGCTCAAATTCTAAGTTTCATTGAAATATTTCCAAAAAAATCCGATTTTGGGGCATTTTTGAGATTTTTGTGACAGACCCTAGTACTGGAGGTACCCCTAAAAATGGACCTATCAAAGAAATTTTTGGAGAGGATGTTTATGGCTAAAAAGGAAGCATAACTGCCAAATTTCGTTCCAGTCCCATTTGAATTTCGGGTGTCCGCAGCCATTTTCGAAAAACGCCCTTCGGCCACGCCCACTTTTCCAATTTTTTGAAATTTAATAACGACTTCAAATATGTTCAATTATCAAATTTCATCAAAATATCTTGAAAAAATCCGGTTTTAGAGCAGTTTTTGTGATTTTCATAACAGACCCTAGTACTGGAGGTACCCCTAAAAATAGTCCGATCGGGTCCATTCTCGAACTTGTTCTTACTCATGTGCCTGTGAGTACGCATATAAATTTCATCAAGATAGCTCAACTCCTTCGATAAGAAAACTGTATACAAACAGACAGACAGACAGACGGACATGTCTAAATCGAATCTCCTGGTGACGCTGATCATTTCTATATATATTTTGTATGATCTATCTCGACTGGTTCTGCGTGTTACAAACAACCACACAAACGCAATATTGTTGTGTCGGGTATAAAAAATCAAATGAACAAACTCTGAGACATCGCATCGCCGGAGGTGCCTCGAAAGATGGTTGATGTTGATGTGGTGAACATCCTGGTGGATGAACGAAACATAACTAAGTAAAAACTTTAAAATGCCTTTCAAAGCCAATCAAGTTCAACAGGAAGTGACGAAGATATTTTTTAAGTTTTTGTTTTTTTTGGTAGCACTTTGAAAAAAAAAAACATTTTTTTTTTTTTCGAACATGCAGCAGCATGTTGCTTTGAAACGCGACGTATTTCCGTTAGTCTTTGCATCATTTTCTTGAAATTTTTACAAAATACCTACTCTCGAAATGTTGTAGATTCATAAAAAAAAAAACAATAAAAAACTCCCAACATTTTGTTCATCCCATACCCTGAAGTATTTCCAACTACTCCCTGGCTAGTTACAAAAATACCACCACTCTTTTTTATTTTTTCAACCTATGCTTTAAACTGACTGACATTGAGCTACCATTGAAAAAATACCGGTCCCACATTTAACTACTCCACGAGTAGACCTACTCTGCTAAATTGTCTCATATGTACCAGTTGATCGCATTTTTGAACTACACTTCGTCTAGATCACTTGTTGCTACTCAAGTTCTGATCGATTCTCATGTATAAAGCACTCCACATTTCGACTAGTCGTATTTCGAGTAGCCGTCAACTATTCCTTTCCGGTAAGTTGACCTCTTCATTACTAGCGGTTCCTGGACACAGAGACATCTATGAAAATTTTGATGGCAGATGAACTATCTAAACGAGGTACGATCGCACAGGTTCTTCCGGCAAAAGAAAGTATAGGTATACCTCTAGTAAGCTGTCCGTTCCGGTTAAACCAATGGGAAAATTGGCAACTCGCGCATAGGTGGTCAATAGAACCCACATGCTCTAAAGCTAAAGCGTTTTGGCCACTCATAAACTAAATACAAGAGATCGGAAGAGCTTGTACAACTCCCCCGATCCAGTCTATCCGCGGTAGTCGGAATTTTTACTGGTCACTGTCCACTGGGCGCTCATTCGGCGAGGCCAAAAATTAGGACATCCATTTATTGCAGATACTGCCTAGTAGACGATGAAGAAACACCTTTTACTGCAGTGCCCTGCGTTTTCAAGGAAAAGATTCTCTTATTTTAGAAGCTATGTAATGTAATCCCCAAGGGACTTCGACTTGGTAAATCTTACCCAAATCGCTGCCTTTTTTGTTAGCTCAAAATGGTTTTAGAGATATGTAGGTGTTCATCTCTATAGAGTATTGCAACGGACATTAGGTTTAAGCGTGCCCAAGTAACCTAACCTAATCTACTAGCGGTTTTTGTAATACACACACACACACACCAAAAGTGTTTGAGAGAAAATTTTTTGCTTTCTCTGAAATAATTTTTTTTTTAGGGAAAAAAAAAATTCTTCAAAAATATCGTTAAATGTTATCTTTTATATTTACGAATACTTGCAAATCCCAAAATAGTTTCCGCTCTCTTGAGCGTGTTTACCAAGTTACGCAGATAACGAAAAGCTCGTCACTGACCATGATAAGATTCAAAACTCTGCTGATAATATCATGTCTAAGTACTCATTTCAATTCAATAGATAAAAGCTTTGGAAAAATATTCTGATTTTATCTAAAGCCCACTCTTTGGTATTTCACTGCGATGAAGGCCCAAAAAGAGGTCTAAAGTAAACTTGTTATAAGTACATATTATTCAGGACCTCGTCTATGAATGAAGACTTCAGGATTTTATTTAGATTTTTTTTTTCGCCCCCCCCTGAAACAATTTCTTTCGGTAGGTACTCCCCGAGCCTCGATCAACGTCAAACCTTTGATTGTTGTTTCACTTAACCCTTTAATTTCCATGTCTAAGCTAACGCAAATTCAGCTCTTATTTTTCACTTTAACTAAATAGAATAATTTGTTAGTGATAAAAAAAAAAATTTTGTTTTTAATATTTAACCCATTTTATTATTGTTCATATTGATGAAGCTTGCAGGATCTTCTTGTCTTGTTGATAGTACACTCTGTGCAAATTTTCAACATTTTCTGATGAAAGGAAAATATTTTATATGAAAAATTAATTTCGGCTTTTGCCTGGGTGGGGGGTGGGAAGTGGACGTCGCCGATTTTGATAAAACTTCGTTTTTTTTTTTTTCTTAATCCAAATTTCCCAACCAACTTTCATGGTTCTACGAGCACTCCTTAGAGGTTTTGCACTCAAATGTATGAAGCGATCCCACTGTGCGCTGTGGCAATTATGCTAAAAGTTATTGCTGGCATCCAAAAGTCAATGAACAATTTGCACTGGTGACAACCGAAGATGCAAGTGGCATATTGCGATTGACTTGTGGTGCCAGAAAAAAAGAAAATAAAATATTGTTACGAATTACCTTAGCTACAGTACACTGAGCGAACTTTACCATGATTTTTTTTTTTTATAAAAGGGCGCATTGTTAATCACAGTCCTTTTGATTTTCGAGCAGAACGAAAAATTCAAAAGAAAAATGGTTGAGTCAACAACATTTTTTGGTTGATTTGAAAGGAAATATGTTTTAATTAAATTTTTTTTCGTTGTGTATAATTCTCATTTGGTTTATAAAATAGGACATACAAAGATATTGATTCATCTTAGAACTTTTTAAACATTGCGAAAGCAGTCACGACAACGGAGTGACGAAATCGGATGAAGCCCATCCGATGGCTATTTTTTGGGGTTATGTTCAGCAGAGGGCTCTGTGGCCATTTACTTTGAACGTTAATTAAATTTGTTTTGACATTTTTTTCTTTTATGGGTATTTTAGAAATTTTTCTTTATTTTAAAAATTATCTGTGATTTCAATTATGTCCGTGGTTAGTTGAAAAACTTAAATTTGAATCCATTTTTGAAAATTTTCATGCCAATTCAACCTGAAATATGGTTGATTCAAAAGGAAAATCTTTATTTTTTTCAACAAGAAAAATTGTTAAATTAAATATTCCTTGTTGAAGCCGTTTTGTATGTTTTTATTTTTGATTTAACCAGTTTTCTGGTTGATTTTTTTCTCTGTGTATAAAATGAAAACTTGATGAGAATTTGAAGAAAATCGATTCGTTTGGCACTTGCAGATGTCACTGGGAAATGAAGAGTTAAATGTATTTACTGTCATTCCATGTAAATGTCGTAAAGAACCCAATGTAGCGTACAACTTGGTCCAAAAAAAAAAAACCTGTAAACGCCATACCAACGGCACTTTTGATAAGAACTCCGATAAGCGAAAAGATCTCAAAAAACTCTTCGGCAATAATGAAGAGAACATGGAAATTTAGTATCTGAACAATTTGGCTTGTGAGCAGTCAAAGAACGAAATCGAATAACAGAAATAATTCGCATACAAAGTAAAATGAATTAATTTATTAAAAAGAAATAATAATTATTAAATAAAAAATTTTAAAAAATAATAATAATATAATAATAATAACAACTCATCGCGGAGCCGCATTTAAAGCCATCGAAAAATGTTGGTCGCGATTATAATAGTCGTGACCATCGTATTGCTCATATTGGGTATCTTATCGGCCATCGCGATATATCATCGAAAGTATTGGACATTCCTGCAAGTGCCGCATGAGTCACCGAAGCATTTAGTTGAATTAATTCGGGAGCTAACAAAATACGATGGGCAAACGGCTGCTGCCGACGAGCAGAAGCATTACAGTGAGCTGTATCAGCGTTTCAAGCGATCGGGTGCACCGTTTTGCGGTTTCTATCATCTGCTCCAGCCGCGGGCACTCGTCCTAGATCGGGAGCTGGTCAAGCAGATTCTGATCAAGGATTTCTCGAATTTCAATAGCCGAGGCATCTATTACAATGCACGTGACGATCCGCTCTCAGCGGACCTATGGTGTCTGAATGGAAGTAACTGGCAAAATACGCGCCTACGAATGGAGACAATGTTTCACAAAGATCAAATGCGTGATCTCTTTGCCAAAATTAACGGCGAGAGCGAAAAGCTTTTAGCCGATATCGATACAGCTGTAACGCTGCCATCTCAAGGGCAATCGCGAGAAGAGACCGTAGAGATCGTAATCGATATGAAACGTTTCTCTCGACGGTATGTTCTCTCGTCGATAGCTTCGTCCGCGTTCGGCTTAGGTACGGAAGCACTTAAAATAAAATATCCCCTGGAGGAATTCGAAGCTGGTGCGGATTTGGTGATCCATACGAGACGACATGACATTGTGGTGAATGCTCTGCTAACGCGCCACAATAAATTGGCTAGAAAATTACACTTTTCCATAACGAATCCGAATGTGGCGAAATATTTTATGGCACTCATCGATGATGTTGTCAGCGAACGTGAGAAATCGGACAGGCATTTCGATTTTCTGCAGCTGATGATCGATATGAAGAAGCAGGAATTAGCGACGCACGAAGTCGACGAGGATGCCGATCCGAAAGACCTGAAACTGCAAATCAATAATGCACTCGCTGCTCATTTAATTGGATTCGTTAAGACTGGCCTCGAGCCGACAGTAAATACACTTTCATACGCCCTTTACGAGTTGGCCTTAAACGAATGGGTTCAAGATCGAGCGCGTCAAGAAGTCTTCGATATCCTTGAGCGTCATAATCAAGAATTCAGCTATGATGCCATCCAAGAAATGAAATATTTAGGTCAAATTATATCAGGTAAGAGTTTACGTTCCATCCGTTCCTCCCATTCTCTGTGTCTGAGCCTCTCTCGATTGCAGAAACCGTACGTCTCCATCCGATTGTCCCGTTCATAGTGCGGCGTACGTTAAATGACTATCACGTTCCCAGTCAATCGAAATATCTTATACGTAAGAATATGTACATCATCATACCCATACATGCCATGCACAATGACCCCGAATACTATGCCGAGCCGCTGCACTTTAAGCCTGAACGTTTCTCACAGCAGGCGAATAAAAGCCGTGAGCAATGCCTTTGGCTGGGATTCGGCGAGGGACCCAGAGGCTGTATTGGAGTCCGATATGCACAACTCCAAATACGAGTTGCCATCGCACGTCTCTTGAAGAAATACAAATTCTCCCTGCATGCGAAACGTGTTCTGCATGAAAACACTGGAATGCTACTGCGTGTCGAGCTTCTGGAAAATGGGCCTGCAGGAACGAAGGAAAATAAACGACTGATTTGAAGATTCGGGACTACTTTTTTTTTGCTTCAACATAATGAAAGTATTTATTTGAATATATTCCAATCGGAAGAGAAAGAACAACCAGCAGCAGCAGCACCACTACCAACCACCATTGTGAAAAAGAATGAGGACAACGGTGCGATCGAATTATGATCTTCTAATTTTCGAATATTTACCCAGTTCTCTCCCGAAGAGACACGCATTATATCAGCAAAGAAAAGTGTTCACATTTTTGGGCTTCCTTTTAGTCTGCCATGAAAACCTGTGACTCAATTATGAGTTCCTGAATCGGTACAGGTCGGAACCGGTCTGTAGAATACTTTTTTTTCCGTTGGTGTTGGGTGTTTTGAGTATGCTTCTGGTTTCCTATAGCGCAGCGATTCCTGCAAATATACAAATAGAAACTACCTTATGTTATAAGATACGAAATAAATTTCAATAAGCCAAAAGAGATAGGGGCCATATCTATATGTAGCTTTATCAAAAAATATGCAGACCAAAAAAAAATGCGAGAGTGCTCAAGGCCATTTCTAACTTCGTCAAGATTTGCCTAATGAGATAATTTTATAGCCTTCGTAATCAGGTGGTTAATTATTCTTATATCTTTCGCGTAACTTGCTTATCAATGTGTTGTGCGATTTCATATCGAAAAAGAAGAAAGAAAAAAAAAACCATGTATTGGTATACAAATCTACCGGCTTCAATTGCAACGACTCGAAAAAATTCAGTCCAGTATGTTTCCAGAACTCTGTTAAGACAGCCGACACACACACACACACGCCAGCAGTGCTTCCCAGGAGTTCTAGACCTATTCAAATGGATTTTATTCCGGCAACGTTTGCATTGTTGATTATTTTCGGTGCTTTACTCTATTATTTGATACAGAGACGTCGGAATTATTGGCTCAACTATAATATACCCCATGTACCGGAATCATTTTTCTTCCTCGGACGTAGCCAACAGATGGGCCTTTACTATCGAGCCATCTACGAACGTTTTCGGAATTGTGGTCATCCGTTTGTTGGGTGCTTCGGTTTATTTTCACCGAACGTTTTAGTCTTAGACTTGGATCTAATAAAACGTGTTCTTATAACTGATTTTGAGAGTTTTCCCGATCGCGGTTTCTATGTCAATATCAAAGATGATCCATTGTCATTAAATTTGTCACGAGTGAAGGGGCGGATCTGGCGTCGTTTACGTGCGATTATGTCGCAGGCATTTACATCGGGTAAAATGAAACTTATGTTCGTGGCAAAAATTGAAATTGCAAATCGCTTCGTTGAGACACTCAATGAACAGCTGTTGCCATCGGCTGGAAAAAACGAATTAGAAATGCGTGATCTATGCGCCCGTTATACAACCGATGTTATCGGTTCCGTTGCATTCGGTATCGAGTGCAACAGTCTCAAGAATCCCGAGACAGAATTTCGCATTTATGGCGATAAGGCGCGCAAAAGCCATCGGCCACTCGTTGAGATATTCGCTTTAGCCTATCCGAACTTATGTCGACGTCTGCACATAAAAGCCTTCTCCGACGAACTAATCGAATTCTATTCGAATATTGTGCACAGTACTCTGGCGCTGCGCGAGAAGGAGCAAATCAGAAGGAACGACTTTGTCGACATACTAATAGAAATGAATAAAAAGGCAAATGCCGATGGCGAGCCAATGCTGACAATGAACGAAATGATCGGACAGATGTTTTTATTTATGGTGGTTGGCTTTGAAACTAGCTCCAATACAATGGCCTTCTGTCTATACCAATTGAGTCGGAATCAAGCTATCCAACAGAAAGCGCGAGACGATATCGAAAAAACATTGCAACGTTTCGATGGTCAATTGACCTATGAGTGCGTATTAGAGATGCATTATCTACGTCAAGTGATCGATGGTGAGGAGTAGTTAGAGATTGCAATCAAATTGTTCTGAATGTAATAATTCTTTTTTTAATATATCGTTTTTGTTTTTTAGAAACATTACGAATGCATCCGGTAGCACCAATTTTACGTCGCATTGTACGGAAACGTTATCTCGTTCCGAATACATCGATTTATCTGGAGGAAGGTCAAGCCGCTTGGATACCAATTTATGCTATTCACCACGATCCCGAATACTATCCCGAACCGGAAACGTTCGAGCCCGAACGGTTCTCAACTGAAGAAGTTCGAAAGCGCCATCCAATGGCTTACTTGCCATTCGGTAGTGGTCCGAGGGGGTGCATTGCCGAGCGATTTGGGAAGATGCAGGTCCTCCTTGGGATTGCAATGCTGCTTAAGCATTTCAGGTTCACGCCATCCGAGAGAACTCCCGAGAAACTTGAGTACAACGCGTCCGAGACGATCATTTTGAAGGTTAATAATATGTTCTTAAATGTGGAGAAAGTTGTGTAAAATCGTTGGATGTGCTTACACCTACATATCAATGAATAACTTTTAAGACTCTCTTTATAATTATCAGGCCCAGATTTCGGGAGGGGTAGGGGTGGGTGTGGGTTGTAAAGCCGTCAATTTTAATGCCTTACCAATAAAATTACGGTAATCCATATGTTCGAAATTATCGACTAATTAATACTTTCAAAATGGGAAAGTTTATCAGAGCGGTTGATAACCTTGGCACTGGTTAATCTTTACTTTCCGAGTAACAGCACTGAGAATGGATAGCGCTGTAAGCATGACAAGATATGCATCATGACTATCAAAACGTTCAAATTATTTTGTTTCATTTACATTTTTGTAGGGGTCACCTGCCATTCTCCTTAAATATTTGTTCTTATTACTGAGACTAAAAAAAAACCTTTGATTTACCCATATTCTATTAGAGTACGTTGAGAATGCTTAGAAATCTCAGTAAATCCCATGGAATACGGTTTCTAACAGCTCGTGGAGCCATTATCCTTGCCCCCAGACGCATAAGCCTTCGCCTAGTCACAGCAGGACATGTGCATCATATAATACACTTCGCTGCTTCCGACTCTGAGTTACAATGCCAACAGAGATCTGAATTTACCACCCCCAGTTTTTTCAGGTGATACTTAAGCCTTCAATGCCCTAATAATTCTGTGAGTTATCAGGATTTTGGTCTGCTGCATGCTCTTATGTGCTGTCCAGTACTCATTTTGGCTACGCTCCTCCCGTTTTCTGGTCAGGACGTTCCAGAACCGCAGTAAGGTTCTGGTCCAATGAAAGAGTTCGCCGCGACTATTTTAAATTAGACGCCATTTTAATAATGAAAGGATCCATTGGATGTTTTGGAATAGAAAAAAATTTTTGTGTAATCTTACTGCAACTGTTCGGAGAACCCTGGCTCGTCGACTCAGACTGTTTGACGGAGTATAACCTGTCTACTCTATTTACCTCCGTGAGGAGCACTGGAATGTTTCGGTAATCATGCGCCATTAAATCCAACTATTTCGAAAACCTGGTTTAAGAATTACACTCGTATGGCTACGGAACTGTTGGCTCTATATCTGGTCTTATTGACCGTCCAGTTCTACCTAAGCTAACCTATTTGGAGAAAGTATGTCTATTCACTCACAATTATTATTACTTTTTATATTTTTTTAAAATATAAATAATTTAAATTAACCAAATAGACATTAAACGCCGATACATAGTTATTTAGTATCAGTCCAAGCACTTCTTGAAAAACGGGCGGACTGGGGATCAAAGGGCCCACCGGGCGTTTGAGAAATGGGGTCCGTTACCTAAGAAAAAGTGGCTATCGGATAGCGTAGGGGATGCGTGCTATGCTCTTGATCCCAGAGTCTGAGGTTCGATTCCTGGCACAGACGAAACGGAGTATAATGTTCCAAGCCTAGCACTGGTTTTTTTTTTAAATCGCATGTTATGGGCTGTTGTGTGTCACAACAGCACAAACAGTTCTTCTACCCATTTCTCGATCAACAGAAGCGCGGAACAACAAAAACATTAGCGCCCAGAATAAGAAAGCACAAAGAGGAAATACTTACGTAGACAATCAAGGGCAACGATCACCAGTCAAGCGATCGGGTCGGGCGAACCAGCAGCAAAACGTAAGAACAGTAACAACAACAACAGGTCGCAGTTTAAGACCGAAATTAATCTGACGATAAAGGAAAAAAAGCCAGGCGGCTGTCAAGTCCTTCGATGGGGTCGAATCCACATCCAAGCTTGTCCATTAATGCCGGATATCTCTTAATGAGATAGCGGAACATTCATCGGTATCGATCTTCTGGGTACCGGGACACAGGGACGTAGAAGGAAATTGCGAGGCAGATGAACTTGCTAAGATGGGTACATTGCTTTCAGATGTCTCCTTTTCCAACGTAGGGGTTCCACTGGCAACAGTGAAACTGATTATAAAACAAAGGTATCTCAACCTGGCGAACGAACGCTGGGTTGCAGAAGACTCCTGCAGGGTTACTAGACAAATCTGAACGTCTTTGAATAAGAGACGTTCCAGGGAACTAGTAGGATTAAGCAGCATCTCCATTTACCAAACGGTTTCAATAATCACCGGTCACTGCCTTTTCGGCAGACATGCAACAAGACTTGGTGTTCCATGCAATGATTTTTGCCGAAGCTGCCGCTCAGAGGAGGAGGAAGAATCTATCCTTCACCTCATGTGTCAATGCCCGGCCCTGTCTAGAAGTAGATTGTCCTCATTAGGTTACTCCTTCTTCATCAGCCTCACCGGGCTCTCTGAAATCAGAGTCGGAGACATCGCTCGGTTCATTCGGAGGTCTAATTGGCTTCGTCATTAAATACCAAGGGGTAAGTCGTGTCATTCTTGTGGTATCACAATGGGCCTACCTACAGTGCCTACGTGAGCAACAGCTGCCACTGCAACCTACCTACCTACCTAGAAGAAATAAGCAATCGCCAATAGCAAACACAACAATCAAGTTGACCTAGAAGAATGTGTGGCAAAAGACGATATTGCCCAAGAAGCTTCATATTGCATCAACGCGGAAGAAGAACTGGGTCAGCGCAACAACAACAGCCAGCTGAAGAGATAGAACTTTGGATGAGGAGACGCAGAAGAACACTTAGAAAATGATAGACTCCAAGAAAGTGCATGAAAAGCACTTTCTGATTATAAAAGCTGATCATCGAGCAACGGAGAAGGACTTCGCTTGGAACTACGAATAGTATCAGTGGATCTAACTTTAGCGCACCTACTCACGCTCACGAGCCAGGACGTTAAAGTGTGGATCTCCGTGTTAGCTAGGGATTAGGTTAGTTAAGTGAGATAGAATAGGAGGTTGTAATATTTTGAAAGAATCAAATAAAGTATTGTAAACAATATTGAAAGGACTTTTCATTCTGGTTCTTCTTGGACGCTCATCCCGACGCTACAACAGGGCACACTACATAATAAGACATACACTCACACAAACACAAGAAAACCTCCTTAGTATCACAATGGGACGATTAACGGCCTAAGTGGCAGTCACTTCAACCTACCTACCTAAGAAAAAAAAACCGAACAGCTAAAAAGCACTGCGCACTGGGGCCCCATCGGGCATTTGCCAGGTTGCCCAGTGGCCCAGTGGCCCAGTATGTAGATATTTATAATAGGGATGCCACGAATATTGATTGGGTCGAATACCGAACAATCGGGCAACCTCTCGGCTGAATAAAACATATTCGGCAACCGAATATTCGGTACGTAGTAAACACATGATGGGCCAACTCGTTTCACTTGCGATCATTTAGTGTCAAGACCAAAGCTGCAATTGAAAAATGTACCTACCTGCTGCTGTAACTGTGTTCAGAGAAAACTATGAAAGTGCTACTCTGCATACATATGTATATAAAATATGTCTAATGATTAAAGGGAAAATGTAGGCTAGCTTTAGTTCTTTGCTATTAAAGTTATTTTCGTTATTACGCGTGTCCGTTTTTGCCGCTGTCGTGTCGCAAAGAAACCCTGACAGCGGCGAAAAACGGGGAAAAAGGAGCGCAGCACTTCAAGCTTAGCTGCTCGGGCTTTTTTCCCGCAATGCTTGATGGGCAGCTCCGGTTGCTTAGAACTATCTTTAATTCAAAACCGTCGAGCGTGTCGCGCGAAATGCTTCGTATTTTTCGAGTAATTCAATAAGTTCAAATCGTCGATCGCATAACGCGAATCGTTTGTCTTTTTTGAGTGATTTCCAACGGTCGAGCGCATAACGCGAATTTCTTTGCCATTTTGTTGAGTGATTATCGTCCCAAAACGTCAAGAGTGTCGCGCGAATTCCTCTTTTCAATAAAATAGACAGTCTGTACAGCAACAAACAGTTGCAACAACTTTGGAACAATTTGCGTCGATATTCCAGTGAAAAAGTCCGCGGAATATCCGCAGCTTTGGCTATCATCTCAGTAGCAGTGATCTCGACTGTCATTAGCAACAGTGACGTCAGCAGCGCATCGTCTTTCGAAAGGTATGTGGTTGGTTTTTTTCTCTATATTGAAACGATCTCCCATTGCCACATTGTTTGGTCGGACGACCAATTGACCTTTGTGGCACAAACAACGAGAGAGAATTAGTTTTTAGTTACTGCTGATTTTTTTTTTTTTTTCAAACTAATTACTAACATACACTGAGCGAACGTAACCATGAATTTTTGTAAAAGGGCTGTAAGGGAACGTTTTCCCAGCCGGGGTATTTACTCAGTCGAGTTACTAGGGAACCTTCCTCACAAAAATTTATAAAGGAACGCAAGGGGATTAACCGTTATAAAGGTGTTATTTATTTGGAAATATGTTCCCTTTTTTAAGGGGAACGCCTAAGGATAAATTCTGAATAACCTACTCTTAAATGCGTACGTGCAGCTACCCGTGTGTGTAAGACCACCGTGAAACCCCGCCGCCTCGCAGTCGGAGTCTTCGAGGAATGTCCGCTATCCGCGTAGTTGCGGCGCTTCTGATCCCAAACTACCGCAACACTACTCTACTCGAAATTTCCTTTCAGCGTAACCCTCCGCGTGGCAAATCGAACACGTGGGTCCGGCGAGAACTCACCGTAAACCACCGAGCACGATTTCCAGGAATTTATTCCCTGACTTCCGCAAAACGACCGCGTGGCAAACCGGGCACGAGGATACAGCGAGAGCTCACTGTAAACCACCGAGCACGATTTCCGGGAATTTATTCACTGACTTCCGCAAAACGACCGCTTGGCAAACCGAGCACGAGGTTACAGCGAGAGCTCACTGTAAACCACCGAGCACGATTTCCGGGAATTTATTCACTGACTTCCGCAAAACGACCGCGTGGAAAACCGGGCACGAGGATCCGCAACGTATTTCGTTGGAATCGAGTGCGACGAATCTTCACTTGTCCTAATCTTCACTATTTTCCGCAGGTATTGCGTTAACTTCGAGCACGAGGATCCACAACGTATTTCGTTGGGATCGAGTGCGACGAATCTTCACTTCCACAAATCTTCACTATGTTCCGCAAGTATTGCGTTAACTTCGAGCACGAGGATCCACAACGTATTTCGTTGGGATCGAGTGCGACAAATCTTCACTTCCACAAATCTTCACTATGTTCCGCAAGTATTGCGTTAACTTCGAGCACGAGGATCCACAACGTATTTCGTTGGAATCGAGTGCGACGAATCTTCACTTCCACTAATCTTCACTATTTTCCCCAAAACTAACTTTCACCGTTTGAATCTAATCACTCCAATATTCGTATGGCGTCGCCAAGTTCCTATTTTTCCTTCCGCTTGAATTCTCCTTAGGTGATGGCTTGTCGGCGGCTGGATCAGAAGTGACGCTCGTTTTTCAATTCGAAACGACGCTAAGCTCTTTTCTTCAAACTTCGATGCTATCGATATATCGATAACTCCTCATCACGGTGGCGTCCTTTCCCACTTATAACTAACAACTTATAACCTGGCCTTAAACTACTATCTGGCGGGATTCACATGCTTATAATCTATCCTTAATACTACTATTTGATTGGCTGTTTTTATACTATTACATTACGTGTCCGGGTACTAGGCTTAAAACTAATATTTGGATTTTGCTTTTAATGACCGATGTGCGTATGAAAATGAAAACGAAAAGAATAATATAAGAAAATAAAAATGACTAAAACGTGGCTGTCCTACAGCTTGACTCCACCTACTCTACTTAATTATAACTCTGGGTGAGGTTCCTCACACCCCCTCCCCACTTCAGAGCGAGTGTATCTCACTCGCCCGCCTGCCAGCACTCTCATACGATACCGTTGACCTTCGTATATCCGGGAAGCCCGAGGTCGTGGGAGGCTTGGCTTCTCGTGGTATTTCTGGAGGGTGGCCGCAAAAATGATCCGGACTGGGCCGGGCACATCGGAAGCGTCGACCTCGGTTGTTTTCCCGACCTTAGCTGCCACGTGGTGGGGTTGTTCCTCTGCTACGCCCAGCCCCTCGTCGTCGTCGGGCCAGAGCTGAAGTACGTCCGCGTCCTCGGCCTCCGGTCCGGTGTTGCATATAACCACACAAACGCAATATACCCTCGACACCGAGTGTGTCGGGTATAAAAACTGTAACCGCCATACCAATCGCACTTATGATAAGAACTCCGATAAGCGAAACGACTGATTTGAAGATTCGGGACTACTTTTTTCGCTTCAACATAATGAAAGTATTTATTTGAATATATTCCAATCGGAAGAGAAAGAACCAACAGCAGCAGCACCACCACCACCATTGTGAAAAAGAATGAGGACAACGACGCGATCGAATTATAATCTTAATTTTCGATTATTTCCCCAGTTCTCTCCCGAAGAGACACGCATTATATCAGCAAAGAAAATTGGTCACATCTTTGGGCTTCCTTTTAGACTGCCATGAAAACCTGTGACTCAATTATGAGTTCCTGAATCGGTAACGGTCTGAACCGGTCTGTAGAATACTTTTTTTTCCGTTGGTGTTGGATGTTTTGAGTATGCTTCTGGTTTCCTATAGCACAGCGATTCCTGCAAATATTGAATACATTCAGATTTGACTCAGCTTAGTATGAGGCGTTGCTTTACTCACCGAGTACTTTCAGAATCTGCAGTCAAATCTTAGGTCACATTCGATAACCTCAAAAAAAAAAAAAAATGGGTCCATTGCCTTAAAAAATTTACTTAGTTTGGAAACCACAGTTAAGTTCCTATTAGGGCATTTAACAGGGTCTTGTTTTTGCTTATATTCGACCAAAAATATTCTTAAAAGTCGGATTTACTTTGAGGGCATTACAAAGTTCGAATTTTGGTAGTTTCAAACTCGAAAAATTTGCTTTGAAGTCAGGTCATTTTTAAAGCAAAAAATTGGTAAAATATAAATAAATCTTTAGCAAAATAAGTCGAGTGTACTTAAGGATGGTAGAATTTCTCTGTTTTGCTTGTTGGGTCACTAGACGATTATACTGTGGGATTTCTCAAGGCCATTTCGAACCTCTTGAAGCTTCGTCTAAAGTTCTACATTTATAGCCTTCATAATGAGGTAATATATTATTCTTATTTATTTCATGACTTGCTTTTCATTTTGATCTATGATTGCATATCGGAAAAGAAGAAAGAAAAAAAAAAAAACATGTATTGGTATACAAATCTACCGGCTTCAATTGCAATGACTCGAAAAAATTCAGTCCAGTATGTTTCCGGAACTTTGTTAAGACAGTCCACATACACGCCAGCAGTCCTTCCCAGGAGTTCTAGACCTATTCAAATGGATTTTATTCCGGCAACGTTTGGATTGTTGATTATTTTCGGTGCTTTACTCTATTATTTGATACAGAGACGTCGGAATTATTGGCTCAACTATAATATACCCCATGTACCGGAATCATTTTTCTTCCTCGGACGTAGCCAACAGATGGGCCTTTACTATCGAGCCATCTACGAACGTTTTCGGAATTGTGGTCATCCGTTTGTTGGGTGTTTTGTTTTTTTTTTCACCGAGCGTTTTAGTCTTAGACTTGGATCTAATAAAACGTGTTCTTATAACTGATTTTGAGAGTTTTCCCGATCGCGGTTTCTATGTCAATATCAAAGATGATCCATTATCATCAAATTTGTCACGAGCCGAAGGCCAGTTCTGGCGTCGTTTACGTTCGATAATGACGCCGACATTCACACCGAAAAAAATTAAATATATGTTCGTGGCAAAAGTTGAAATTGCAAATCGCTTCGTTGAGACAATCAATGAACAGCTGTTGCCATCGGCTGGAAAAAACGAATTAGAAATGCGTGATCTATGCGCCCGTTATACAACCGATGTAATCGGTTCCGTTGCATTCGGTATCGAGTGCAACAGTCTCAAGAATCCCGAGACAGATTTTCGCATTTATGGCAACAAAGTTCGCAAAAGCTATCGGCCACTCGTTGAGATATTCGCTTTAGCCTATCCGAACTTATGTCGACGTCTGCACATAAAAGCCTTCTCCGACGAACTCATCGAATTCTATTCGAATATTGTGCAGAGTACTCTGGCGCTGCGCGAGAAGGATCAAATCAAAAGGAACGACTTTGTCGACATACTAATTGAAATGAGTAAAAAGGCAAATGCCGATGGCGAGCCAATGCTAACAATGAACGAAATGATCGGACAGATGTTTTTATTTTTGGTGGGTGGCTATGAAACTAGCTCCAATACAATGATCTTCTGTCTATACCAATTGAGTCGGAATCAAGATATCCAACAGAAAGCGCGAGATGATATCGAAAAAACATTGCAACGTTTCGATGGTCAATTGACCTATGAATGCGTATTAGAGATGCATTATCTACGTCAAGTGGTCGACGGTGAGCAGTAGTTAGAGATTGCAATCAAATTGCTCTGAATGTAATAATTCTTTTTTTTTTATATATATTGTTTTTTTTTTTTGTTTTTTTAGAAACATTACGAATGCATCCGGTAAACCCGATGTTACGTCGCATCGTACGGAAACGTTATCTCGTTCCGAATACATCGATTTATCTGGAGGAAGGTCTAGCCGCTACGATACCAATTTATGCTATTCACCACAATCCCGAATATTTTCCCGAACCGGAAAAGTTCGAGCCCGAACGGTTCTCAACTGAAGAAGCTCAAAAGCGCCATCCAATGGCCTACTTGCCATTCGGTGGTGGTCCGAGAAATGTGTATTGCCGAGCGATTTGGGAAGATGCAGGTCCTCCTTGGGATTGCAATGCTGCTTAAGCATTTCAGATTCACGCCATCCGAGAGAACTCCCGAGAAACTGGAGTACAACGCGTCAGAGACGATCATTTTCAAGGTTAATAATATGTTCTTAAATGTCGAGAAAATTATGTAAAAATACGATCAATGTATGCACATAATATGTTCATTAAATATATACATATATAATGAATAACCCATTGAAAAGACGTTATAAATAACGAGATGCTCGGCATAGCAGTTCGGGTTTGGGGTAATAATAAAGATTAAAACGCTTCCTCATGATGATATATAAAAGAATAGCTCTTCATATTAACATCCCACAAAATGGGAAAGTTTATCAGAGCTGTTGAATCCTTAGCCGTATGAGTGATTTGATTTTCTACCATTGTTCGCACAATTGTACTAGATTTTAGTACTGGGAGCATCTGCTCACCTTTTTCTTACTACACACAGAGAAAACGATACCGTATAAAATGGAAGAAAAACAATAAGATTTCTCTATGGTTTTTATCCAAGAAGATTGTCTTATTGAAACCATAGAGAAAAACTCATCGTTTATATTAATGAAAAATTGAACGAAAATTTAAGAAGATAACTTCTTAATTTTGATATGAAATCTTGTAAAAAACCAGGTCGGCGGGTTTGATCCCTGCTCGAGCGAGCGTCGTTTTTTTTTTCTTTTTGGGAAAAGTAAATAATTTAACATTCACATTATTTAAAAAACTGAGAAATAAAAGATTTTACCCATCTTTTTATGCTTAAAAAAATTAAAAAAAAAAAAAAGATTATATAGGAAGTTTCTTGAAAGAGCTTGTGCGTGACGTTTTTTTGGAAGGCCCGACGAAAGCAACTGGTTTTTATTGGTGGTTCGCGTCCAACTTACTTTCTGCTCCCCGTATTTTTTCTTTAAAATTTACTTGCCTGATTTATTCTCCATTTTTCCACAAATTCTTTGGCCTGCGGCAAAGAGTATAGAATCGAAAGAGTTCCCATAAGGGTAATATTATATAATGGGTTTTATGGTTTGGCTCTCATGTTGTATATATGGGCGCATTTTGGTCAAACATGTTCCGCTGCACACTTTCGAGTTGGTAGCGGTTTGAAGAGCTAAAATTTGGTTGGATAGCTTTTGGCGCGTGCGTAGAAATAGAATTATGAATGATTTTTTTCGCCTACTTTTAATACTGCGTGAAAAGGTGTGTGTAGTAGTGTTGAAGTTAGAAAAAACCGCCGTTGCACAATATATTTGTATTTGCGTGGTGTTTTTATACCCGACACACTCTGTGTCGAGGGTATATTGCGTTTGTGTGTAACACCCAGAACCAGTCGAGATAGACTATACAAAATGTATATAGAAATGATCAGCGTCACCAGGAGATTCGATTTAGACATGTCCGTCCGTCTGTCTGTCTGTCCGTCTGTCTGTCCGTCTGTCTGTCCGTCTGTCCGTCTGTCTGTATACAGTTATCTTATCGAAGGAGTTCAGTTATCTTGACGAAATTTGGTATGCGTTCTCACGGGGACATGAGTAAGAACAAGTTCGAGAATGGACCCGATCGGACCATTTTTAGGGGTACCTCCAGTACTAGGGTCTGTTACGAAAATCACAAAAACTGCTCTAAAATCGGAGTTTTTCAAGAAATTTTGATGAAATTTGATATTTGAACATGTTTAAAGGCCAGTAATATTATTTCCAAAAATTGAAAAAGTGGGCGTGGCAGGGCGGTTTTCGAAAATTGTCTCCTACACCCGAAATTCAAATGGGATTTGAACGAAATTCAGAACTTATGCTTCTTTTGTAGCCGTAAACATCCTTCCAAAAAATTTCCTTGATCGGTGTATTTTTAAGGGTACCTCCAGTACTAGGGTCTGTCACAAAAATCTCAAAAATGCCCCAAAATCGGATTTTTTTTTGGAATATTTCAATGAAACTTAGAATTTGAGCGTATATTTAAGCCTCCGATTAGAATTCAAAAGAATTGAAAAAGTGGGCGTGGCAAAAGGGCGGTTTTCATAAGGAAATTTAACAAAAGTCGGTATGTGGGGCCGCTTGTGGCCTTAAACACCTCCTGATATTAAAAATTATTTGAAGATGTGTGTCTGTGTCGGGTATTCTATTGTCAGGCTTGCCTGACTATAACACCCTTACTTGTTTTTTTAAGGTATTCTTGAAAAAAAGCTAGAAGTGGAATGCACTGAAAAAAATTATTACAATTCTATTTTGTTTCTTGTGCAAAGTTTTGCTCAGTGTAAAAATTAAAAACAAAAAAGAGGCAAACTAGCTGGATCGGGCCCTGGTAGGATATTCAACTGTTAACTGTTATTCCTGCATTCATATTCACTACCATAAAAACAACAAAAATCGAAAGTTATATTTGTGTTGTTTTATCGATTCTGTTTTTATCCCAACCTTCGCTCAGTCAACATTGCTGGCCATTTAATTAACTGGAAAGCGCCAAAAAAAAAAATCCGCTTTCAAACGTTCTCTCACGCTTGACGTATGTATAAGCAAACATGATTGATTGACTTACGGTGGTAAAAACAATTTACAAACGGTATCTTTCGACTGTCATCTCAAGTGGAGCTTTCACTCGATGCTCCATCATCGGAGAGCCGGACAGCCGGACAGCCAGCCGCTAGTCGCTCGCACTTATTCGGCCTAATAAAGAGCTAACACACCGCGAAAGGTTAGGTCATTAAATATCGTTGGGTAAAGTAATTTACACCACTGTGCTAACCACGGCTGGCACATTGTATGTAGCCAGCGCTTCGGAAAGAGCAAGTTCAAATTTTATTTGCATACATTTCGCCCAACTATCCCAATGCGACTTTTTCGAAAAAAAAAAAAAAAAAAAAAAAAAAACCCATTTCAACAGCTAATCAACTGAAAGCCCCTTATTAGAAATTCCAAATATTACAAGAACAACAACAACAACAACACCAAAAAAAAGCACAGCGTCATTCTGCCTAAATTAATACCGGACACCAAAGATCTGTCGAGCTCATGTCAGTCGACTATTTTAGTTCGTCGCGTTTGGTAGGCGCGCTTTTTTAACACGGATTAAATCGCCAATATATTATTTTGTAATACTTTCTCCCCACCCTTACCACTTCCACGTCCAATGGATAACGGACAATGGATATGGGGCCTATTGGCTTTATTCATAATATACGCGATACTAAGGAACATTTTCAGCGATTTCATGCTGCAGGGTATACCGCACAATAGGTCATTATTTTTCTATCTGAAAATTGGTCACCAGAATCACATTGTGGACGAAACAAATTCCGTGTATCGTAAATATTGTAGGACCGGGAAACCTTTCGCCGGCTTCTATATGCTATGGCAACCGATTGTCGTGCTCCTCGATCTGGACGTAATACGCGATGTGCTAATCAAAGACTTTCATAGCTTCAGCCATCGACGATTGTATCATAATCCGCGCGACGATCCATTGATGGGCAATCTGGCCGTTGTCGATGGAGTGCAATGGAAAAAATTACGCTCGAAACTAACGCCGACCTTCACCAGTGCGAAAATGAAATTTATGTTCCCGTCGATTGTACGGGTCGGCGAAGAATTAGAACGTGTCGTCGGTAATATGATCGAAGTGAAGGATGGTTCGATCATAGATGTTAAGGAGTTAACTGCTTGCTTTACAACGGATGTTATCGCCTCTTTGACCCTCGGTCTCGATTGTAACAGTCTATGCGATTCGAATGCTGCATTTCGTGCGCATATCCATCATCTTTTCGATTCGTATAAAATGTCGAAAGATATGTTGCAACAGGTCTTCCCCAATATGGCCCGGATGCTCGGCTGTGTTAATACGCCACCAGAAGTGACAAAATATTTTATGGAAACGGTACGAAGAAACATCGAGCACCGTTTGAGCGAAAATGTTGTTCGACCCGATTTCCTTCAGCTCATGATGGAACTCTATTGTAATAGACAACAGAAGGTCCAGGAACCATGGTCGTTCGAGGAAATTGCCGCGCAGGTTTTCATTTATGTTTTGGCCGGCTTCGAGACCAGTGCGACCACAATGGCATTTGCGTTGTACGAATTGAGCTTGAATACGCGTGAGCAAGAGATGCTTCGAGTGGAGATAAGACGGGTTCTTGAGAAATTTCATGGCGAAATGACGTTCGAGGCGCTCAAGGAGATGGTCTATCTGGAACAAATCGTTTATGGTACTTATTCCATTGGTCTCGATCATTTGTCACTCATATACTTTATATCTCTCTCTCATCTCTCTCTCTTCCACTCTCTCCTCTCTCTCTCTCTCTCTCTCTCTCTCCTCTCACCTCTCTCTCTCTCTCTCTCTCTCTTCTCTCCTCTCTCTCTCTCTCCTCTCCTCTCTCTTCTCTCTCTTCCTCTCTCTCCTCTTCTCTCCTTTCTTCCTCTCCTCTCTCTCTCTCTCTCTCTCTTCTCTCTCTCTCTCTCTCTCTCTCTCTCTCTCTCTCTCTCTCTCCTCCTCTCTCTTCTCTCTCTCTCTCTCTCTCTCTCTCTCTCTCTCTTCTCTCTCTCCATCTCTCTCTCTCTCTCTCTCTTCTCTCTCTCTTCTCTCTCTCTCTCTTCTCTCTCTCTCTTCCTCTCTCTCCTCTCTCTCTCTCTCTTCTCTCTCTCTCTCTCTCTCTCTCTTTCTTCTCTCTCTTCTCTCTCTCCTCTCTCTCTCTCTCTCTCTTCTCTCTCTCTCTCTCTCTCTCTCTCTTCTCTCTCTCTCTCTCTCTTCTCTCTCCTCTCTCTCTTCCTCTCTCTCTCTCTTCTCTCTCTCTCTCTCTCTTCTCTCTCTCTCTCTCTCTCTCTCTCTTCTCTCTCTCTCTTCTCTCTCTCTCTCCTCTCTTCTCTCTCTCTTTCTCTCTCTCTCTTCTCTCTCTCTCTTCTCTCTCTACTTCTCTCTCTCTCTCTCTTCCTCTCTCTCTCTCTCTCTCTATATCTCTCTCTCTCTCTAACTATCTCCTTCTTCTCTCTCTATTCTCTTCTCTCTCTATCCTCATCCTCTCATCTATCTCTTCTCTCTCTACTCTCTCTCATCATTACTCTCTCTCTCTCTCTATATCTCTTCCTCCTTTTTTCTCTCCTCTCTACTATTACTCTCTCTCTGCTCCTCTTATCTCTCTCTCTCTTTCTCATTTATCCTCTCTCTCTCTTATCTTCCTTGACGTCTCCTACCTTTCGATCTCTCACTCATTTGCTTCCTTTCTCTCCATCATCTCATCTCTCTCTGTCTCTCTGAAACGCGTGCCTCAACTGTATCACACTTGTCATCTCCCGAAATCTATATTGTTCAGCTGACACGTTGGCATGAAACTGCGAATGCAATCCTTGGTCCAGCATTGAAACGCGTTGCCGTCACAGATTACACTTTACCAGGCACGAAATATCACATTGCAGCTGGAACGAACGTTATTGTTCCGATCGAGGCAATACAATACGATGAAAACTATTACCCTTTGCCGCATAAATTTGATCCTTCACGTTTTTCACCGGAAAATATTAATGACCGCCATCCGATGGCTTATCTTCCGTTTGGAGACGGTCCACGAAACTGTATCGGAGGGCGTTTCGGATTAATGCAGACCATGGTTGGCTTGGCCTTTCTCATCAAATCCTATCATTTCAGTCTTGCTGAGAGTACGCCAGTGCCTTTGATATATGACAATGCAATATTGTTGCGCTCACCCAGAGGGAAATTAGAGTTGAAAGTTGAACGGATTTGAATTGAATTTTCAATCTTGGAGGTGATTATTTATTTTTATTTAAAAAAAAAGTCATTGTATAAAATAACTTCATATATTTCCCGTTATACGGAAATCAAAATAAATTATTTTTTCATTTGAAAAAATTAACGCTTCGAAAGCTTATAATCCTTTTTTAATAAGCCTATTTTCAAAAATTTATATCTCAAAAACTAATTAAGATAAGAAGATGAAACAAACGTTGGCCGATTGCTAATATAACAGGAAATCAAAAAAATTTTTTTTTTTTAATTTTACACTGAGAAAAATTTTTCCACAAAACTAAGATAGTTTTAAAAAATTTTTTCAGTGTATTCCCAGTTTGCCGCCACTCTTAATTTTTTTTTAATACCTCTAAGTATTTGCTTTCATTAAAAAAAAAGTTTCATTCAAATTAAATGGAGCAACAGTGAGATATTCAAAAAATTACAAATTCCTGCAGTGGAATGAAGTTTTTCGCTTTGAAAGAAATATTTAGCATACTCTTAGGGTAAGCGATTGTAATGGCATTCATGGGTGTTGAGCGTGGCCGATTTTGATGAAACGTCGTCTTTTTATACCCATACACACTCTGTGTCGAGGGTATATTGCGTTTGTCTGGTTGTGTGTAACACCCAGAGCCAGGCGAGATAGACCATATATATATATATAGAAATGATCAGCGTCACAAGGAGATTCGTCCGTCGGTCTGTTCGTATACAGTTTTCTTATCGAAGGAGTTGAGCTATCTTGACAAAACGTGCTCACGGGGACATGAGTAAAAACAAGTTCGAGAATGGACCCGATCGGACCATTTTTAGGGGTACCTCCAGTACTAGGGTCTGTTACGAAAATCACAAAAACTGCTCTAAAATCGGAGTTTTTCGAAATATTTCAATGAAACTTAGCATTTGAGCGTATATTTAAGCCTCCGATTAGAATTCCAATGTAATGTGGGCATGACAAAGGGGTGGTTTTCATAAAGAAATTTAACAAAACTCGGTATATGGGGCCCCTTATGGCCTTAAACACCTCTTCATATTAAAAACTATTTGAACATATGTGTCTGTGTCGGGTATTCTATTGTCAGGCTCGCCTGACTATAACACTCTTACTTGTTTTGTCAATTGAATTGATGTCCTTAAGCCAAATCACCTTCAATTGTATCCATATTTGATTCACCATTACATTAACAGCCAGTTTCTGAATATTCCCGTGGAACGAATTCCTTTTCTCGAGACTGAAATTCTCCATTTTTTTTTAAATAGATAAGGTATGAAAAATTATGGGTATGGGGGGTCAAATACCCATTCCTCAAATTTCTTTCCCCAAATATTTAAATAAGATGAAGTTTACTCTCGAGAAAAGTAATTTCCGAATCAGGATGTTAAGAGATAATTTAAAAAAAAAAATATCTCGCATGCGATTTTGAACTGCCTAGCTGCTACAATTCTGTTATCATATTGTTTTTGAGCGAAAAGGACTTTGCATTTTCATCGAATCCTGTTGGTTTTCTGCCCATTTTTCGAATGCAAGAAGAAAGCGCTCTTTTTCTGTTAAATTTTTTCATCTTTATTTTCAGATTTTATTCGATAGCTTAATTGTAAACGAGATGTTTACAATTCTGAAATACACTTACAGCGATTTAAGGAATAAAATAGATATTTATGATAGATTTAGAATTAATACACATAAAATATATGTATGTATAAACTGCTGTAAGCAGCGAAAAGAATATTTCAATCAATAATGAATTCCAATTAATTGATTTATCAATTAAACTCAGTAAATTACAATTTTGTTAAGTTTCTATAACTGATTAATGATCTTAATTCCAAAGCTCTTTACTCTGAATTGATTTTTTTTTATTTCAGGGACCCCAAATAGCGGTTATTATTGTTAAAATATTCTTCACATCAATAAATCCACGAGGCTTATAACTCGTAAACCCATGTTTTTTGGGATCAACGATCAGCTAATATTTACTCTCTGACTTTATTTTTTCCTTTTCCTTCAGAAAATAACAATCAATGGCGCTTTTGATTTGTAACCGGTTTCCTATATACCATCTGATGAATTTTTAGAGGAATTCCTTATCGCCATTAGAAAGCTTGCATATGGGACGCAATTTTTTCAAATAGTACCTATACTTCTGGTCCCTGTCAATAAAATTCAGTTTTCATAAAGGAGAAAATCAAATTAATAACAAATTAATTTTACCAAAAAATTTTTTCATAACAAAGTAAAATACTCTAGTCGAATTGAAAAAAATCAAATATTACCAAAACTCCATTTTGTTTACTCGCAAATTACGGTAATATTGTTGTCTTGCCTTGTCTTGCAAAAGAAGACAACAATGTTATTGTAACGGTAACATTGTTGTCTTGGCTTGCCTTGTCTTGCCAAAGAAGACAACAATGTTACTGTAACGGTAACATTGTTGTCTTGCCTTGCCTTGTCTTGTCTTGCCAAAGAAGACAACAATGTTACTGTAACGGTAACATTGTTGTCTTGCCTTGCCTTGTCTTGTCTTGCCAAAGAAGACAACAATGTTACTGTAACGGTAACGTTGTAGTCTTGCCTTCTCTTGTCTTGCCAAAGAAGACAACAATGTTACTCTAGTTTGCGAGTAAAGAAAAATTGAGTTTTGGTAATATTTGATTTTTTTCAATTCGACTAGAGTATTTTACTTTGTTATGAATAAATTTTTTGGTGAAATTTATTTTTTTATTAATTTGATTTTCTCCTTCATGTAAACGGAATTTCATTTAGACATAAAAAAAAGTTGTGGCCCATATTTCTCTGAGTTTTATTTTTCGTTCAGAGAGTGAAAGTTAGCTTTCAACCATTGTCGAATAAGTTTTCGATAGTGGAGAGATGATCAATTGTTTTTTCCTCAAGTAATAAATTTAGATATCGACTGACTTCTCTCCCCATCGTGATTTCATTTTCCCGATTGAAAAAATTAAATCAATTATAATAATCATTATCAGGGCTCGGATATATATGGATTTATAAATTAAAAGCATACTTTATGGAGTAAACATTTTGTTCAACTCACATAAGGTGAAGATTCAAATAGATTTTTAACTTCAATAAGAATTTTTATGAAGGTAGAAAAGCCGTTTGAAGTTCAACTTCACTAAACATATTCGCAAAATGTAGGTAAGAAAATTTTTTTGCCCCATAAAGTATGCTTTAAATATATAAATGCATATATATCCAAGCCCTGATCATTATACTTATTTGGATTTATTTCCGTATTTCTCATTACTATTACGGTCTCTGATTAATTTTTAAATGATTTGTTTGGTTTTTAGTTCAATTTTAGTTAAAGTTTTATTATAATTTTTTGTTTTTTTTGTAATTTTATTTTAGAATTCGAAGACGTTTTTCAAGTTTTTCTTGTAATGCAACATTAACAATTGCTTAATTTTTGTGTGCAGTTCTGGAATGTGAATATCGTTAATATTTCTTTCCTCTTTTTACTTTATATTTTAAACTAAGCTTTACTTGAAAATAATTCTTTAACAAGTGAGTTTCGAGCAACGTTTTGTCATAGAAAAAAATCGACAAAACGGTGTTGTTTTTTATATAGTTTTTCTTGGGGATTAAAAAAGGCATGTATTTTAAAAGGGTTTAAGTGATTATAATACTTAAGGCTGTGTATATATTTTCTCCCAAGAGCTTATGAAATAATAATTAAATATGCAAACATATCTATGCACGTTTAAATGCGTGTAACTTAAAAAAACAAAAATTGTGTCGTTTATTCATATAGCTGGGCTGGCCACAGGCAATTAATAATTATATATATTGTATATATAATCATATGTTAACGATATGTAACGTTGATCATAAAATATGCATTTGAAAAACGTCTAAAAATATGCTTTAAAAACTTCGGAATGAGTCAAAAATTTGATGCCCATCATTTCGAAGATTCGAAAACATATATGTTAACACGTTTAAGATTGTCTTTCCTCTTTGTCTTCTTTAATTGATACTGTTTGTAATGGCAGCGCACGTGTTTTGAAACATTTCAAAAATATCTTCATTCAACACAACTCTTTTCTCACATTGTGAGATTTTCATGTTCAATTTCGGAGCATATTTTCTGGCGTTCAAAAAAATGAAAAAAATGAATAAAAAATAAAAATGAAATCCAGACTACTATTATTTTGTATTTTTGAAAAGTTTCGGTGAAATCGATGATGTCCGAATGTCTATATTGATGCCACGATTTGGCATTTTGCTACGCAACATTTGCTCGTGCACGTAGAGCAGTAAACCAATATCCTTATGTCCTGCCTGCCATGCAATTTTGAATGCAGTGCTGCCATCCTACAGGAAAATTCAAGAAATTAATAAATTAACAGATTAATAGAAAAAACAAGTAAGAAAGCTAAAGTCGGTCAAGCCCGACTTTGAAATACCCAGCGTCCCGACATTATGAGCGCACTATGTTTTGCTTCTCTATTTGTGGGCGTGGCAGTGGGAGGGCAACATAAATTATTTCCCTACACCTTTCATTCGCCTTGGTGAACCTATGTTGCGAATTTGAAGCTTCTACGCCTTTTACTTCGGAAGTTACGAAAAATCTTTATTTGTGGGCGTGGCAGTGGGCGGGCCAAAAAAAATTTTTTCCTAAACCTTTCATTCGCCTTGGTGAACCTATGTTGCGAATTTGAAGCTTCTACGCCTTTTACTTCGGAAGTTACAAAAAATCTTTATTTGTGGGCGTGGCAGTGGGCGGGCTACATAAAATTTTGTTCCTACACCTTTCATTTGCCTTGGTCAACCTATGCTGCGAATTTGAAGTTTCTACGCCTTTTACTTCACAAGTTACGATCAGCCCTTATTTTTGGGCTTATTTGTGGGCGTGGCTCGAGGAGGGCGGCGTCCATTTTTTGCCCAAAAATGTCCCTTTTCGTAGTTTACCAGCACACCAAATATCAATGGAATGTGTTGAGTGGTTCGCAAGTTACAAGCATTTTATTGAAAACACAATAAATTCATTTGTGGGCGTGGCAGTGGGCGGTTGTCTCCCATTTTTACTTAGGATCATACTCGGACCCCGATATACATGTGTGCCAAATTTCGACTTCATTGGCTCAGCCGTTTCGGAGGAGATCCGACCACGGACAGACGGACATGTCTAAATCGATTCAGTTTTTGATCCTGATCATTTCTATATATATTTTTCTATATCTCCGGAGCTTAATTCTCCCTGTTACAAGATTTGCACAAAACTAATATACCCCGCTTACGCTGGGTATAAAAATATTAGTGGGACTCAAGCGCAAAATCCAATATTGCGAGAGCCCGATGCGAGAGTGCGCGACGTCACGAAAATGTTTTGCGTGACGCATTTCAATCTCCAATGAGAGTTTTGCGTCACGCAGATGATAGCATAATTTCGCTTCTAGTAATGCAATATTTGAACCGAGTACCGAGTACTCATAAAAATAATACGCTATCACTTGAGTTGAAATTTTAATTCAAAATATTCAAACATTTTCAAAAAATTTTCAAAATGAACCAAAGCTCACGATATATTTTAAAAGCTCTTTTTCACGGAACACTTTTGTTTTATTAGTTTAAACGAGTACCCAATAGCGAGTACTCAAAAAATAGCTACATCATTAACACGTCAAAATTGCCTCGCAACGAGAAATATTCAATTTTTCAAAATTTTCTCGATACGAGGTCTCGCAGTGCGATACATTGGAGCTTGATCCATTTGATTGAATGTATTCAAAATTTTTGTGCGTCTCGTCTCGCGCTCTCGCATCGGACTCTCGCAATGTTGGATTTTGGGCTTCATGAAGCTTCGCAAATTGTGGGAAATGAGAAATTTCTCACACAACTGTCGAAAAAATTTATATGAAAATTTACGATGTGAAAAGTTGCAAAGGCATTTGCGAAGCTGCATGAGTACCACTAATAAAGTGGGACGCAAAAAAAAAAAAAAAAAATTGCCACTATTCAATTGTAATAATTTCAAGTGAGACCGTTCCATCCATTTGAACTCACCACATCCTGTAAAAGCGAATCGCATTCGGATTTTGACAATAGCTGTTTCACAATATCAACTCGTCCATGTTCGGCGGCACACATCAGTGCGGTGCTGCCATCCTCGTCCTGAATATTTATATCGGCACCAGCAGCTAGCAGCATTTGCACCATATCGGAGTTACCATGCGACACAGCGAGCATTAATGCGGTCTGGCAATGCTATGGAATTGAAATGAATCCAAAAAAAAAAAAAAAAAAAAAAACGAGACTTTCGTGTTATGGAATCGACATTCGATAATGTTTGGACATGCATTACCTACCTTCTTGGCTCGTATATTGACATCGGCCATCTGGAACAGTCGTTCGACGACCGTACGATGTGCCGGATCTTTCAGTTTCGCCAATGAGACGAGCATGACGCTTGTGTATCCGGCGTTATTCAATTGATTTACATTGCAAACCTTTGAATCCAGCAAAATGGATACAACATCAAAATTACCATGCGAGACAGCATAATGCATTGCGGTGTTGCCCTATATAGAAATAGCAAAATTATTAATTAAATTTATTCAAAAACAAATGTCTTAAGAACGAGGAAATATCTTTCCTGCAGGATGCCTGTCGGCACATGACCCAATGTCACATATAACCATATATGTCACTCTCATAGATATTGCGCGGGATGTTTCGCGCCAGTAAGAAAGAGATGTTACTCGGGAGGCAAAAAAAGAGCGAGAGAGAAATACTTTTGGTGAGTAACTAAGTGAAAAATGCTCATTTTGGTGGGTACCCAAGACCGTGGTGGGTACCCAAGACCTTGTTGAAAAGAGCCAAAATGAAAACGGCTCCTGAGTGACATATATAGTTATACATGCCCAATGTCTACAATGAGTCAATAGGTATAGTTCATCTCTGTCGACCATGTCAACAAGAAGTCTATATATATTTAATTTTCTAAACAAATCTCAGAGGCCTCAATAGCATATAGACCAGCATGCGTTCTCGCCCAGCACTCTGAAGGTTCCCGGTTCAAACCACAGCGAAGGCGGGTAATATTTGATGTATAAAAATAATTTAATCTATTTTTCCCGGCTTAAGGTCAATGCATTTCTGTTATGAAAACTAATTGAAAAATAATTTAAAATAAAAAAATTCCTACGCTTAGGGATGAAAAAGCAAATTATTTGCATAAAAGTCTTTCAAAAAATCATGTCTTGGATTGAAAAATGTTTTCATTTGTTACCATAAATATTTTTTCTGAAAGCTTTTTGGTTTTTAAACTATTATTTACTTAAAAGTAAGTAAATAAATAAAAAAATAAACAAACAAAAAAATAAGAGATTTGAACCCGCGATCTTCAGAGCTCAAGGCAAGCACTCAACGCGTTGAGCCACCATAGGCACACGAATGGCTCTTGCTATTGACGTACTAAAATAAATGCCTTCATAATGGTTCCCTCGTCAATAGTCTATGTCTATTGTTTGTCTCCACTATTGGTGGTTTTGCAATGACAAGCAATGTTAATTGTCTATAGCGGTTTGCATTGCGAAGGGCATAATTGGTCAGTAGTAGTACTGTTGACGCGGACAGTAGAAAAACAAGTAAGAAAGCTAAAGTCGGTCAAGCCCGACTTTGAAATACCCAGCGTCCCGACATTATGAGCGCACTATGATTTGCTTCTCTATTTGTGGGCGTGGCAGTGGGAGGGCAACATATATTATTTCCCTACACCTTTCATTCGCCTTGGTGAATCCGTGTTGCGAATTTGAAGCTTCTACGCCTTTTACTTCGGAAGTTACGAAAAATCTTAATTTGTGGGCGTGGCAGTGGGCGGGCCACATAAAATTTTTCCCTACACCTTTCATTCGCCTTGGTGAACCTATGTTGCGAATTTGAAGCTTCTACGCCTTTTACTTCGGAAGTTACGAAAAATCTTCATTTGTGGGCGTGGCAGTGGGCGGGCCACATACAATTTTTTCCTACACCTTTCATTCGCCTTGGTGAACCTATGTTGCGAATTTGAAGCTTCTACGCCTTTTACTTCACAAGTTACGATAAGCCCTTATTTGTGGGCTTATTTGTGGGCGTGGCTCACGGAGGGCGGCATCCATTTTTTTCCAGGATATTTCCCTTTTTGTAGTTTACGAGTACACCAAATATCAATAGAATGTGTTGAGTGGTTCGCAAGTTACAAGCATTTTACTGAAAACACATTATATTCATTTGTGGGCGTGGCAGTGGGCGGATGTCTCCCGTTTTTACTTAGGATCATACTTGGATCCCGATATACCTGTGTGCCAAATTTAGACTTGATTGGTCCAGCCGTTTCGGAGGAGATCCGACCACGGACGGACGGACGGACAGACGGACGGACGGACAGACGGACAGACGGACGGACGGACGGACGGACATGTCTAAATCGATTCAGTTTTTGATCCTGATCATTTCTATATATATATGTCTATATCTCCGGAGCTTAGTTCTCCCTGTTACAAGATTCGCACAAAACTAATATACCCCGCTTACGCTGGGTATAAAAAGAGTATAGATTCACAACTGTCATTTCCTGCAGGGTATGTTGTCCCCTCTGCGCTCTGTGCTGCTCTCAATTACTCACATTGCCATCGGAGAGGTTAACACAGTACTCCAATAATGGCACCGAAAGTGTTTCGAAGGCATCGAGATGATCCTCCACCTCGTGTGGATTTGCCTTTTCGGTGCTGGAAATACGGAACCATTCCTGTTGGATGGTCGCCTTTGATGCTTTAAGACTAACGGAAGAAATTGGCTTAGCCCCTAGTTTTTTAAGCAACGAATCATTGATAAGCTTAAGGGCACGTTGAAGTTCCTTTGACGGTGTATATCTAAACGAATGAACGGAAAGAGAGCAAGAGAGAGAGAGAGAGAGAGAGAGAGAGAGAGAGAAATGTGGTTAGTCAAAGAATTTGTCTCTCATTTGGGCAAAAGATTTTTGAACGCACTTTTGACGTGGCTCCGTTTCAATCGTAGCCAATTTTTGCATTAGAGCTTCATCCTCCTCCCTTGCCATGTGGCCGCTTTGACTAGATTTTGACGGTGAGGTCTTCCTGCGTGCACCTTTTGAGACATCAGTATCCTCTTCCTCCTGCTGCTGCTGCTGCTGTTGTTGTTGTTGTTCGGCGATTTGCTTCTTCGACAGCTCGAGATTCTTTTTCGCCAGCTCGAGGTTCTCCTTGACCTTCTCATTGAACGACGACTCCAGCGATTTGCGTCCCTCCCTACTCTGTGTCATTGAGGGCGCTGGGGAGGCATCGCGCGACCAACTGATGCTAACGCGTTTCTCCTCCTTCACAATGAGTGGCATATCGAATGTCTTCGACGATTCCTGGGACGGCGTTGGTGATGCCTGCTGCTTCAGAGGCTCCTGAGCGATTACGGTCTCAACGCTCGCCGTCGACTGACTTTGTTCGCTGAGTGCCGTCCTCGATTCGGACTGTCTGATCTGCTGATTGAGAAAACTATAATTTTCCTTTGAAAATTCCTCTTGTTGGGCGACATTCACTGTTACTGCCGCTGGCGACGGCGACGGCGGCTTCTCTTGCAATGCCCTGCAAAACAAAAGGAGTTGAGTGGGGGTTTTTTTTTTTTTTTTTTTTTTTGGCAACGTTTAATATGTAAATTACGTGAATATTAATGCCGAGCAACCGCTCAGTATCAGCGGATAACAGGTCAAGCTGCTGAATGCCGAAAGCATGGCTCGCTCACAAATCGTTCAGAGAAATTATTTATTTATTTATTTCAAAAATAATATTCGAAGCAAATGAAACGGAAAACAAATGGAATTTCCCGCGAAAACTAAGCGAAAACATCGCGGGGCAAGAGCGTGTGTGGAGCGCGCTCGACGCGTTGTTGCGTGCAAATCAATTTTGACCCAATAATTTCATATTTGCAAACGATTGGATTTGAAGGTCACCGAATCACGAATCACGAATCACGAATCGAATGCAGCAGAATCATTGCGCGGCTAGGACGCATGCGCGATTCAAATGAGACTGGGTCAAGGCGATTCATTTCATAATTTTCCCTTTAAAATACATATTGTATCTATACATCTCCTTCCAAAGGAACCAAAGCAACCAAAAGAGTTTGCCAAACACAAACTCGAACACATCTCACCTTATTTTCAAAAAAATTATTATACATATGGGATACCAAATTAAAGGAAATCGATCCAGCAATTTGAATAAAATTAAAAAATTAGGGTCTTAATTGGACACTTTTCATACCAAATTGGCTTCCAAAGTAAAAAAAAAAAAAATTGAAAGTTTTTTCAGAATTTTTCACTTTGACCGTTTATTTTTCACTCAATGGGTCAAATTTTTACCATCAATTTAATTTTGGCTTAAAGCACATACAATTGGCATTTAACCTGCATTTAATTTTTTTTTTTTTTTACGATGAGCCATTATCGTGGGAGAGTTATTTTTCTCGACTTACTGCCTAAAAACTTTAAGGCCCTATAACTCCTCCCCCTTCCATACGATTTTTGTTAATTCTGACCTGCTCTATCAGCTCCCGACCGGTTGACCTTCACAAACGGAACACTCTGTATACATACATATATAGGCGGACGGCACACAGTGCTTCGATCCTATACATTCGATGGACAAAAATAGAAAGAAGTGTCGTAGGGCAATGAAATTTGGCACAAGTCCCTAATATGGCTTAATTAAGAAAATTTCTAAGTTTCATCAAAAATGACCCCACCCACCACCCACCGCGCATACCACCCAAAGTTATTTTTGGCTATAAAAATGGATATTTTGCCAAAAATTTCTTAAAAATTGGGGGAAGAGTATATATATAATATATATGCGATCTTATCAAAAAAAAAATATTTCCTCCATTAATTTCGTAATTTCGCACATTTCATAAATATTGAAAAGCATACTTTTTGGCTGCATTTAATAATGTTTATTTACAAAGAAAACTTTAGTATAAATCATGAAAATATACATTTTTAAAATCTAACTATTTCTTTATTTGTTGGTTCGATAAAAGTCTGATTTTTTCATAACTGATTAGAGGAATATATTATATAAGGTATTAAAAATAGGAATAAAAAAAAACCGTTTTTCCGTATTTTTTTTTTTTTTACTCCATTAAAGTTTTGTAATTTTTGAATATCCAACCAAAAATTTGTGTTTTTTAAAGCAAAAAAACAAAATTACATTAAGCCCCTTGGCCATAAAGTATATATTTATTTATTACTTATATATTGAAGAAGTCAAAAAATTAAATTTGAAGTAATTTCACGAAAAAATAAATTTTTGACATTATTTTTAGTGAATCGACTTGAGCGAATTATTTTGTTAAAGCAGTTTTGCTTAAAATCGTCTTAGTTGAGCGCCCTCCACTGGTGATATAAAGAGTCAATCCATTAATATTTTTCTATAATTCTATTAGTTGTTTTATTATCTTTCCGAAAATATATATTTCATCAATATATTAAAACAATTTTTTTTTTTGGATTTTTGTCTATGGAACGAAGCACTGTGCGGCACGCTCTAAATATCGAATCCGAATCTGGGCAAATCTGAGCAACTCCCAAGTTTTTCCTTGGATTCCATTTCCACAGCCTGCCTGATATATTTAGGTAGGTACTAGAGATGGGCACGGGCCGGGCCGGGCCTGGGGCCCGCCGGGCCTAGGTCAAAAAAATACGGGCTTCGGGCCCAAAAAATCAAAAACGGGCTTTTTCCGTGCGGGCCCGGGCCTCAGGTTGAAATCCCGCAGGCCCGTAGGCCCGAAAAGAGCCTCATACATTTTAAGCAACTGAATTCAATTTTTTATCGGAAAAGGCACTTATTTCATATGAATTACAGTAATTACATAAAAATATTAAGAATAGATTTCAAGCAAAAGATTTACAGATTTCTTATGTATTTACATTAGATGTGTTTTAACTTTTTAAATGCCCAAACTTAATTTGTTAATTTTCCTTCTCGTTTTGTAAATTAGTCGCCTGAGTCTACAAAACTTATCATAATTATACGTATGCATCTTAATCAACCGATTGTCTTCACTCCATTTCGGATCTTCAATTTCGATAATCATTAGTTCATAAAAAAGGTATCTTATTGATAAATAGCATAAAGTTTCTTTGTAAATATGGCTGCGAAATTTCATTTAAAGTTTTATTCCTCAAGACGTCCTAAACAATTGAAATAATTCGAACAATAACACATTTTACAAAATCACATAATTTCTGATGAATCTGGTCGTCAAATCGTGATAAAATCAACATTCTCATTCTATAGAGGGATTGTCTAATTTATGAAAAATTCTTAAGCAAACTGCGCTTTCGTTTTTTATAATGTTCATTAAAGTTTAGAATTTTCTTGAGTTCACAATTGTTTCTTTTCAAAAACAAAATTTACTTAACCTGTCACGTTTCTTTATTTTGAATAGTCCTTATTATGTAAGACTTTCATAATAAACTGCCAATAATTTCCTAAAATAATTTCAGACAGATTAGTAATCGGCTTGAGCGTTATTTTGTTAAACTTTGGCTAAAATTTTTATCAGCCTTTAATGGTATAAAAGGTTTCAATCTTTATTTTTATATAATTAATTGTTATATATTTCCGAATATACTATTTTCATGCATTATACTTAACTAACAATTTTTTTTGATCGGATTTTTGCGGAACGGCACTGTGGCCGCTTCGAAATATCGCTATACCGAGCCTGGCTGGTTTCCCTAAAAATCTGAAACTTCGGCCGGTTTTCCTTGGAGTCCATTTTCAAGCCTGCCTGATCATATAAAAGGTACTCATAATTATATAGGTACATATATAAATATATGCTTAGTTATACACAATTTTGGTTCGTGTTTAAGGCAGTCTGCTCTCCAACAAACTTTGGTTCGTGTCCCAGTTAGGTCTGCATACAAAATTTTTTGGTTCGTGTCTAAGTAAGGACTGCACACCGAATTTTTTTTGGGATTAAAAGCCCCTCGGAAACATATCGATATGTATATTTTCATTTAGCAGTGCTTAAAATCCCGTGAAAAAATAATTTTATTCAGCACTCGCCTGGACAAATGCCAATATTTAGCCACTGTCCACTATTGCTAATTTTGTTTAGTTTACAATAGAACCAATATTTCTTTTAATTTGATTTTGAAATCTTCAAAACACACAAACTTGGTCCCTAAGTCAGAAGTAAAGACCATAAATTTCCCTTCATTCAGGGTAATGGCAACAGCACCTTAAAAAAAGCTATCAGCCCCGATTCTGAATATTCCCGGGGAATTTACCTTTCTTGAGACTAAAATGCTCCTTTTTTAAATATATAGGGTAAGGAAAATTATGGGTATGGGGGTCAAATACCCATTCTCCATCAAATTTATTCCCCCAATTATTTGAAAAAGAAGAAGTTTACTCTCGAGAAAAGTAAATTCCCCGGGAATTCTTCCCCGGGAATATTTAGAATCGGGGGGCTGTATATACATATGTATGTAGGTACATTTACAGTCGAAACTCTCTGAAATGAATTTTTTTTCTGGTCCCTATAGAGTTTCGTCTGTATATATAGATATGTACATATACTTTCATGGTTGCCCCTGGTGCAACAATATCACCCTAGGCAGCGGACCATATATACCTAAAATTATTGCGAATCTAGCAATGAACCTCAATAAATTCTTTTGTTTAGCTGTTCAAGGGAACTTCTTCTAGATTGTGATCGATATAGGTGAAAAAAACTATAGTTCACTTACCTTGCAATGATCTTCTTATCCGCTTTTGGACTTGGCGTTGGCGAAGGAGTTATTGTGTAGGTATTCTGTCGTTGGAACGGTTTTCGTACAGGACTTGGACTAGTTATATGCTTCGGACGTGGTATTCTCGATAAATCCGAATTGGCACGCAACAGCGGACCGGGGCCGCCAGCTGGTGCAACCAATTTCGATGGTGTGTGCGGCGTGAACTCCTTGGCTAGAACTCGTATGGCATCCTTGCATGAATCACAGTAATTATCGGCGCAGGATATCGAAATATGCGGCTTAACGATTTCCCCGCATCCGATGTCACGTTTACGTACGGAATCAGTATTCGAACTGGAATGCCGAATGCTAACCGGCGGGGCTGTATTTACACCGCTTTCGATCGTCTTGGGCTTTTCCGTATTGCTGGCAGTGTTACGTGTTTCGGGTTTCTTCGGCGCTGGTGCTGTCGGCACTGGCACTGGCATTGGCACTTCAATTGTACGTATTTCGATAATGGGCGATGGGGGATTGATGGGTGCTGCGATTTCCTCAGTGCTCGTCTGTGTCGCACACAAACGTATTAGATCACGTGTATCCGTCTGAATGTTCTTAACATCAATTTGACTCTGTGTGCTCATACTTTGAGTTTCCGGGCTAATTTGTATGCCAATTGAATGGGCAAGCGGGATAACCGTTTGACAACCAGTATTATGCAGAACGATCATCGGCGTATACTGCGTTCCGATTGTCTTCCGTTTCACATTGAGTTTCTCGTTGTCGCCCAATGTGAACGTATTACTTCGTCCGGACAGCTCAAGGAATTTCAGCGAGACGGCAACGCGATTTTTATCGTCCAGAATCTCATCGGTTCCGCATGCGACTGTCCGCTTGTGCGTTGCACATCTCTCGCACAGTATATCCGTTATACGGTGCTCCGATGTGCCCACGTCGCGCAACTGTGGCTTACAGCTCACGAAATTGTCACGTGTGGCCGGCTTTGCTGTAACGCCCACATTATACTTTTGTATTGCCCTCTCGATGGTCGTCTGCATGCCGCTGTCACGCAAATCGGCCCGCTGCGGCACGTACATTTGCGTTCCGACCGAAATGAGTTTCTTGAGGTTTTGGAGTGTGCGTTTCTCCTCGTAGATTTTAATCGCGATCTCAATTTGTTCGTTCATCTGAAATTCGGTATAGAGCATCTCGCTTAAGCGTACACGTTGCGCTGGACTGGTGCCCACCGTGCGCAGTGTTGCGACAGGACTGCCGACTGCGATATCGCGTGTTGTATGCAATTGTCCGCACATGGTGCCGACTTCGCGTTTCAATACCGCTTTCGGTCGCTCCGAACTCGATGAATTAACTGAGCTTGTGCGCAATCGCGCCCCAAGACTTTCCAGCGAAATCGGACTGATACGCTGCGGGGTGAACTGCACAGGTGAGGCGTATTTCGGACTAGCTAGTGGGCTAGGCGATGGCGATGGCGATGGCCGTTGCCGTTGTAATTCTTCCTGCTTCATCTGCAGGCTCTGTTGCAGACGTTTCTTCTCCTCACGCAATTGATTGAGCTCAAACTGGAGAAAAAAGGGGGCGGGGCGAAAAAAATTCGTTGTTTGGTGGGGTTGGGGCCGTTAATGAAAATATATTATTGATACATACCTGCATTTCGGGTATCGTGCGAACTTGTTCCTCCAGATCTTTCATGCGCTTCAGACTCAAAGCCATCTGCTGACGTATGTTGAACAGCGTCTGCGCGTCGACGGAAGTCCCCTCAGTTGTGCTGGTCGAAAGTGGCGAGAGCAGTGGACCAACGCTATGCGATGGCGACTTGGCAAAGTCCATCGAATTGTTTGACTCGGGACTGAAGATTTTATTTTGTCCCGCATGACGTCGTGGCGGCGGCGGTGGTGGTGGCGGCGTTGGCGGTGTCATATGCTTTGGCAGCAAGTCCTCAACTGGCGACTTTGCGTTCGCCGCCACTGTTGCCTTGACGTACGACTCATACTTGACCTCAGCGGGCGATAATTTCTGCTGCAGCGGCAGCGTATTCGACCGACTGAACGATCGTGACGCACGTGGCGATTTATTACCCGAGATACAGGAGTCTAAAAATCCAAAAAAAAAAAAGATTATTATTGACATTAATTTCGCATTAAATTGTTAAAATATGTAATAGTAATAAATTTGTTCACTTTGTTTGCATTCATCTGCCTGTTGTTGTTTCAGTACAATCTTTATCTGCAAACTTTCCATGAACACGGCATGAACGTTACTAATCTTTGATGAAATCAACAACAGCGTTTTTACCTTTTGCTCAGCATTTTTGTTTTAGATAAAAGTCGAATTCGGAGTGTTTATTTATTATTGTCGTTTATTTAGTTTTTTGCCAAATTTTCAAATGTCTGGTTTCCAATAGCAATAGAAATCATTCATAAAAATAAAAAAAAGGGGGCAGCGAATAATGCCTGGCCTCCAATAGCAGCGCAAATATTCAACACATGGAAGCATATGGAATTATTTTCAATCAACTGCGCTTTTGATTGTATTTGGTTCCATATATTTGCTTTTGTTGAATGTGTTCGATGATATGAAAAAGAAACAAAACAAAAAAAAAAAAAAAACAACTTTCGATTTTTACCTTGAGATCTGTGATTTTTATACCCGACACACTCTGTGTCGAGGGTATATTGCGTTTGTGTGGTTGTGTGTCTGTTTGTATACAGTTTTCTTATCGAAGGAGTTGAGCTATCTCGACGATTTGGTATGCGTTCTCACATGGACATGAGTAAGAACAAGTTCGAGAATGGACCCGATCGGACCATTTTTAGGCGTACCTCCAGTACTAGGGTCTGTTGTGAAAATCACAAAAATTGCTCTAAAACCGGATTTTTTGAAGATATTTTGATGAAATTTGATAATTGAACATATTTGAAGTCGTTATTCAATTTCAAAAAATTGGAAAAGTGGGCGTGGCAGAAGGGCGGTTTTCGAAAATTGTCTCCTACACCCGAAATTCAAATGGGACTTGAACGAAATTCGGCACTTATGCTTTTTTGAAGCCATAAACATCCTCCCAAAAAATTTTCTTGATCGGTCCATTATTAAGGGTACCTCCAGTACTAGGGTCTGTCACAAAAATCTCAAAACTGCCCCAAAATCTAACTTTTTCCAAAGATTTTAATGAAACTTAGAATTTGCGCGTATATTTAAGCCTCCGATTAGAATTCAAAATAATAGCAAAAAGTGGGCGTGTCAATAGGGCGGTTTTCATAAAGAAATTTAACAAAAGTCGATATACTTAAACACCTCTTGATATTAAAAATTATTTGAACATGTGTGTCTGTGTCGGGTATTCTATTGTCAGGCTCGCCTGACTATAACACCCTTACTTGTTTTAAATGAATTTTTTCTTTACTTCTATTTTCTGTTTGTTATTCTTTGATTTTTATTATCAGTCTTGAATAATGAGTGAATGAATCGGTCGGTGATAAGCAAAGTGGCGCTAATTAAATTTAATACGAGGACCGCTATTGTGCGAAATAATCTCGCTTCAGACCTGATGCCTTATCGTCGCCTTACAAGTCAAACTCTGAAGCTTTCCGCGATAAGAAATGAAATCAAATGAAATATTTTTGAAAATAACAATTTTTAATTACCTATTATTTTTTTATTTATTCAAAAAAACAGGTTAATGGAAAGTTTCTTAATAATTCGTTTCAGACGAAGACCATTTTTGACTTCTTTATTCTTTTGAAAATATGTAGTTGCCAAACTTTTGCTCCATGGAACTATGTTCTTCTGTGTTTGAAGGGACCCTTGAATTGACCCTTGAATTCCCGCCAAAATAAATAAAGCACAGTGTTGTTCTAAGGGTTTTCTTGTGAAGTAATTTCTAGGTAATTCTAATAGTTCAAAAAAAAAAAATAAAATTTAAATAAAATTGAATTCGCAAGGTTCTGGGCACTGAGATAAAATGGTTTCTGCTCAGAAGGGCCGTGAAAGACAATCAGCCCGATTGTAAATATTCCCTGGGAGTTTTTCCGTGCGAATTTGAAAAAAAAAAATCTGCCTTTCTAAGCACACTGGGGAAACGAATACTAAGGAACCAAGTATTATGAATATTTTTTTCTTTTATTGACGCCTTCCTTTTTCCGCGGGGAAAAATTTCTGGGGCAAAAACTCCCGGCGAATATACATTTAGAATAGGGCTGAATATGACGACCTGTAGGGATAGTTTTACGTACGCATTGCCCTTCATTTATCTTCAAGAAAAGATTGATAGCCTGGCTATGCTACTTTTTCACCAGAGAGATTCAGTATGGACCCAGCAAAAAGAGCCTCAAGTTCTTTTCCAGAAGAGAAGTAAGCCCATATAAAAAGTTCTATACCATCCTATGGCCAAGATTTCTCTATAGCGGATCCATCAGTAGCTATTAGATAGATATACATATGTAAATTTAAATATAGTCGAAACTCTCTATAACGAATTTCAAGGGACCCGGAAAGAATTTCGCTATAGAGAGAATTCTTTATAAGGGGAGAAAAAAAAGGCACTAAAAATGTAGCAAAAAAAGCCTTGAAAAGATTCGCTATAGAGGGAAATTTGTTATAGAGAGTTTCGACTGTATATATAAGGGTAAAAATAATCAATGTTTCATTTAAAGAAGCTTATTTAAGGAAATTAGAAGACCCATTTGCAATTTGCCGTTTTATAATGTTGCCTTTTGAAAGAATTTTTATGCCTTTCATAGAAGCCCTGTTCCATTAGAAAAATTGAGATTGTCGAACTACGAACCTTTGAAGCGAATTTTTCACCACAAAATTGTTCCATGGACAGGAACAGATGGTAATCACTTGGTGCCAGTCCGGACTATAAGGTGGATGCAGAAGAACCTCCCAACCAAACTCCCGGAACTCTGGCGAGACTTCATGTTGTGGCCTGGCGTTGTCCTGATGGAACACAATCCTCTCCTATTGGCCAAAGTGGCGCTTAGGCGATTGCTTCCTTCATACGGTCCAATTGTTGGCAGTAGAGTTCCGAGTAAGAGTTTTGCCGTATGGGAGCAGCTCATAGTAAAATTCCCTGCCAATCCCACCAAACACACAGCAAAACCTTCCTGGACGTCAATCCTGGCTTGGCCACCGTTTCCGCCGGTTCACCGTGTTTCGACCACGACCGTTTTCGCTTGACGTTGTCGTAAGTGACCCACTTTTCATCACCAGTCACCAACCGCTTCAGAAAATGGGTCGATTTTGTTGCGGTTCAGCAGCGATTCGCAGATGGAAATTCGGTCTATGAGGTTTTTTTTGCGTTAACTCGTGTGGCACCCATACATCGAGCTTCTTTTGTATCCAGCCTTATTGAAATGGTTCCAAACGGTTTTTTGTGCAATCTTTAGCCCTTTTGCAATCGAAACATGCTAACATGACGGTCGGACTCGATAATTCCATGATTTTATCGACATTTTCGACAATTGGCCTTGGTGCATCCTTGACATCGAAGTTACCGGAACGGAATCGACGAAAACCAAAATTGCGCATGATTGGCTGTTACAGTATCAGGTCCATAAACGCTATTCACATTTTCAGCCGCCTGGCTTGCGTTTTCTCCCTTATCGAAGAAAAACTGTAAAATGTAGCGAATTTTCTCTTTGCTGATGTCCATCTTTGACAAGCTCTCAAACAAAACTGAATCAATCAATCAAAAAAGTGTCAAAAATGCTTTTTTAGTAGGAACTGTCATCTTTCTAATGCTCCCTAGCGGAACACGATCGGACTTATACAACGCGAGATGCAGATAAATAACGCCATCTATTGGAAAAATAATGGATTTCTTTTTATTACACCTAATATATATGTACCTCCTTTCTTTTGATGATTTCATTTATCGCGAGAGGAATCATTTATGATTTACGGGCTTGGCAAACCCGCGGACCCTAGCCAAACTTTCCACCAATACATGATCGGGGATGGGGTCGAATTGGAAGTGCCGGTATCTATATGAGAAATTTACGAAGGGTTAACCATACGACCTACAATTAGTATTAGTGCAGCTATATGTATTTACACCTCTATCTACCCTGCAGAAATATGGACTGACCCAAGTGTAGCCTTCATGTTACCAGTACTAGTCCCCTCATAATTCCACTTCTAATGTATTCAACTGACCTTTTTAACATGGGCTTGTCCTAGGGGAGGGACTAGTCCGCAAAACGGCTGATCATAGGCCAGTTTTTTTTGGGTCAATTTTCGTAATTTTGTCTGGTTTTAAGATAGTCAAATGAGGAAAGTAAACAACAAATTTCGTATATATTATATATTCTAAGTTGATGAAAGTGTCATTTACAGACTACCCATAAACTAACCCCTTTATTACCGACCGCCGGCTAGCCGAATTCGATGGAGCGAACTGCCATAATTTAACCGGTAGGGTTTGGACCGGTCAAAGGCCAGTCCTTATTAGGAAATTGACCGGCTCATTACTGCAGGGTAAATCCAAAAATAGTACCATGGGGACCGGGAGCCAAAGAATACGTTTTAGGATTATGCCTGGTATTTTGGGTAACGCCTCCTTGGGAAGTGTGAGGAGAGAATGGCTCCGGATAACTCCATCAAGGTTCGCGGATTCGGTCCATGCCCATAGATAAGGAAAAATTTGGAATACATGTGCCCGTTCCCGTATCTTGGATACTGTGTGGAAAAGCACCGTTTGTGAAGTTGGTCGCATATGTACATTCCCGTTTGCCGGCCATTTTTTCCGGCTTCGGTCGCATGGGATTCATTTTGAAGACTTTCAGATGAAATATTGCAATAGAGGGAGCTACTGTCTAGTTGGAAGACATCAAAAGAAATAGGTGACTTTAGAAATGGTAGGGCTTAATTTTGTTTTGTGGACTTTTCGGGGATTTTTCTCAAATTCAGTGGGTATACGAAAAAATTACTCCCAGAGTTCGAATCTACAACAGGTTTTTTTTTTTTTTTTTTTTTTTTTTTGAGGGCGGGAGGTTGTGTTGCTTCTCCCTTAGGAGGTATGTAGTAGACATGAAAACACAATGTCGGAATAGGGAAAAATGAGAAATACAGAAATTTTTTCTCATCCCCCTGCCCTTGTCGCCTGCTTAGTCGATTATTTCGAGAGAGAAATTAGTGTGCGGAAATTCGGAACATCCATATATGAAAACCAAATATAACCATATAAGTATGTCACTCTCATAGATATTGCGCGGGATGTTTCGCGCCAGTTAGAAAGAGATGTTACTCGGCATTCAAAAAAAGAGCGAGAGAGAAATACTTTTGGTGAGTACCTAAGTGAGAAATGCTCATTTTGGTGGGTACCCAAAACCGTGGTGGGTACGCAAGACCGTGGTGAAAAGAGCCAAAATGGAAACGGCTCCTGAGTGACATATATAGTTATATATGATGAAAACTCACTGACTGCCATTGGGTAGAGTTGCCGGACTTAATGTCTTATAAAAAGGTCTATCAATTGAGCGGAATTCCTGAAAAGCTCATTAAGTTCAGTTGTTCGAAAAGTACTTAAATGAATAATGAATGAATTTTTCACCGACGAAGTTTATAAGAATACAAAATAATCGGTCTTTTAATGTTTTTTTTTTGTTGTTTTACTGTTGAAAAAGGACCTACAATTTCGCCACCAGCTAAAACTTCCATTGGATTTCCGCTCGTCATTTTCGGCGATGGTGGCCTCCGCTTGCGATTTCTTCCTCTTCTTCTGTTTCTTATTATTTTCAACATTTTTTGACGTTCCCAGCATCTTTTTTTTTTGTGTTTTTTAATAAATTTTTATAGAAAATTGTTAATTAAAAAGATTTTTTTTTTTTTCATAAAATTAGCACAAAATGAAACAATAGCAAAAACAAAAACAAAGACAAAAATAGAAAAACAATTAAAAAAAAAGAACACAAAGAATTTCTAAGACAAGATCATACGAGCCTACTGAACGAAGTCACGGAAAGAGTTGGGGGGCCGTGAACTAAAATATTAAATTATGTTATTACAGTAAATAAAAAAAATTCATTTAATAAAAGAAAAAGAAAAAGGAAAAATAGAAGTGCAATTAAAACAAAAGCAAAAGCCAAAAAAAATAGTATTTCAAAGTGGGTGATTTTTAAAGAATTGTCGGCTTATTAAGGGGTCTTCTCATTGAGCAACTTTTTTTTTCGACTTTTTTTTTTTTTTTGCATTTATTTATAGCTTGGGTAGTTGTGAATATGCCCCTAAAAGGATTTTTTGAAATTCGAAATAGTTTAGAGGATATAGCTTTCTTTGTCGAGCAAGATCTGCGCTAAAACGAGTAATTTTTGCGTTGCTTCAAACTTTAAACGCGTTTATCTCGAAACCACGTTTTTCGAACTGGCGGCCATGATATATCCAGTTCAACTGAACCGATTTTCATGAAACAAAGTGGAATCGACGCAGAATTGTCACCATTCTCGGGTGAACCTCGACCATAATTTTAAAAAATTTTTTACAATTTTTTTTTTTACACTAAACTACAAAAAAAAAGCCCGAAATTGAAATTTTTTTTTGAATGACCGCCATTTTGCCAAAAAAAATCATAAAATTAAGCTTGAAGTTCACCCGAGAATTACATCTATACTGATTATAACCCCGTTTTTTTTTTCCATTTCGGACGCTCCGGAGACCCGGAATCGTGGCCGCCGTGACGGCACCTTTTTTTTCACCACCAACTTTGAAGTCTCATTACTTTTTGAACAGCCCACGTATCGAGGCAATAAAAAATTTTTTTTATTTACTTTGAACCTTTTGTAATACAATAAATAAAAAAAGTTTTCAATTATTCTGTGCGTTTTCAAATAAGAATTTTTTTAAAAAGGGTCCAAAAAACGGGTTTTCAATGAGAAGACCCCCTTAAGAAAATAGGAGCGAAGCACATAGACCACATCACATTCTATGGAACAGTGGCGTCCATAAAGAAGGCAATTTTTGAAGACTCACTATAAATCAGTTCGTTTTTCAATTTTTCGAGAGCAACAAAAAACATTGTTTCGATTTTTTATTGATTTTTTTTCTCACTTGGGCGTTCTTATTTTAGTTTAATTATCGATATTTAAAAATTTTAAATTATGAGTCATTTTTTTTTTTTTATAATAATTTCGTTGAACTTGTTCAAAGAACTTTTTCCTTTTCCCAAAAATAATTTCTTCCAGCAATTTTTTTTTTTCATCGAATTTCGTTTTTCTTAACTTATTAATTTTGTTGTACTTTAATTTTAATTTTTTGTGTTTAAATTTAAAATTTGGTTTTGTTTTTTCGATAGCAAATTACATGCTTAATAAATTAATTAATGCTTAAATATAAAAAAAAAATTCGTGCACTTTCGTCGGTGGTTCGTATTCGAAAGTCGTCGAAAAACTGTTTCGGAATCTCGATTAATTTTCTATGAAATTCTCTGCAGAATATTTCAAGTGTGAAAATGTGAGAAAATAAACAAAGAATGAAATTAAATTTAAAAAAAAAAAAAAAAAAATGTTTCTGCTTCTTAGCCGAAAGAAAAGCTCTCACTGAAGAGCAAATGGTTATTGGCATGCGACATTTCATTGCCAAACGATGAGGCGGCAACAGCTGTTCGCGATTACAAAATCCGAGTCCACAATCGACTCAGGAGAAGAGAGATACATATGTATACCCGCGAATGGGCTTTTGTGATAGCTTTGCAATGCAAATAAAACCGCTCACAGAAATTGAGATAAGGCGGTTGTACATTTATACATACATACAGTACATACATATGTGGCTCGTACAGATCCATGTGTGGTTGTTATGGAATTCTGGGTTCATTAAGTTAATATTTACTGTTTTTAGTTTAATAAAGACTTTATCTTGAGCCGGTGAGATACCAAAACAAACAAAAAATATTGTAAAAAACAGTTTTGGAGTTTTGGAATTTAATTCCCGAGTTTCTTAGCCCTGGATTGGCATGTATTTAAGTACAACACTTATAACATTGTTCTTCGAATCGACAAGGACGATCTTTAAGACCATATAATACCACACGAACAATTAACGATGCCGATCAAAAAATGGGAGGGGGTGGGGGAGAGAGAGATAGAGAGAGAGAGCGACATAGAGAGAGAGAGCGACATAGAGAGAGAGAGAGCGACATAGAGAGAGAGAGAGCGACAGAAAGAGAGAAAGAGAGGCAGAGAGAGAGAAAGAGAGGCAGAGAGAGAGAAAGAGAGGCAGAGAGAGAGAAAGAGAGGCAGAGAGAGAGAAAGAGAGGCAGAGAGAGAGAAAGAGAGGCAGAGAGAGAGAGACAGAGATACAGAGAGACAGAAAGAGAGAGAGAGAGAGAGAGAGGGACAGAAAGAGGAGAGAGAGAGGGACAGAAAGAGAGAGAGAGGGACAGAGAGAGACAGAAAGAGAGAGAGACAGAGATACAGAAAGACAGAGAGAGAGACAGAAAGAGAGAGAGAGAGAGGGACAGAAAGAGAGGAGAGAGAGAGAGAGGGACAGAAAGAGAGAGAGAGAGGGACAGAAAGAGATAGAGAGAGAGGGACAGAAAGAGAGAGAGAGAGGGACAGAGAGAGACAGAGAGAGAGACAGAGAGAGAGAGAGACAGAGAGAGACAGAGAGAGACAGAGAGAGACAGAGAGAGACAGAGAGAGACAGAGAGAGAGACAGAGAGAGACAGAGAGAGAGACAGAGAGAAGAGAGAGAGAGAGACGAGAGAGAGACAGAGAGAGACAGAGAGAGAGAGAGAGAGAGAGAGAGCGAAGGTGAGAGAAGCACTTGAAAGAGAGGAAAGGTGAGATAAGAAGGTGAGATAGAGATATTGGGAGAAAGAAGGCGAGAGAGAGAAGGTGAGAGAGCGAAGGTGAGAGAGAGAAAAGAAAAATATACGCTCAAGAGATTTAAATGCGCGATCATGCATGAGTTTTTATTATACGTATATAACACCGTTACCAGATGATTCTTAGTGAATCGAAACTTTGGAACTTGAATCCGTCTAAAAAATGCGGGACAAACTCTAACGCAGGCTTTTCAAGAAGATTCCTTCTCCATCACCAATTGAGTTTATATACATTCGGGCATTTCCTGAAAAAGTATCGCTTTTGTCGCGTCCGTATATACACATCTGGCTGCCTTTCAAATCTGCATAGAAATTTTCATAAGTAAATATAAAAGTTCGCATGAGCTGCACGAAGGTATTTCGAAACAAAAGAACCATTCTTGAATTCGGGACTTTCTATATAAGTAACTCAAGTAAGTGTCGCGTCCGTTTGGAAATGCTCATATATATTTTGAAAATGTCATGCCTCAAATTTTCCCTACATTTTATGTTCAAATTTTGGGAAAAAAAAACTCATTTTGCAAGAAAAATCAGCTAGCAACGCTGAACAATTCGACCGAACAATTAGGAGAATGTAGGTGGCCCCATTTCTATTCTGCTCTCATCTAGTATATTCTATTTCCGTCTATTCTAGTATTTTCCATTCTTTTCTATTTAAAGCTATTCCATTGTATTCCCTTCCAGGCCTTTGCAATTACCCGCGTAGAAACACAGTGAGCATCTTGATAGTACGAAGCTTCGTGGTGATCTCCATTGATCTACACAATACCTCTCTATTTTCTCAAAGAAGCTGAAACTTCATATTCTCATGGAGAATTAGTTACATAATTCTTTCAAGCTTACATGGTCTCAAAACTACCTAAGAATCAGAAATTATTAATTTGCCGGTACGGGGAGTAAGTTAAGTTTAGGGCACGATCATTTTTTTTTTGAACAGAGCTTAAATTCTTGTCTTGTCCAGTGAAAATCAAATTTTTGCGAATCTCGCGAATGGTGGTCATGGTCAAATTTTAACCGCAAGAGGACATTATATTCGTTTTATATTTTTTTATTTAATGTGTAAGATGGTGGCCATAGTTATAACGATGTCTCTCTTTTTTCCAGGCAATGCCCAAGTCTATATAGTGGCTATACCCACTCCAAATTTCAATAGTCTGGGATCTATAGTGAAAAAGTTATCGCTGAAAAACATTATAAATCGTGAACCACTTTCCGCAACCCTAGATACTTAGGACTACGAAAAAAATTTGTATGCAGTTTTTCGGACATTCACCAGGGGTAAGTCCATGCTAAATTTCAATATGATATATTTTATGGTTTAGAAGTAAACTAAGAAAAACTAATTTGTGACCGAGAAACAGATAGACATGGCTAGATCGACTCCTCTCCGTCACCCTGATCAAGAATATATAAATATGTCTATATCTATCGCGACTCCTTTGGTCTGTTACAAACTCCGTGCCAAACTTAATATACCCTTTCCTTCGGAAAAGGTACAAAAAGACAAAAAAAAAAACATCGAGTTTAAAAATGAAATTCTAACCAAAGCCATGAAACTATTTTTGGACTGAGTTCAAATACCTTTTGTCACAAGTTTTCTTTCGATTAATTATTTTTAATTTCGCACACACTTCGCGCGCGTGAGTTTATTTGTTTTACGCCTGGTTTCCAATAGCGCGCAGGTTTTCCGGCGCAGCAATTACTGCAGACGTTCAACAAGAGCTGGAGAACTATCGATAGTCTGAATAGTCGATAGTCTGAATAGTCGATAGTCTGAATAGTCGATAGTACCGATACTACTATCAGAAGTTACATTCTAAAATTTCAACTAATTAGGTTAGAAAATTGCTAATGGTTTTAATCAATTTTCTTACTAAATTTTCCATACCTTGTATCCATAGTATACGCAGTTTAGTATGACGCCTACAATTCTCACTTGGTTTTAAGTACATATGGCACACATAAGACTCGCAGAATTTCTGAAGATATTTCACGACGAGATGTAGCAAGGTCTGCGAGTTTGTCTAATTTATGTGTTTGATAGATGTGGATAGCTATCGATGGCTCGATAATTGAAAGTTTCGATAGTCGATATTTTACATAATCGATAGGTTCAATAATCGATTAATTAAATAGTCGATTAATGAAATAATCGATTAATGAAATAATCGATTAATGAAATAGTCGATTAATGAAATAATCGATTAATGAAATAATCGATTAATGAAATAATCGATTAATGAAATAATCGATTAATGAAATAATCGATCGCCTCAATAATCGATAGTTTCAATAGTAGAAAGGTTCAAAATTCGATAAATAGATAAATCGATAAATTTGATAATCGATAATTTTACGAATCGAAAGCAGAACCTGCGTGCGAGCATTTTTAGGAATCTTTCCATTTCAAAAGAAGCCCTCATTTCACCGCCAGCACCAGCACCTGCTTTCGAAAGCTAAAGTACATGTCAATGAATCGAAATAGTATCGATAAAGCTATTGATAGTTTCTTCGGTTCTAATTTCAACACAAGCATACTAATGGAACTAAATGCAATTGAAAGAGTAGCTGCAAGTCATCATGATTGCAACTGATGCCATATGTTTCGATGTGTTCAATATTTGCACTATCGGAGACCAGCCATTAGATATTTGTGTGAAAAATCGCTTTTCATTTTTTTTTTTTTTCTTTGTCACTTGATTTATGTATGCGATGATGTTTTGTCTTTTTCAGCTAGTTTTCTATTTAAAAAAAAAATTTTTTTTTTAATTTTAAAATTTTCTGGATGCGTGAAAAGGTGTGAATCATAAAATTGCTTTGTTATATGCGGAGCGATTTTTGCTTTTTTTTTTTTTTTTTTGGTTGTTTTTCAGCAACTAAAAGGTGAAAAGTCGATCGGGCTGTATGAGAGTGAAACCGAAAGGGTTAAAGAGAACGCGAAATCCGATTATTCAAATGTCAAATGTGACTCATGAAATCTTCTCCAAAGACTAATCGATAAATTTGAAGCGCCTACGAGATTTTAATTGAAACAAATAAGGGAAAAGTCTCGAATCTGAATAGGCGAATATGAAGCAAGAGGATTTCCCAAAAAGGATTGGTTAAATGGTAATTTGAGAGCGAAATTGGAAAGGCGAAATGAACGAAATGAGAGTCGCATAAATTTTAAGAACTTCGAAAAAAGCAAGGGGGAAACAATCATTTGGCGTTCCGCGTTCGATTCGGATTTCTCTTTATTTGCCAAATCGATTTGCATTTTTTTTTTTTCGTCTGTCAGTTAGTCTGTCAGTCAGTCTTTTCAGTCAGTCTGTCGTTCTGTTTACGATTTCGGTTGCATGCAAATCGTCTATGCCTCGTCCGATTTCTTTATTTGCTTCGAAGAAATGAGGCTAGAAAAATTGTGTTCGAATCTTATTTTCCAAGTGGGATGAGGGAGAGGGTTCTGGGTTTGAATCTTGGATATTCATTACTACAGCTCGGATTTTGAATTATTTGAATTTATTGAATATTTTGAATTTTTTTGATTGTTTTTGCATTTAACTGTGCTTTTTGAATATTTTATTCACTGAAGTAGGCTTTTTTTTTGTTAATTTGAAAATTCAACATTTTAATAGGCATACTAAATCGAACTAATTTGGAATTTTTGACTGTGAATTTTTTGAGTTCTTGAATTGTTGTTTGAATTTTTTTGAATATTTTGAATTTTTGTTTGAATATTTTGAATTTTTAAAAACAAATATTTTTTGAATATTTTGAATTTTTTCGCATTTAAAAAAAATTTTTTTGGAGTATTTTTTGAATATTTTGAATTTTTTTGAATTTGTTTTGCATTTAATTGCTTTTTAAATATTCTAAATCGAACTAATTTGGAATTTTTGACTGTGAATTTTTTGAGTTCTTGGCATTTTTGTTTGAATTTTTTTGAATTTTTGTTTGAATATTTTGAATTAAAAAAAAAAAAATATTTTTTGAATATTTTGAATTTTTCGCATTTTTAAAAATTTTTTTTGGAATTTTTTGAATATTTTTGCATTTTTGTTTGAATATTTTGACTTTAAAAAAAAAATATTTTTTGAATATTTTGAATTTTTCGCATTTTTTTTTTAATTTTATGGAACAGTTTTGAATTTTTTGAATTTTTTGCATTTTTGTTTGAATATTTTGATTTTTTTTTGAATATTTTTTGAATTTTTTTTGAATATTTTTTGAATTTTTTTTGAATATTTTTTAAATTTTTTTTGAATACTTTTTGAATATTTTTCAATTTTTTATTTGATTTTTTTTTTTGAATATTTGAATTTTTTTTGAATTTTTTTTTTTTTTCATTTTTTTACATATTCAAATTCCGAGGCATATTCATTACATATTAACGATTTTTATTTAATTTTTTTTTTGATATCAATGAATTAATAGAATTACTCCAAAGTATGTTTTATTTTTAAACTTACCAAAAATATCGAAACTCGTATCGAACGCGTAGCCATTCCGCTTCGTTCCATATCCGTTCACTGTGCTATTGTTATTTCGATCGCTGCCGAAGGACATAAGGCTGGCGCTGGTGGGTGGTGCCGCCGCCGTTGGGCTTTTTCCGCCTCAACGAGGCACGTTCCAGCGTGCGCTCGAAATCGCTGCAGACCTCGTCCAGTGCGTCGTGCAGAAAGGCACGCGTCTCGGGCGGACTATTCACGGCGACGGAGGCCTGCCTTTTCATGTACGATGAATACGGGATATCGCTTTCGGTGCCACCACGCATCGACGAACATGTTGAGGAAGCCGTTCCGAATGGTGATTCCGGACGTCCCGCCGACGGACCGCCGCTATAAGTGGCAAATCGCGGCACCGATGACGAACGTGCGCGCTGAACAGTATAACAGGGCACTGTTGTTAGAGCTGCGGCGGCGGAGTGCTCGGATTCGCTTTCGTGCGGCAACTAATGTTTGGGGCCGGGGGGAGAAGTGAAAGAAAAAAAAAAAAATTTGCTTTAATCATTTTCCACGTGATTAGTTTGTTTATGTTTCATACGCAACGCAACGTCTTTGCGTGCGCATCAACGTCAAAAAGTGAAAGCAAAGATAATACGCTTCGGATCGGATCGAATCGGATGTCTTTGACGTGACTCTTGAGGCCTTTGATACGATATTCGACATGACTTGATGCGACATGATTCGATTTTTCCACTGCATTTATCCAAAGAGACAGGCGGGCGGACGGACGGACGGGCAGAAAGACTAACAAATTCGCACCGAGCGTAAAGTAAATAAATTTTCCAGTGAAAAGCAGTCGAGCAAAGAGACGCGGCAAATGACTGCCGCAGATCAAAGCGTTGCCACATTTAATGGACGTTCAGACGTTCCATAATGAAGTTTCCATTTCAGTACGGTGTGTACGGACGTCGACTATTTTTAGCATCATTAACGCTGACAACACAAGCAATTCCGCGCAAGTTGAGTCTTTCAAAGTTATCTTATAATTTTCGGCCCATCATCATCCATCCTTAAGGACCACCCTTGAATTTATTAATATTACAAGCTACCTCCTTTAATTTATGATACCTAATCTCTTATCTATGCACTTGACCTTAAACACAACAACAACAACAACAACAACAAAAAGAAGGACAAAAAATCGTTTATCTCCTCGCAATCATGTTGCGTGGTGCCTCTCTTGCGGAACTTAATTAAATTTTCATATTGACGATGGAGCGAGCCTCCAAGTTTGGGGTCCGTTCGTCTCATATTTCATAACCGATTCGATGCAGAGAGAGCGAGAGAGAGAGAGAGAGAGAGAGAGAGAAATCGTACTCACCTCTGGTACTGCCTGCACCCGTTCGGCGGCATCCCACTGATCGAATATGCCATCCAGGCCCAGCATGAATTCCATCGATTTTCGCGAACGTCTCCGACTGCGCCGACGCAATTCATCCTCGGATGGTTTTGCATTCGCAAGCGCCTCGCAGTAGCGCACAAAGTCCAAATCGATATGATAACCGTAGGGGCAGCAGTTGCAGCTGCGCATATTTCCATTCCCATCAACGGCAACGGCAACAGCATACTGCGGCAGTGGCAGGCGACCTACAGCAATGGTTTTCAATTTTTTTTTTTTTTTTTGTCAAGATCAGCGAACAGAACGAAAGCCGAGAGCACAGAAGACATGACGACGGCCACGAACATGGAAATTGCACGATCGGTCACCGTTCATCGATCGGCCGATAGATTGGTTGGTTGCATGGTCGAATGCATGGAGCGGCGTTGTTGGTGGTGTTCGATCGGTGGTTGTTGGTTGGCGGAAGGCAGACGGCAGACGTGGTTTAAGCGGTTGCGGTTGCGCATATTTAATGCAGCGATGAAAAAAGAAAAAAAAAGCATAAATTGAAAAATTATTGAGGCAAGTGAAAGAGTTTTTATTGTTTATTAAAAAGCTATTTAAAAAATCAAGATCAACGATTTCGATTATCGAGTTGTGATCGTTAGGGTTTCTCATTGAATAATTAAAAACATATTTGATATGAGCATAAATTATCGATAATAAAAAAAAAAATACTACTGTTCACGATCACTAGGTATATGCATAAGCTAACTACTTATATTTTATAATTTTTTGTGTAATTTATAAGCTGAGGATCGGTCAAGCTTGTGTCCCAGTGAAGCTGTCTTGAAAGGTTAAACATCTTCTTCCTCAGAGAAAAAAAAAAAAAAATTTAACTAAATGATCTTCCGCGTTCTGGAGAAACACGTTGACAAGTGATTGCAGATCGTTTTGGAGAATTGTGATGCTCTTACTATACTCAGTACGAGTGACAATTGATTGAATTAAATTTCAATTTGAAGGCTTTAGACAAAATATCGGAGAGTTTGCTCACAAGGTCGCTTATAAATCAAATTTCAACAGAAAATGGAAAATGGAAAATGGACATAGAAACGAAAAGTTCTCTTCAAGAATGCTTCAAAAACGATAAGAACGGTGCAGCAATCTTTGGATATGAGCACTATAAATACATTCTAACATCTCCTTCCTGTAATGTTAATAATCCTTTTGGGAAATTATACGCAGTTTAGTATGACGCCTATAACTCTCACTTGGTTTGTAATATGGCGCACATAAGACTTGCAGAATTTCTGAAGATATTTCACGACGAGATGTAGCAAGGTCTGCGAGTTTTTCTAATTTATGAGTTTGATAGATGTGGATAGCTATCGATAGCTCGATAATTGAAAGTTTCGATAATCGATAGTTTATATAATCGATAGGTTCAATAATCGATTAATGAAATAATCGATTAATGAAATAGTCGATTAATGAAATATCGATTAATGAAATAATCGATCGCCTCAATAATCGATCGTTTAAATAGTAGAAAGGTTCAAAATTCGATCGTTTCAATAATCGCTATGTTCAATAATCTAGTTCCGATAACCGATAGTTTAAAAAATCGATAACTTTGATAATCGATAATTTTACGAATTGAAAGCAGAACCTGCGTGCGAGCATTTTTAGGAATCTTTCCATTTCAAAAGAAGCCCTCTGTCACCGCCAGCACCAGCACCAGCAACACCTTTCGAAAGCTAAAGTACATGTCAATGAATCGAAATAGTATCGATAAAGCTATTGATAGTTTCTTCTTTGTCTTTGGATATGAGCACTAAAAATACATTCTAACATCTCTTCCTGTAATGTTATAATCCTTTTGGGAAATTTGGCGTTTTTTTTAGAGATGTCTTCAAATGAACGCACTCTGATTTTAGATATTTCTATCCACGGCAGCCAGAACAAAGCGATCGGAAATCGAATGGCTTTCAAAGCTTTCTTTTGCCAGAAAGTTGTGGGATTCAAGCAGTTGTGCAATTTTTGCACCCTCGCAAATTTTACGTTTGTGCAAATTTGTTTGGTATGGATAAAAAATTCCGATTTTGATGGGAAAAATTTGCGCCATGTTTTGCGCACAAGTTTTGCACTCGTTATTCGCAGCGTTGTTCATACAAAAGGGCAAAATTTGCACACTTCAATTTCCACAGCTGCGCTGAATACCACTAGTATTTAGAGTCATTCGTGTGCAAATTGTGCAATTAGATAGGCTCGGATGTGGGGCTGGTATTTATTGTCTTGGCAAAAACTACATATGGGTATTTCCAAACGGACGACGTGACAGTTACTTTATCAATTTTAAGTCCCGAATTGAAGAATGTGGAAAATGGTAATTTTGTTTCTAACTATTATCGTGCTAGTGTTGAAACGATACCATGAAAGTATCGATACCAGTACTCATTTAATGTATCGTGATAAAGTATCGATACCACTAAAATACCGAACCAAAAGTATCGATACTGGGTAGTACTTGCTCAAGATTAAGCAAATTTTTATGACTCTTGGTATTTAGACATCATAACACAGGTAGTACAATACTTCAGTGTTTTAAAACAAATACGGCACTTTGCACTTGTCGAATCCAAGCGCGTACAGACCTTAGACTTGGCCATTTCTTTTTGAATTACTGTTTCTTGTCAGTGCTGCCAATAATTTGGCGCAGGTTTAACCTTTAGATAATTTATAAAAATCCCTTTCCCTTCCTAGGAAAATGCTTACGAAAAATCCATTTCAAAATGAAATCGAAAAAGTCCCTCAAAAAGGGAAAAACCCCTCAAAATTGCAGCACTAATACAAGGAAAAATATTATGAGTAAATACTGACATTAAAGTATCAATACCGCGAAAATACTTGGTGGTAAGTATTGAGTACAAAATATACTCAGTATCGACTAAAAGTATTCGATATCAAGTAGTATTTACTCATTTTGTTTCAACACTATATCGTGCAGCTCTTCCGGAATTTTATACTTATGAAAATTTTATGCCGATCAGAAAAGCAATAAGACATGATACAAGAAAACAAGATAACGCCACTTCAGTACCGCTATTTTGAGAGCCGAAAATTGAGTTTGTGACGTCACTGAGCGAGAAATTGTTGTTGTTTCCCATGCTGTTCAAAAAAGTAAAAAGCCGGTTTAACATGGGAAACAACAACAACGAATCGCGATTTTGAGTTTGTGATGTTTCCTCTCTCAAGTGGCGCTATCTTGTTTTCTTGTATCATGCAATTAGATATGTTCGCACGTGACAAAAAGTTTACTTTTTTCTAGAAATACCCATCTAAATTGTTACCGAAAGGGATGATATTCAATTTTCGTTATATTCTACTCTGAAGCAGTGGAAGGCTTAAAGGATAAAAAAAATAACAAAAGGCTTCTCATCCAACACTTTTTTTCAGAAACAACGTTCGACGTTCGGAACGACATTATACCTTTTACTCGAAAATTGTCAATATATAGCCGAAACCCTCTATAACGAACTACTCAAAGAAACTCTCTCTCTCTATAGCGAATCTCAAAGCTTTTTCGATAAATTTGTAGTACCTTTTTCCTCCTTATAACGAATTCCCTCTATATGGAACTATTTTCCGGTCTCTTGAAATTCGTTAAAAAGAGTTCCGACTGTATTCGAAAGCGGGTTTTTGTTATCTTTGAAACATTGCCTCCAACGCTATCAGTAATTTTTATTTTTTCGCCTCAATGATGTCAACTTTTTAAGAACGAGTAAAGCTTTTTGCTATTTTGCGTTTGAATTTCCGTAGGGAAAAAATTATAAATAAATGTATAGGGGAAAAAAGTAATGATCATAAAGCTATTTTTGGCTAAGTAAATACGCGCGGTTTGAGATTTGAGAGACCATAACGAATCTCTTCGCTTTTATAGTCACAATATGAAGTCGGCTTTTAATGAGCAAACTACTTATGAGCTCACGAAATTGAAAGGCTCCTACGGTACCTACATATATTGAAAGGGGTCATAAGCCATTTGCGCTTCAATTTTATGTCCAAAGGCATTGTCTCGTGGGAGGCCACTATTGACTCGTCTCATTCGGGAATGATGTTGGCGGGGTGACTTTAGGGCTTCTTAGCCTTACCTCCCACCACACCAGAGAGTGAGAAAGTATCACAAAGGGATCAGAATGTTTTCTAATTCGAAAAATCCTCCCCCAACGAAATAAATTTCTGACTACGCTACGCGCCTGTCGCGAGTTTTGAAAATCAGAAAGTGACATGCACAAATTCATTTTTAATGACGTTCGCAGTTTCTTTTGCTTTTGCTTTTTCCGTTTTCTGTTGTTCTCCTCAAATGATGATCTTCATTGTTGTCTTGCTCCAAGGTCAGCGCAATCAAGTCCAAGTTTTATGTTAAACGATTTCATGGTAACTCAAAACCAAAGCATTCTCTTTTATTATTTTCATCTATGTTTTTATATTAAGTTTTATTTTCATTGGTATGTACTTATTTAAGTAATGATAATTATAATTTTATTTTTAATTGTAATTTAATTTCAATTTAAAATTCGAGTTAAACTTTAATTAAAATTTTTATTTAAATTTTGACTTTAATTTTATTTTCAAATTTAATTTTGTTTTTAATTTTAATTGAAGCTGTAATTTTTAAATTTTAATTTGATTAAATTTTAATTTTGAATTGAAATTTTAGTGTCAATTTTAATTTTAATTTTGATTTAATTTTAATTGAAATGGTAGTTTTAATTTTGATTTAATTTTAATTTTGATCTTGAACTTTAATTTTATTTTTAGTTTTGATTTATTTTTAATCTTGAAATGAATTTAAATTTTAATTTAAATTTTAGCTTTGATTTTCATTTTGGTCGAAGATGTAATTTTAATTTTAATTTTGAATTAAATTTTAATTTTGATTTGAATTGAAATTTTAATTTCAGTTTTGATTTTGATTTAATTTCAATTGAAATTTTAGTATTTTAAAATTTAAATCTCAAATTGAATTTTAATTTGATTTTTAGTTTTAATTTAATTTTAATCTTGAAATGAATTTAAATTTTAATTTAATTTTTAGCTTTGATTTTCATTTTGGTTGAAGATGTAATTTTAATTTAAATTTTGATTAAATTTTAATTTTATTTGATTTGAATTGAAATTTTAATTTCAATTTGATTTTGATTTAATTTCAATTGAAATTTTAGTTTTTTTTAAAATTTAAATCTCAAATTGAATTTTAATTTTATTTTTAGTTTTAATTTAATTTTAATCTTAAATTGAACTTTAATATAAATTCTAATTTCAATTTCAGCTTTGATTTTAATTTTAATTGAAATTTTAACTTTGATTTTAATTTTGATTTAATTTTGAATTTATTTTTAATTTCAATTTCAATTATAATTAAAATTTTGATTTTATTTTATTTTTAATCTTAAATAGAATTGAAATTTTAAAATCAATTTAAATTTTCATTTTCAATTTGGCAAATAAATTGTCTTGCTCTTTGGTTCCCGGACGTTCAAATTCAATTTGAGCTGACCACACCTGTCTTTCGCTGTTTGTGCTTTTTCAGCTCTGCTGTTTTTTTTTTTTTTTTTTTTTTTTTTTTTTTGAGCGCAGACGCAAAAATTTAAGGCCAAATGTGATAAGTTCAAAGAAATATCGTAAGAAGTTAATTTTTTTCAGGTGCACCCAAATTTAGGCGAACTTAGGGAGGCCAAGACACACACACCACACACACATTTCGCGCACAACACAAATACAAAGAAACATACTTTTTGTGTTGTTCTTGAATTTCGGCTTAAGCGATGCTTTCACGAACTCTTTGACCGGAGATCGGAGTTTACGTTCGTACGTGCAAAAATGGAAGAAGAATACGAATAAAATTAGAAACGCGTTAAAAAGCATTTATTCTCTTTTATTTTCTTTTCTCTTTTCTTTTATTTTATTTTCGTTTCTTTCCTTTTTCGAGGTACAAATTCTTTTTGAGTTTATTTTTGCTTCTTTCCTTTGCTTATTTTTCGACTTATTTTTTTTAGACTCATTTACACGCCTTTTGAATGCAAACTAAAAAGATTTTTTTTCTCGATTTGTTCGACTTGTTTTGGGGGTCTTCTTAGTTCTGTTATCACCTTTCTCAGTTCCCCTTTTCGATCTATGACATTTTTCTAGCAAAAAAAAATTTTTTTTTGAATTTCGTTAACTTAGGTGAGCTTTCTTATCAGTGAAAGCTCATTTAAGCGAGAGAAAAAAAAGATAAGGTTTGAGTCATTTTGTTTTTGAGGCAATAAAAGTGAGTCGAAGCGTTAGAAAAGCTCGTCCAACAAAAAAAGTTGTTCCACCTTAATAAATTTTCAGTCATGTAGTGAGACGTATTTATGGTAAATGGGCCTCAATAATAATAAATAAATAATAAAGACCTGCTTTTGTGGCAAGCTCATCATCAGCTGCCTCGTTGCCTTCTATGCCACTCTGTCCCGGTAGGTACCCAAACCAGAGGTCACTCTCAAAACACTAAAAAGACGAATTAGCTCATGTTTAAAGCTTTCACTAAACTCGAGCGAATATAAAACGCACTTTGGGCTTGTAGGACCGCTTGGCTGTCTGAAAAAATTACGATATTTTTGTTACTGTACCCCCACCCAGGACCAGAGTCTGCCTGAAAATCGCTGGCCACATTCGGAAGCCTTATTGATTTGGATAGTCGTAACTCTTTCGAGAAGATCCCCTGCTCCCACTCTACGAGAATTTCAAGTAGAAGGAAAAATATTTAACCCTTTCGCGCCGGAGTTTCTTCTCGAAATACAGGCATTTTTTTTTTTTTTGGAAAACTGATTGTAATAATGGATAAAGGAGCAACAAAAACAAACATGTTCTGCATACTCAAAAATTCTGGATGTCCTTCGGTTATCCTGGGATATATAATCCTAATAACAGTTTTAGATGGGATACATACATATGTATGTATGTCCTAGTAGAAAAAATCAAGTTTTAACTGAGTGGGCCACATTGTTCCAGTAGGCGCGAAAGGGTTAAAGGAAAACAACGGCAGGCAGGATTGAGAAACCCATGCTTCCATCCTGACTTTCAAGAACGTCTTTTTTTTGTATAAAAAGTTTAGTTGAAAGCTTTTTATTCCTGTAAGTTTTTTCAACATTATTATTATTATTTATTAACCCTCTAATGCCATAATTTTTTTTTTTTTTTTGTTAATGAAAAGCTCAGATATGACTTATTTTGGGTAGAAAAACATAAATCTGAAATAATTATTATTATTTTTTTTTTTTTGTAATTTGTTCGAAAAAAGTCCGTCTAGAGTCGGAGCCAGGAATTAGAGGGTAAAAGAAAAATAAAAGATTTGAACTCGTCGGAATTAGATTGTACCACGCGAAGTAAATTTTTATTTAACTGTTCCTACACAGAGAAAAAAATCAACCAGAAAACTGGTTAAATCAAAAATAAAAACATACAAAACGGCTTAAACAAGGAATATTTTTATTTTAACAATTTTTCTTGTTGGAAAAAATAAAGATTTTTCCTTTTGAATCAACCATATTTCAGGTTGAATTGAAATGATTATTTTCAAAAATGGATTGAAATTTATATTGGTTCAACAAGTCCGTTGTCGTGACTGCTTTCGCAATGCTTAAAAAGTTCTAAGATGAATAAATATCTTTGTATGTCCTATTTTATAAAACAAATGAGAATTATACACAACGAAAAAAAAATGTAATTAAACATATTTCCTTTCAAATCAACCAAAAAATGTTGTTGACCCAACAATTTTTCTTTTGAAATTTTCGTTCTGCTCGAAAATCAAAAGGACTGTAAATAACAATGCGCACTTTTATAAAAAATCATGGTTACAGTTCGCTCAGTGTAGCTAAATGAACTTCGTTTTTCTTATATCCACTAAGATTTTTCGCTCATTGTACACTAAAAAGAGTTTCAGATTCGAATCCTTAAATCCAATTTTAGAATATTTTCAAAAAATTTTTTATTTTTATGGATTTTTATAGTGCATCCATCCCATATTGAGGGCAAAAATGCTCCTTGAATATAAAAAATTCTTAAACGAAAAAATAAATAAACGAAAAATTTTTTCCTCTTTCCTGATTTTTCAGATTTCAAAAGTATCTCAAAAAATAAAAATAAAAAATTCATTCCCTTTCAAAACGTTGCCCAAAAATTTACTGTTCAACCATAAAGCTATTTATAATTTATTTTTCCATGAATTATAAGGCCAATCATCATAAAATCTTTTATGATTTGAAAATTTTCAACAAAAAAAAAAAAAAAAATTAGAACTCGAATTTTTACGTCTCAAAATTTTCGAAAATAAATATAAAAATAATTAAAAAGTTGACTCGATTAGCACTAAACTTTTTGTACTAAAAATTATGTAAATGCATTTATTTGTGCCTGTCATGCTGATGCATAAACGTGCTCGGTTTCACTTAACCTCAAAAACCATTAAAACAAAAATTATGATTTATAAATAAAGCAAAAAAGAAAAAAGAGAAAAAAAAAAATACGGAGTGCCATAAAAAATAATAGTCACCTCAGAAGCGGATTGTTCGACAATAAATTTTTTTTGTACATTGCAAGCATGCGCGAGCGAGCAGCGAAGTGCAATTTGTTCAGACATACAACATATGTAGATACATATGTATGTATGTAGGTACATACGGATAGAAAGATGGGCAGGGCACACAGGGCACCCATTCGAAGCGAGCTAAAACGTGGGGCCCAAAATTTAATGACTAAATTTCGTTGAAATATGAAGACGACGGGTCTCTGCGGTGTCAGCGACGTTATGAAGTGGGCGAATTTCGAGAGCGCATGCGTGCAGTAGTGTGTGGTCATGAATGGCAGCAGTTCGGAAGGCTGGTTGACAAGAAAAATAAAGTCAAAAATGCCGGGAAGCTTGCGACATACAATGGGCGGCTTCTGGGTCTCTGAAATTAATTTTCAATCTTTTTAAGCTTTTTTTTTCTGATTTTAATTTAAAATGCAAAATGCCACGTTTGCTTTCATTGAGGAAGAAGGACAAGAAAGGTGCCGAATAATGTGCTGCAAGTAGCATTTATAATTTCACGATTTTCCCATTTTTTTTCTCATTTTTTTTTTTTTAATTTAATTGCCGCGCATGTCTCCTGAGATCTTTATGACGTGCAAGTAGCTTTCTTTCAGAGTTGCCGCTTTTCAGATATTTTATTGCTTTTATTGATATGAAATATTTTCCACTCCAGTTGGGAATGGTACCCCAGTCGGAATTGTTTGCATGAGAGTTCAATTGGAGCACCTTTCAATGACCTTCTTGGAAAAATATCATGGAAGCAAGAGCGAGCAACAAAAAAGGTCAAAAGGCCAGCCATTTCTTTCAAACTTTATCAGGAATTAATAATTGAAGTTCCTTTAAAACAATTGACTCTTATTTTATGATATTATAATCCATCAATTGTTGACATGCAATGCCCACACTCAATGATAAAATGTCAATAGGCAAAGGCTTGGGGCGGGTATAACTGGTCAGTAGTGACGTTGACGCGGTCAGTAGAAAAAGAGTATAGATTCACTATTGACATTTCCTACAGGGTAGTTTGATTTCTAAACTAAAAATTTTGAAGCACCAAAACTGAATGTTATTTGTGCAATAAAGAGCTGTACAAAAATTTCAGCACATTTCTAATGAAAAAAAAAAATAATAATACTTAATTTTTAAAAAAATAAAAAAAAACCCCAAAAATAATCAGAAAAAATCAAAAATAATCCAAAAAAATCAAGAATATTCAAAAATAATCGTAATTTAATCGAGATTATTTTTTTGGATTATTTTTGATTTTTTCTGATTTTTCTAATTAATATGAAAAAATATTCATTATTTTACGATTATTTATTAATAGCAAATAATCATTAATAATCATTATTGCACTAATAAAAAAAAACTAATCTGATTAATTAATCATTAATTAAATAATCATTATTTAACAGGTCTGGTCAGGATATCCTCTTTTTTCAAATGAAATTTGCTTGAGGAGCGGCGAGTCATTCACTCCTTTGTCTAATGAATGACAAATGACTTTTGAAGTAGTGAAAAGAGCAACCATCTCCTGAGAAATTTTATTCGAAGCAAGGGCTTAGTAATAGTAGTGAAATTTCCTGTGGGGACATCATCAGTTAGCCAGGTCCCATTGGTATTATTTATTTATTTTTTTTATTTTTCCTTTTGAATTATTTCGATTTTTTTTTATTTGGTTGTTTTGAATGGAATTTAAGTCCGAGCGTATCGAAGTTGTGCCACGGAACTTCCACTCAAAGCCCCTTGAATGCACTCGCAGTTGTCTTCCAAAAATGAAAAAAAAAAGCATGGGTGGAGAATATTTAGCTTTCGACAGATGGAAAAAGCGTCGGCGTTGCGTTGTTCCGTGGGTGGCTCAATTAACGTGCCAATAAACGCGCAGTCTATTTCGAAAGCGCGTTAGACTAAAAAAAAGGAGCATTTCAAATAGAAGCCAAATTGGTCAACGCAATGATAATTAATCTCATTACGATGTTTGACAATATTTGTGTTGGTAATCACGGTCATGGCCGTTCAATTTGGATTCAGCTTTCAATTGGCCTCAACGATTTTTTTAAATTTTTTTTTATTTTTTTGAAATTTTTTTTTTTTTTTATAAAAAAAAATTTTTTTTTTTTGGGAAATAATGAAAGTGATCGACTGAAGCCGCAGTGAAAACGGAATATCAATATTCATCCGAGTGGGTGTTTCGCCTTTGGTCTTGAGATGTCGTTTAAACAATTTGAAAAATTGAGTTCATTGAAGAATTAAAAAAAACCAAAAAAACATTCAAAAAATTTATTAATGTTTGATTTTTTAGAGCCGGAAAGCCTTACGATCTAGCCGTGATTTAAATTCGATTTATGAGACATGCGGGAAATGAAAATTCAACGTTTGTAGGATATTCAGACTGACACCTAAAAATTCGCAATATTATTGCATTCAGACGATCTGTAGTATTGGCCCCTGTATAGCTATTTTCTCCTAACAATTAACCTCGAAATTAAAATATCCCTTAATTTAAGGGAAAATACCGCAAAGCAGCGGCCATGATTGAGAGCACTCCCAATGCACCCACTAAGAATATTTAGAGAGATTTTTCTTTCGGGTGAGATACTACTCTTGCTCACTGTTGCTAGTTTAGGGGAATCTCCCATAAAATTAAAAGACATCTATAAGTGTAGTCTTAAGGCAAGGGAAATTGGTCAGGGAAATTTTTATGGGACCTTCTGAGACCAAGTCTTTGTCCTTAGAAGATTTCAAAATTAAATTTTAGGCATTTTTAGCCTTGTTTTTAGACATTCAGGGGGATATTCCCCTAAAACTCTGGCAACAGTGCTCCAGATCTTTTTTGTCGATGTCTAAGGCTGAAAACTGGAAAAACCGAACCGGATTTGGTCCCACACAGCTGGTCAAACATGAACCAAGCTATTCTTAACAAGATACATTGAAAATATCTATTCTACTCAATTTACATACGATCAGTATTTAAGCAGATACGAACTGCAGAAGTGCATTGGTAGCGTATATGAAGTGGACAGATTATGACCAGAGAAATGTGCGTTGCGGTTTTGGTAGTGGCCAAAAAATATAATTTTGGTCCACTAGTAGAGAAATTATATTGAACAATTAATAAGACAAAAAAAATTTGTGGGGGTTCAGAGGAAACTGTTACAACTAGTCTAGTTAGTGGTCTAGTTCCAAACTGGTCCAAAAAGGAGTAGTTGTAATAATTTTTTTTTAATTTTAGCGCAAAAATTCTTAGATTTTGATGAAAATTTATATATAGAATAAGTGAAAAATTCAAAGAAAATTTTTTTCAAAAAACTGATTACAACTAGTCTAGTTAGGGTCTAGTTCCAAACTGGTCCAAAAAGGAGTAGTTGTAATCAGTTTTTTTTTTAATTTTAGCGCAAAAATTCTTCGAATTTTTCACTCATTCTATAATTATATAAATTTTCATCAAAATCGGATTTCATGTAATTTTTGGATTTTATGGGTTTTTGGTCCACAACTTTATAAACTTCCTCTAACCCCCACAAATTTTTTTTGGTCTAATATCTTATAATTGTTCATTATACCACTGTGGCCAATATAAGCACTACCAAAGCAGCCTTTCTCTTGCTACGTCCCTGGTAGCGATCATTAGTGGACACGGCTTTCTCAACGAACCCAAAAAGCCGATTGGAGCTTACCAACAGCGAAGAGTGTAGATTCTGCCTAGAAGAAGAAGAAACCTAATAACACATAGTGGCAGAATGTCCCGAACTTCATAGACAAAGAAGCTCTATAATGGGCAAGGTAATCATCCAACAGACGGATCTGGCGGAAACTGAAACAGAAAGAGTGTACATCTTTCTAAACATAACTGGGCTATCCAAAATACTCTAGAATAAATAACGGGTTTTGGCACAACAGTCTACACAGGCGCAGTGCCACAGATGGATGACGGTCGAACTTTCCCACCAATAATAATAATAACAAGAAAGCTATAACTTTTTTTGATAGGAAAATAAAATGTTAAACGGTAAACGAGATAAAGCCATAAGAAAGTTGGCAACTTAATTCTCGGCCTCACATTTCGAGATCGACTGTAAATCGATCTTTAGCCAATCAACCTCAAAAATAGATCACATCATTGGCCATTGTCATTGTTCCATCAAAAGCGTTGTTCACATTGTAGGTAAGTGTCTTCCACTTTAACCCCAACATAACTAAACCGATACTTCGATTGAGATTTCCACCAAAAATCCAAATGGATAATTAAGAAAACATTTTATTGACAAAAACGGCTATGACGAATAAAAAAAATGAGTATTTTTAAAACATTATGGTGATGTGGGCGAGAAAAATTATTGCCTTTTATAGGTGTATATGTTGAACAGCATTCGACACCGATTTTTGGCTCAACGTTCATCTCTTGAGTGGGCGCTTTCGACGCGTGAAATCACAGTTTTGACTGCAACTTAACTCTTGGACAGATTGCAGCGATTTCGCTTGAGGCAAGAAAAAAAAAATAAAAAAAAAAAAAATAAAGCGACTTTAGAGGAAAATTCAAATAGTTTTCCATTTTCGGATTTGTCTTGTAAAAATGGAGCGCGCCGTTAGCTTGGGACGACTCGACTTCGACAGCGACAGCGACTTCGACTCCGATTTCGATTTCGATTTCTCTGTGCAATTTGGATCGCCTCGCGAGGCGGCTTAGAATGTCTCCTGCGAAAATTTCAACCGAAAGGAAGTGTCGAGTGTAGGCGTCTTATGGCATTAAACTAGTTGTCTTAATGTTGAAAATTTGTTTTTCCTATTTTTCATTTGCGCTTTTTCAATATTTTTTAAATTTTTGTTATTTTTTTTGGATCCGTGCGATTTTCGTGGGCGAAGCGACGCGAAATTCATTAAACGTCAAAAATGATTGGGCGTTCATTTGACCCACATTCATTAGCGATTTTCATTTTCGAAAATATTGAAGTTATTGGATCTATTGTACTCATATACGAGGCTATGTAAATGCATTTTAGGTACATACATACATACATACATATATCTATACCGAACGAACATTTTAAGAGTCATCACTTATATGCGAGTCCGGAATGAGTCCGAAATATGTATGTATGTATGCGCTTACGTATATATGTATGTACATATTTATGGCGTTTTGTGACTTACCATTTTCCTCACGGTATGCACGCTGTGAACGCAATACGAGCGACCTGAAATGAGGCGCAAAGGAAGGCGAAATTAATAAACGGAAAAACATAATTTTTAATTAGCAACGAAACATAACCGAATATTTGCATGCTGACTGACTGCACGCACACACACACACACACACACACACACACACACACACACACACACACACACACACACATCCCAGCCGGAAATGTCCCGGTGAAACAATCAATGATTTCAGCACGACATTAGAGCAGCGACTCTTCCTGATTATACACCAACTTTCTAATGAAATTAAGACACAAGCGGCATTGGCAGTCATAAGAGCATATGTCACGAATTGGTGATCGAACTTGGAGTAGATCTACTCCGTCGTATCAATACCTCTATCGATGACAGTGCCATTGGAATTGCGATGAATAACATTTCCTCTCGATGGCAATGCCATTGCAATTGAGAAGTACTCAAATTTACCCCTTGATATCCTTGGTGAAAAAATTAATGAATTGGTCATTTATGAGAAAATTTCCGGCTGGGATATGTCGCCGACGAGGATGACGATGGCGCGCCATGTGCTTCGCCTTCGGCCATACAGCACGCGCTACGCACTGTGACGTCAGCAACATGCATCATTCAACACCCTAGTGTGCAGTATTTTACGCATCCAAACGGATCCCGAAGCGGAAGAAGCGAACGAAGCAAAGAACGAGAAAAACAAAAAGATACATATTTCTCATAATTAATCGCATAAAAATCGTGAATCTAACAGACCGCGAAGAGATATTTTCTATTGGAAAACATGATGCATCTGATGAGTTACGTACGTATCTCTATCGTTGGGTCGAAGTCAGAGGCATTTCGAATCCGATGTCATTTTTTTTTTTTTTTTTTTTTGTAGACCTCGGGTACAGTGAACTCTCGTTAACTCGAAAGTGAATTAATAACATTAAAACAGCCCTGTTTCAGTTAACAAATTGTCAGACTAAATGAAAATTTTGTCATCATTGTTAATGCCTGATTTCCAATCGAGCAGGAATTGCCGAAAGTATTCAACAAATGCAAAGATACGGAAGCAGTTACAATCGAGAGCGCGCAGTTGATTAAAATTGATTTCATGTGCTTGCATGTGTTGAATATATTGACAAACTGTTGCGCTATTGGACATTTATGAATACATAAGATAGTAGGGGGTTTTCTCTCAAACGTGTATTCGCCTCGAAGCCCCCGAAAACTCTTAAATCAAGAAGGCTTAAAAATGGATGAATCAAAATTTATTACACTTTTCCGGTTTTTTCATCATTTCACTTCGAAGGGAATATCCTTAAGCCCAAAATCCAACATTGCGAGAGCCCGATGCGAGACGCACAAAAATTTCAATACATTCAATCATATGGTTCAAGCTCCAATGTATCGCAGTGCGAGACCTCGTAGCTAGAAAATTTTGAAAAATTCAATATTTCTCGTTGCGAGGTAATTTTGACCAGTTAATGATGTAGCTATTTGTTGAGTACTCGCTATTGGGTACTCGTTTAAACTAATAAAACAAAAACTGTTCACTGTTCCGTGAAAAAGAGCTTTTAAAAGATTTCGCAAGCTTTGGTTCATTTTGAAAATTTTTTGAAAATGTTTGAATATTTTGAATTAAAATTTAAACTCAAGTGATAGCGTATTATTTTTATGAGTACTCGGTACTGGTTAGATGAGTACTCGGTTCAAATATTGCATTTCTAGAAGCGAAATTATTCTATCTTCTGTGTGACGCAGAACTTTCATTGTAGATTGAAATGCGTCACGCAAAACATTTTCGTGACGTCGCGCACTCTCGCATCGGGCTCTCGCAATATTGGATTTTGCGCTTTAGTTATAAGTTTCTGTTTGAATTTCTTTAGAATATATACATATATCCACATTGAATATTACTCAATGTGGCACAACTCGAAATTTCATATTTCTCGAAAAAAAAAAAAAAAAAAAAAAAAAAAACACCCAATCTCTTTAAACCTATAAATTAACTGTTTTTCTTATAAAATGTTTAAAAATTTTCTGCAGTGAAATTCAATCAAACATAAAAATTTTAATAGAAAAAAGTTTGACTTGTGACGGTAAATTTGATTAAATAAATGCACAACTTAAAGCTTGAATTAGACGATTTTTTGTCTGGCAGCTCTAAGAAAAAACTACCGAAGGTTATGGTATTTTTGCTAGAGCTGGATAACTATCGATTGTTGCGACAATAGTTGATAGTCTGAAGCATCGATAGTACCGATAGTGCTATCAGAAGTTACATTCTAAAAGTTCAACTAATTTGATTTGAAAATTGCTAGTGGTTTTAATCAAGAATGTTTGAGCTGTTTAACATTGAATTATCCACCATTTAAAAGTTTTAAATTCAAAAATGAATGATGGTCCTATAATAAAAACTTTAAATTTAATAAAAAATTTTGCAAAAGAATCATTATTCAATTTATATCACAAGGTTATACATACAATGAGTCGAATTTTAAAGCCTTTCTTACTCAATTTTCCATACCTTGTAACCATACTATACACAGTTTAGCATGACGCCTATAATTCTCACTTGGTTTTAAGTACATTTGGCATACATAAGACTCGCAGAATTTCTGAAGATATTTCACGACTTGGTGTAGCAAGAATGTGTATTAGTCGGTCTAATTTATGAGTTTAATAGATACCTATCGATAGCTCGCTAATCGATAACTCCGATAGTCGACAGTTTCGATAATCGATAAGGTAAATAATCGATAGTTTCAATAATGGACATTTCAATAATACATAGATATTTTCAAAATCCATAATTTCAATAATTGATTATTAAAATAATCGATATTTGAAATAATCGATATTATAAATAATCGATAATTTCAATATTGGGTCATTCAAATAGCCCGCAATTTCGATAATCGATACTTTCATTAATTTATTACTTCTATAATCGATTACTTCAATAATCGATAATATTATTAATCGATTATAATCGATAAAACATCGATAAATAATTATTTAATCCATCGATTATTTCGATAATCGAAAATCGGATCCTGGCTCAAGTATGATCGATCCTTTTCAGTTGAAGAACATTTTATTGCGTTCATTCTATCGGATTCTGTGACACCCCTGAATAAAATTTCCCTGAAGCCAAAACGAAACGAAAGGAAATTCCTACGCCTGCGATCGTCAAAATTCTTTTCATTCTTCACGTTTTTATGGTTTTGATTTTCCATATCGAAAAGTTCCCCACAAACTTAAAATGCATAGGTGAGGTGTCGTAAAATTGAAAAAAAAAATGAAATGCGAGGAAAATGCCAAAAGACATAAGACGATGATCCGCCCGGCTTTTTGTTTTCACAAATTCAGAATATATTGGAAAACACTTGTTCCCCAAAAAAGAAAGTGGAGCGATACATTTCCGTCAAGCATCCGAAATGTTTCCATAATGAATGGTTCTGTCGATAAAAATGGTCGAAAATTCTTGATCTGTGTTTTCGTTCTCCTGCTTTTTACGTGAATATCATCGCAGGCGATCGATCCCGAGGAATATTTTAATCAAAATTTATTTTTAAAATATTTTCCTCCTTTTGAAAATTCATTTCGAACAGATCTGAGTGACGGCAAACTGACTGACTGACTGAAATCTGCAGGGCTTCCATAATCGCTGGCATTATGTCTTCAGCTTTCAACCAAAATAAATTCAATAATTCAAAAATGTTTTATTGAGTTTTTTTTTCCCCCCTTTTATTTATTTTTTATTTTATTTTATTATTTTTTTTTTTGTGTTCGATGTTATTTTTACATGCGTTTTCCATTTTTCATTTCATTTTGGTAATTAATTTTTGTTAGTTGTTGTTGTTGTTTGATTATATTTTTATTTTCGAGACTCTGACTCTGACTCTGCGCGTCTTTTTCGCCTTTTTGGGGTTATCTCAATGAAAAATAGCATGCCCTACTTGAGCATAAAAAGGCCTCTCACGACTATCTATACATAGGGGCATTTGCCAAGGTGGAGTGAACGAGAAGAAAATCGAGAGCCTAATTCTGCTACTAATTACTAAATGGAGCCTATAAATTATAGCACTAAGCGATCCGAAATGGGCTTTTGTTTTTAATACTTTCCAACGTTTTATGTTTTATATTTTCATCTACATAATTTATCTATTTATTTTTATTTTTTTTGCTTTTATTTTGACTTCGCATGATACACATACATAGTTAATGCGCTTAGGTTAGGTATAAATATATATTTTCCTTGGTGGGGGTCCTTCGGCTGTGACCAGTTTTAAAAGCTTTGCATAAATTGTTTTTTATTTCATTTTATTTTTTTTTTTTTTTTATTTATTTCTTATTCGCTAATGCAATGAGGAAGCTTGCTCTGAAAGCACAACACCTTCCGTGTTTAGATGAAATTTATACAGTACAGTTGAACCTCGTTTTTTTTTTTTTTTGCTGACCCATGAACGATTGATTGATGAAGAAAAATCTTTGAATGTGGAAAATTATTTTTCCTATATTCCTATAAAATGCCTTTTTTTAATTTCCTAAAACAATGGTTGAGGTTCAAGCGATAGCTAGATTAAGAATTCACTGTAATTGAGGGGGGGTTAATTCCCTTGACAACATTTGGCCTCTTGTACACTTAATATTTTCTGCTCAGTATACACCGCAAAAGAGTTTTCCAGGAGTACTTCGAAATGAGACAAGATCGGCAAAATCATTTTTCAGAAGATAAAAGGGAACCTATACGTACAGTCGTGTTCGAAATAATAAGAACAAACATTATAAGATTGCAAACAGGCTCATGAGACTTTCCAAATGACTTTTAAAAATATTTCTTTATTTCTTATAAACAGTCTCAGATATTGGGCTCACAAAAATGAATGTTACGACAGTCTGGAAGGTGACAACACCTTTGAACAGACGTCAATGCATATACAGTAGTTTCGCCATATAAGAAACTCGTATATAAGGAAAACCCCGCCTGTTTACCAAAACCAAAAACTCTTTTTGTATGGAAACAATTTTTTATATAAGAAACTTGGGTTTTTTTTTATCAAAATTTTAACATCCCTATTTTCAAATATCGGTGGCTTATATAAGAAAAAATTTTCTTTTAAACGGGTTTTTTTTTTTATATGAAAGATTTTCCTTATAAACGGGTTCTTATATAAACAAGTAAAAAAGCTAAAGTCGGTCAAGCCCAACTTTGAAATTCCCAGCGTCCCGACATTATGAGTGCACTATGTTTTGCTTCTCTATTTGTGGGCGTGGCAGTGGGCGGGCCACATAAATCATTTCCCTATACCTTTCATTCGCCTTGGTGAACCTATGTTGCGAATTTAAAGCTTCTACGCCTTTTTCTTCGGAAGTTACGATAAGCCCTTATTTGTGGGCTTATTTGTGGGCGTGGCTCAAGGAGGATATGTCCCTTTTCGTACTTAACCAGTACACCAAATATCAATAGAATGTGTTGAGTGGTTCACAAGTTACAAGCATTTTACTGAAAACATAATAAATTCATTTGTGGGCGTGCTAGTGAGCGGATGTCTCCCATTTTTACTTAGGATCATACTCGGACCCCGATATATGTATGTACATGTGTGCCAAATTTCGACTTCATTGGTTCAGCCGTTTCGGAGGAGATCCGATCACGGACGGACGGACGGACAGACAGACGGACGGACGGACAGACGGACATGTCTAAATCGATTCAGTTTTTGATCCTGATCATTTCTATATATATTTTTCTATATCTCCGGAGCTTAATTCTTCCTGTTACAAGATTCGCACAAAACTAATATACCCCGCTTACGGTGGGTATAAAAATAACCGGATATAAGAATGAAATTTCTTAGCAAAAACGACTCTCTTACATATTTATATAGCGAAACTACTGTAGAACAAACTATTTGTATTTTGAGCCTCCGTGACTGAGATTCTGGATACGCCCATAGGTACATTCGTCGCCCGATACTATAGACACAAGCAACATTCGAAAGTACCCGAAAAAAGACCGAAAGGGACTGGCCAGCGAGGAGTGTAATGATCTGTCTTATCGAAATTATTTCCGGACAAGCAAGAATCTACATGAATATTATTGATATTGCTTGTATCTAACCCTGTAGGAGTTTGAACTAGTGTCGTACTAGTACTTTACTAGTGCAAAAGCCACCAGTACTTGTTCTTTTCTATACCCCTGTCCATATAAAATTCTGTCGAAAATCAGTATAACATCTAGCACTCGACATCACTAGCACTATAACATCAAAGCACTAGTACAGTATGCACTAGAATTATTCTAGTACTTTTCGATCCAATTGGGTAAATTTGCACCAGTTAAATACTAGTGATGTTTACGGGAAAAAGTTTACAGAATCGTGGATTTTTTTTCAGTACAAAATGGAAATAAATATTTATAATAAAAGAAAACCATTCGATTTTGTATTTATTATCAATTTATTACGCCTCAATGAATGAATGCAATTATTCCACTGATCACTAGTATAGTTATGGTGCAAACTTACCCAAACATTGCACTAGTTCTTTTAGTACTGGTTAAAGTACTAGTTCTTTAAGGCAAATTGCTTAACAGCTTTCTACAGGGTAAGTTACTGGTTTTTTTTTTTTTTTTTTTTAATTATTTATTGGGCTTTTGGGTCCCTCATTTTTTGCTTAGAGTGAAAAATGTAATTTTTTTTTCTTACTTGTATCCAGGGAGTACTGTTTGATCACTGCATAGCAATGCAAGTAGAAACTTCGTTCCTACGAATTCAATCTTCCATCAACTAGTCTCATTCTTTGCATTTGAAAAGAATGTTCTTCGTGAAGCTTAATATATGTATGTATGTATGTGCATATATTTCCTGCGAAAAGTACTTATGTATTTCCAAATTTAATTTCACTGACAACTGTGACAATGAGCTTACAATAGATTCTTGGAAAAAAGGAAAACAAGAAGAAGAATACGTGCACGTCGCTGCACGTTATGATGCTCTTTTGAAGCTTCGTGATTTGGCAAAAATTTGATTTAGAAAGAGTGTTTTTTTTTTAATTTTTTTTTTTTTTTTATATTTTACGTTGACATAATCACTTGATTCGGTGTGTCGAAATTCGACTCCTCCACTGCTCCACACCTACATACCTACTAAAAAATTCATGTGGCCGAGCATGTAGCCATGTGTGTGTCTCTATTATGACGAACGAACAAAAGCCTCCAAAAGAACGAACTGGAAGAAACGCAAATAACTTTTGAGTGCGCCGCCTTGAGATGTGTTAACCAAATTAATATTCGTAAGCGACAACAAGAAAAAGAAAAAAACTTGTGCATACAGTGAAACCTCTATTCATTGTTTTCGCCAAGGTACATATCGAATTTGGGTCTACAAAATAAAAAGAAAAAAAAAGAAGCGAAAAAGCTCATTTGAGTCAACAGAAAAAGCCGCCTGAAAAGAAAATGCCACTACTGTGCGGTGAACAATCGATCTAGGGGCTTCACTGTCAATATTAAATATTACTTAACAACACACAAATCATAGGCACTTGTTTTGTAATAGATATTAGATAGATGTTAGAGAATATGAACGAAATTGCAGCCGCCGATAGGTACCTCCAAAAATTCCTCACGGCATCACGTTCCGCTGGCGTTAGGTCTTGAATTTTCTCATCGAAAGACTGCCAATGCTTTGAATCATCTCCATAAAGTCGGGCAGTGTCATTGCTTACACCCAAAGCACTCATGTTGCATGTGAAAAAATTTTTTTTTTTTTATTTAATTTAATTTAATTTTTATTTTGTTTTATTTTATTTCGTTTTATTTTGTTTTATTTTGTTTTGTTTTATTTTTATTTTATTTTATTTTTATTTTATTTTATTTTATTTTATTTTGTTTTATTTTATTTTGTTTTTTTTTTTTGTTTTATTTGTTTTTTATTTGTTTTATTTTATTTTATTTTTATTTTAGTTTAATTTTATTTTGTTTTATTTTTTTTATTTTATTTTATTTTTATTTTGTTTTATTTTATTTTATTCTGTTTTATTTTGTTTTATTTTATTTTTATTTTGTTTTGATTTATTTTGTTTTATTTTGATTTATTTTGTTTTATTTTATTTTGTTTTATTTTATTTTAAATTTTTTTTTATTTTTTATTTTGTTTTATTTTATATTATTTTGATTTATTTTGTTTTATATTGATTTATTTTGTTTTATTTTGTTTTATTTTTTATTTAGTTTTATTTTATTTTTTATTTTGTTTCATTTTGTTTTATTTTATTTGGTTTTGTTTTATTTTGTTTTATTTTATTTTGTTTTGTTTTGTTTTATTTTTATTTTATTTTATTTTATTTTATTTTATTTTATTTTATTTTATTTTATTTTATTTTTATTTTTATTTTTTTTATTTTTATTTTATTTTTATTTTATTTTTATTTTATTTTATTTTATTTTATTTTTATTTTTATTTTATTTTTTTTATTTTAATTTTATTTTTTTTATTTATTATTTATTTTTTTTTTTTTTTTTTTTTTATTTTATTTTTTTATTTTTTTTTTTATTTTTTTTTATTTTTTATTTATTTTAATTTTATTTTTTTTTTATTTTATTTTATTTTGTTTTATATATTTTTTTTTATTTTTTTTATTTTTGTTTTATTTATTTTTTTTTATTTTTTTTATTTTTTTTTTATTTTATTTTTATTTTTATTTTGTTTTTATTTTTTTTTATTTTGTTTTATTTATTTTGTATTTTTTTTTTATTTTATTTTATTTTATTTTGTTTTATTTGATTTTGTTTTATTTTGTTTTAAATATTTTATTTTTATTTTTATTTTATTTTATTTTATTTTATTTTTATTTTGTTTTATTTTTTTTTATTGAACGTGAATGGTGGGAAAATGAAATCATTTAGTCGCGCCGTGTTTTAACACTTAACAAAAACGGCCAGTTTTATCGATATCGAAAGGCGGTTAGGCGAAGCAAATCGGCGAGATTCGTGGAACTCAAGCAAAGCCCTCCGGCCATAAATCATTAGTCACTATTTCCGATGGATCATTTCAATATGAAATTCGCGGCATTTTGGTCATTTAAAACTGCATTCATTCAATAATAGTCAGCACTTTCAACTTTTAATTATTATAGCACGATATGCTGCTGTTGTTGTTGTTGTTGTTGTTGCAGCGGTTGCTGTTGCGTATTTTCTCATTGACGACGATAAGAAGAAGAAGAAAAAAACTAGACTTCATTTTGGCCAAAATGGCCATTTTTGGATATTTATTTGCTATGAAACTATGAAAAATATCACATCACAATTATTATGATCGGCACAAATCGGAATTCACCGAACCAGACAGAAAAGATCTCACACGGTTATTTATTTTATTTTATTATTATTATTATTTTTTTTTTTTTGCACGATCTTGCATTGAATTCGCTTTCGATATCCGCTAATGACTTACGACTCCGTACACCAAATAAGCTCAAATCAGACTAAACTATCGAGGGGGAAAAAAGCGTCAACGCTTGGCAGCAGCAGCAGCAGCACTTGCGCTCGTAAAAGAAGAAATGTTCAGAAAAGTCGCACCGCGCTCTCTAGACTCTCTGCTACATATTGCCAAGACCTGCCTACGGGTCTCTGCTTTATCTGTTTAGGTTTCTTACACTATCTTTTTTTTTTTCGTTTGCATTTTAATTTTTTTTTTTTTTTAGTTTCTTTCATTTTTATTTTTATTAAAATTTTTGTTTTTATTTTGATTTATCTTCTGCTCCTACTGAAATCGAAACCAAAATATAAGATAAAGCCCTACACAGAAAGGTTTGGCACGATAAAAATAAGTAGCACAACAACAACAGCTGCAGCAACAAAAATCGATCTTTTCAAAAACATTGTATCTTCAAGAGAGTCAGCAAAGAAATCAGAGACCGCTGCAACTGGAAACCAGTTGAAAAAAAACCAAAAAAAAAAAAAACAATCCTACCACACAAATGACAACGTGAACGACGACGATGACGACCACCACCACTTGTCGGTAGACACCCAAGCTAATCGCGATTTGCAAATCCGCATTCGATTTTTAATATCGAAAAGAATTCCAAAACAAATTCGAATTTTATTCTATCATGAGATTTTTTTTTTTTTTTTTTAAAGTTTCTTCAACATAATTTTAACAGACGATTTTATAGGTGGTTTGGCAGCTCAAGCAACTGCCACGCTTAAAATTCTAACATATGATCACAACAAGTCAGTCAGAATGATAAGCTCTTTAGAAAAGTAGGAAGTCCCCAAATTCGAGCCGTAAGCACTCTACAGTAGGTCGTTTCGATTTGAATGGATTTTTTTTTTTATTTTTGGATTGTGAAAATTTAAGCTTCAAACTTTTGAGTTCATTTATTTAAGGAAATTTCCTCTCGAAAAAGGATAAGGTGAACAGCACTATGCCTTTTTGAAATCGAAATTTTAAATCCCGAATAAAAACAATAGACTGGGAAGTCAAAAGGATTCTTAAAGCTTTTATTCTCAGTCCTTTTATTGGATGATTTTCACACAAACAATCGATTGGGAATTCAACCCTGTTCAAGAATGAATACACAGAGAAAAAAAATCAACCAGAAAACTGGTTAAATCAAAAGTAAAAGCATACAAAACGGCTTCAACAAGGAATATTTTTAATTTAACAATTATTCTTAAAGATTTCCCTTTTGAATCAATCATATTTCAGGTTGAATTGGCATAATAATTTTCAAAAATGGATTTAAATTTAAATTGTTGAACTAACCACGGACATAATTGAAATCACAGATAATTTTTAAAATAAGAAAAAATTTTCTTAAATAAACCCATAAAAGAAAAATATGTCAAAACAAATTTAATTAAATTTCAAAGCAAATGGCCACAGAGCCCGCTGCTGAACATAACCCCAAAAATAGCCATCGGATGGACTTCATCCGATTTGTCACTCCGTTGTCGTGACTGCTTTCGAAATGCTTAAAAAGTTCTAAAATGAATAAATATCTTTGTATGTCCTATTTTATAAAACAAATGAGAATTATACACAACGAAAAAAAAATGTAATTAAACATATTTCCTTTCAAATCAACCAAAAATGTTGTTGACTCAACAATTTTTCTTTTGAAATTTTCGTTCTGCTTGAAAATCAAAAGGACTGTAAATAACAATGCGCATTTAAAAAAAAAATCATGGTAAATTTCGCTCAGTGTAACATCCGTTTTAATAAAATAACATTAGAATTCTACCAGCAACGAAAGTAGCAGAAAGAAAGGTTAGTGTTATGGAAACAAAGATGCTTCGCTGGATATCCGGACTCACTCGTCTTGATCATGTTCCAAACGTAGACATCCCCGTAGACGCTATGGAGTTGCGCCAATTATTGGGAAAATATGCGAGAAGCAAGGCTACGCTGGTATGGACACGTCCTGAGAGCAAATGAGGAGACTTTGGCAAAGAAAGGCTACGCACTGGAAATTCAAGGTTACAGAAAACGAGGGCGTCCGAAACAGCGCTGGATGGACACAATAAAATGGGACCTAGAGGCTGTAGGACTTACCTCGGATGATGCAACCGACAGAACAAAATGGAGGAACTGGTCGCGTTTTGCGGACCCCGGGATAGACCGGGATGGTTAAACACGCAAGAAGAAGAAAGAATTAGAATTCAAAATTTGAATACTATCAAGAAAAAAGGCTCTCAGACGCAGGCCCGTATAGAGAAAATTTGGCGCCCGGAGTTCTCACAGAAATGTGCGACAAAAAAAAAACCCCCCGGCAATTGTGGGCCCCTTCAGAAAGCCCGGGACCGGGGGAAAATCCCCCTTTTCCAACCCCCTCTCTACAGGCCTGCTCAGACGAAATAAGAGCCCAGATAAGAACGTAGAACGGATCGCATATATCGTCGGCTTAAAGTGTAAACCGGCTCACTAACAATTTCAAAACATTACATCCGTTTTAATGAGACGCGAAACAAAAATAGTCCCATATCCATTAGGTACATATTTATAAAAAGAAACCAAATTAAAATACACATCAAAGAAGACAGCAATCTCACACCCTTTCTAGCAACTCATCACTCGAATCGCGTCAATGAAGCGATGTCTCAAGTGCTGCGTAATACCCTCTCCAAGCGTCATAATTCTCAACAACTTCTCAACGAAAAGCCTTGACATGTGATCGGCAGCAGAGAAAAAAGAAGAAGCATCTTTTTATGTTGCCACACTTTTCAATTATCTCCGGTTTTTTTTTTTTTTTTTTTAATATATATTCTTGACTTTATGAGTTTTGTAATAAAGTAAAAAAATCATTTGTGCTTTCCATCCGTTCGTCCGTTCATTTGTTCGTACAACGTACAGAGATAAGATAATGAACTCGATTTTAAGCAATATATGTATGTACAAAGTAGCATCAAAAGCCGCCCGAGATGCTCACGGCCTGTGCACTAAAATAAAACCCCGACCACAAATGTCAATGCGTCTAATGACAGTCTAACCGCTAGCCACCGCACTGGATGCTATTTTCGTCTTAATTCCGCATTTTAGTTTTCCTTTTTCCTTTATTTATTTTTTAATTTTTTTTTTTTAATTTTTATTTTTGTATTTTTCCTTTTTCTATTTTTGTTCTTATTTTCATTTTTATTTCCATTTCCATTGCGGCGTTTTTGTGCTTTTTGTTGACTTTTGAGATTTACTAAATTTACTCGCAGTAATTACAGCGGTGCGTGCACTTGGGACTGTCATCGTTCATTTCGAGTCATTTGGAGCGTAACACAGGAAATTATTGCTTGTTCAAATGGGCCTTTTTGTCTAACATATCTACAGATACATATATGTTAGTACATAGGAGCTTTATAATTACTTTTGCACGATCCTTAAGAATTCCAGTTATATGAAATTTCTTATGCATTTTTCGTCACATTGATCATCTGTAATCATTTTGTACTTGTCTTCTACTAGATTGACATCCTAATGCATATATTACTATATATGTAACTCTCATAGATTTTGAGCGGGACATTTCGCGCCATTTAGAAAGAGATGTTACTCGGCAGGCAAAAGAAGAGCGAGAGAGAAATACTTTTGGTGAGTACCTAAGTGAAAAATTCTCATTTTGGTGGGTACCCAACACCGTGGTGGGTACCCAAGACCGTGTTGAAAAAAGCCAAAATAGAAACGGCTACCTGAGTGACATATATAGCTATATATGTCCTAATGGCTGGGCGTGTGATTTTTCTAAATGACTTTCCATGCAAAAGGGATCTTTAAATGATCTCTTGGTTTAAGTGGACCTTCTGGTCTAGAAGCATGAAAATTAAGGGTATTTTCATGATTTTTTTTTTTTTCTTGGTATTAAGCCAAATAAAAAACGGGCTTCTAAGTTTGCAGGATTATTGTTTTATTTATTGGCAATACGAAAAAAATGTTGTTGTATTTTTTTTTTTTTATTTTAAAAATGGCGGCGAAATGGACGCTTTTTTAAAAAGTACCTCCGTGGCGTACACGATTTCGTAAGTTCGGGTTATCCGAAAAAAAAAATAAAATTAATTATTAATCAGAATGAATGCGGCTATCGGGTGAGCTACAAAAAAAAAAAACCAAAAAAAATTTACAAAATGGCGAAATTTTTAATTTAACACATCAAAAAACGCCCTTTTTTGGCCCATTTTTTTAATGAAAAAATATGAAGTTCTTGAAATAAAATTTTGGTTGTACCTCACCCGATAGTCATTGATGTTGTGAATAACATATAAAAATTTCAGACGAATCGGTTCGATGGTTTTTTTTTTTTGTTTTCATGTACGCCATTTCAAAAAAAGTGGTTCAAAGTTTCTTTGATCAAGCGCGCTGCCTGCTGTCTCCACCTACTAAAACGGCTGTAGCAAAGGAAAATATTGTCAATATCTTCACGAAACTTTGCCAGCAAATTCTTAGAAATCTATTCTTCCGAAATATATATTTAAAAAAAAAATCGATTTTCAAAAAAGCCCCCTTAAGCTTCAATGTTGAGCTCATTTTGAATGTCTAATTTGGACGTGTTTCCATTCTTACGAAATCGGAGCCGTACTACCTTCTTATCTGGACTCTTATTTCGTCTGAGAGTCTCATTTCTTGGCAGTATTCAAATTTTGAATTCCAATGTTATTTTATTAAAACGGATGTTACACTGAGCGAACTTTACCATGATTTTTTTTTTAATGCGCATTGTTATTCACAGTCAATTTGATTTTCGAACAGAACGCAAAATTTCAAAAGAAAAATGGTTGAGTCAACAACATTTTTGGTTGATTTGAAAGAAAATATGTTTAATTACATTTTTTTTCGTTGTGTATAATTCTCATTTGTTTTATAAAATAGGACATACAAAGATATTTATTCATCTTAGAACTTTTTAAGCATTTCGAAAGCAGTCACCACAACGGAGTGACGAAATCAGATGAAGTCCATCCGATGGCTATTTTTGGGGCTATGTGGCCATTTGCTTTGAAATTTAATTAAATTTGTTTTGAAATTTTTTTCTTTTATGGGTATTTTAGAAATTTTTCTTTATTTTCAAATTATCTGTGATTTCAATTATGTCCGTGGTTAGTTCAACAATTTAAAGTTGAATCCATTTTTGAAAATTATCATTTCAATTCAACCTGAAATATGGTTGATTCAAAAGGGAAATCTTTAAGAATAATTGTTAAATAAAAAATATTCCTTGTTGAAGCCGTTTTGTATGCTTTTCCTTTTGATTTAATCAGTTTTCTGGTTGATTTTTTTCTCTGTGTATTCATTCTTGAACAGGGTTGAATTCCCAATCGATTCTTTGTGTAAAGATCAACCAATAAAAGGACTGAGAATAAAAGCTTTAAGAATCCTTTTGACTTCCCAGTCTATTGTTTTTATTGGCGAATTCAAATTTCGATTTCAAAAAGGCATAGTTCTATTCACCTCATCCTTTTTGGAGAGGAAATTTCCTTAAATAAATGAACTCAAAAGTTTGAAGCTTCACAATCCAAAAATAAAAAAAATTCATTCAAATCGAAACGACCTACTGTAGAGTGCTTACGGCTCCATACAACATACAATTTGGGGACTTCCTACTTTTCTAAAGAGCTTATCATTCCGAATGACTTGTTGTGATCATATGTTAGAAATTCAAGCGTGGCAGTCACTTGAGCTGCCTAATAATGTAAATTATCGAGCCTACTTTAAGCCAAAGCAAAACCAAAACTCAGACGAGCTCTCAACTTCATTGAAAAACGTTTATTATTATTATTTTTTTTTTTTTGTTCAAATTTCTTATTAATCAAAAATCTTGAAAGCATTTTCAATGAAAAGAAAAATAGTGCTAATCAGGAGGGGTGGGGGGAAATATTAGGAAGAAAATCATATTCAACATAAATCACAAGATCAAAGTGTGTCAATTTTGCGTCGCTCGGTTCCAACAGCACATCACATCACGTCACGACATGTCACGTCCAGATTGTCCGTTGGACGCTCTGATGACACTTTGGAATATAAATGACTAAATTATGGAAATTATTTTCCAAAATCGTTTTTACTCGTATTTTTGGTCATTGTTCTTGGCGATTTCTTGTCGTTTTTAAAGTCAACAGCAACAAATTTTTCGCTCTTAGAGCAAAAAGACAAGAATAAAATTATTAATTTTTTGTTCGAAATTGATTGAAATCATTTGGAATTTTTGATTCGATTACCTCAGAAGGGAACGCTCTTACTGTTGGCCCAATCAAATTCATGAAAAATTATCCATTGGTTTTTTTTTTATTTTTTTATTTTATTTTTTTTTTTAAGAATCCCAATCGAGTTTTACGAGATATGCAAATAGTTATCGAGAAATAATTTTGTTCCAGATGATAAGAACTTTTTGTTATTATTGTTTGAGATCCGGAGCTTTATTGTTTTTGTCAATATAACTTTTAACCCATTCGTCGCGATGGTTTCACATAAAAACCATATTTCTTCCGGATTGAGCAAAAGGATTGCACACAACCCATGTGGGAAATTTCAATTGCGAAATCGAAATCGAAAAGGAGGTGTTGTGACCGCTGTGAATGGGTTAAGGTCAAAGGAAATTCCTCTGAATAAATTTGACAAAAAAAAAAAAAAAAAAAACTTCGATTACCATCAAACAATCCTTCGGGCCAATTCACAGCAACATATTATTTTCTAGTGTCAGATTACTCGCATAAATTATCGAAGCTCGAACATCTCAGTTTCTCATCGCAATCGATCATACGTACATACATACGTTGTGCATGTATGTACGTTAGAAGACAAATTTATATATCATTTCTTGCGATTTGATTAGCCGCATAAATCTCAATGCAAGTCTTTGCGATATTTCTCGCCACTTAGCTTCGAGCCTCGGGCTTAACTACCTCCTATGTTATCCGACAGACCCTTGCTTGTATAAAACCACACACACACACACACACACACACAGTCAAGGACAAATGCGCATAAGCGCAGAGCTGCAGTCCGATCGATGACTATTCGAAGACGCCGTCCAGCGTTGCTGCAACGATTTTTATTTTATTTTTGTTTTATTTTCTTCAAATTTACTTGTCCCTCTTCTTCTTCTTCCTGTTCTTCGTTTTGCTTTTCGATGCATTTTTGCATTTATCGAGACACACGCATCTAACCGCATAAATATATATCTTAGCATATGGCATTTAACAAGCGACTTTGTCCACCTTTAGTCATTTAAATTCATCGGCATCGGCAGTGGCGCGTTAAGGCGATTTACAACATGCGATTCGGGCACAACTTATTCGATTTCAAGTCAAATTTATGACAGCATAATCACTCAACGAGTGTTCCGGATGCGATGCAATGTTGAGGTAGGGCTGCCAAATTGTTATTTTTTTTGTTTTTTTCATGGTCCTTTCTTTTTTATCTTTTTTGTTTCGATGATTTGCATTCATCACCACATCTTCCGCATTAACTAGCTGCAAATCAGCGAATTTTCCAAATTTAGTCGTTTCTCATCCATCTCTCCTTACTCTCCATCATTTTCTCCAACTCTTCATCTCTCAATCAACTCTCTCATCCTCTCCTCATCTCTCTCCTCATCTATCTCTCCTCTCATCTCCTCCATCTTCTTCTTCTTCTCTCTCTTCTTCTTTTCATCCTTCCTCTCCTCTCCTTCCTGTCTCTATCATTCTTCTCTCTTCTTCTCTCTCCTTCTCTCTCCTTCTCTCTCCTTCTCTCTCCTTCTCTCTCCATCTCTCCTCTCTCTCTTCTCTCTCCTTCTCTCCCTTCTCTCTCCTCTCTCTCTCTCTTCTCTCTCCTTCTCTCTCCTTCTCTCTCTTCTCTTCTCTCTCTCCTTCTCTCTCCTTCTCTCTCCTTCTCTCTCCTTCTCTCTCCTTCTCTCTCCTTCTCTCTCCTTCTCTTTCCATCACTCTCCATGTCTCTATCTCCCTCCATCACTCTCCATCTTTCTATCTCCCTCCAAATCTCTCTTTCTCTCTCCATCTCTTTAACCTTCTCTTTAACCTTAAATTCATGGAATATGTGGCAACACAGCCGCGAACTATGATCAACTTGATTGGGCTAAAGTGCAAAGATAATTGAAGTCGGCGAAGCAAAAACAATTATGATGAAAAATTGAAGCGAAAACATAAAAAAAAAAACAAAAACAACAAAAAATTTGAGGCTAAAGGCAAGCGGCGAAACTCATCGAATTTAACAGCAAAATTATAGAAATCGCAATCGACATTAAATTCATTATTTTTTTTTTATTGCTGAACAATCGAACTATCGAAGAACAATCGGTCGCCGTTGTGCGCTGCGTTAGAACAGCGCTTCTCGATGTCGTGAATCCAATTGTTAAAATAATAAATTAAAGTGCACCCTAAGGTGCTGCAATTATTTGCCTCGTTCGGCGCAACGAATTCTCCTCCTCGTCTTGTAATGATCGCGAATGCTCGCTCGCTCTCTTCACTTTACAATTTCTGCTGGGAGCCAGCCAGCAATTTTCCACTTGAATGTCGAGCGCTGAATGCCCAATGTTGTTGTTATGGTTATTGTTGTTGTTGTTGTTGTTGTGTTGGGCCCTAAGTGGGGAAATTATCACTTCATGGAAGACGAAGATTTCTTCGTAAAAGGGACCAATTGAATGGGCGATGAAAAGCCTCATTGATTTTATGCGAACATTTATCGTTGAACTCATAAAGCGAAGCGATTCCATGGGAAAATAATTCAAAGCAACAAAAAACAGTTAATTAAAAAAAAGGAAGAACCTTTTATTTAATAATACAGTATTCCCCGGATATATACACTCCGGATATAAGCATTCTCTGCTTGAATATACGCGAATTTGTATCATTTGCCTTAAATTTTCATACAAGAAGCCCCGCTCAAAAGCACTTGGTATTTTCGTACATTTTGAACGGTGCTTTTATCAGGGGAATACTGTATTTGAAAAATCAAAGAAGATCCTATAATTTGGAACGAGAACAACTGTCTAGCCAAAAAAGGGTCCCAAGGTAAACTTCACTCTAATGTATCAAAATTTTAATATATGTATTTATTTATTTATTAACTCTATGGAATTCATTTTTACAGACATTAGGGATATAACTTAGGTACTTAATACACAAATAAACTTAAATAGAGATATTAAAACCAGGGACGTGAACCGATTTGAACCGAACCGGTTTTGAACCGAACCGGTTTTAAACCGAACCGGTTTTGAACCGAACCGGTTTTGAACCGAACCGGTTTTGAACCGAACCGGTTTTGAACCGAACCGGTTTTAAACCGAACCGGTTTTAAACCGAACCGGTTTTGAACCGAACCGTTTGAACAACCGGTTTTGAACCGAACCGGTTTTGAACCGAACCGGTTTTGAACCGAACCGGTTTTGAACCGAACCGGTTTTGAACCGAACCGGTTTTGAACCGAACCGGTTTTGAAGAATCGGTTTTGAACCAACGGTTTACCGAACCGTTTTGAACCGAACCGGTTTGAACCGAACCGATTTTTGGGAACGAACGTTTATTTTGAACAATTTATTTGGGAACGATTTACCAACAATTTTTGGACAAAGTTAAAATTTTTGGATTTTTTATCCGTGAACCGAAATTCTCGTGAGAAAAATTCGTTCATTTATTTCCCGATGATTTTCATGAAAAAATTCCTTTTAAAATACAACTCATTCTGTGTTAGAAAAGACCCCTCAGTTTCTGGTTACTTTCACAACTATTCGGTACTGCAAAAAATCGAAATCGATTGATTATTTCTATCGACGAGTACGAGTTCCGTTGATTCATTTGAGAATTGATTATTTTCCACTTTAAAAGATGATTAATGGACACTTGAGATTTTCAAATTTATGACAGTGGCGCAAATAGCTGTTTATCTATATACATAATATCCTTCTAAGTTTTCGATCAATGCTGATTGCGGATGAAAATTTCTTGTATTTGTTTGTCTTCTTTGTTGCATTTTTGAGGAGAATTCGAAGCTGATTTGGCATTTGCAAATATCGAAAGGCTAATGAATTTTGAATCGCTTCCATCATCGTTTGGCATGAGCTCATCGGAGCATTTAAGTTGCAAAGTAACCCGCGAGAGAACGATCTATCGAAATCAAAAATCTACAGAAACTCAAGCTTTATTTTTTTTTTTTTTCGAAATAAAAATGCTTGATTTTTATCAGAAATAATAATTTTTCCATTTAATTAATCTTCTCATTCCGAAAACCGATTGCTGTATGCTGTGTTGTCTGTGAGAAGCCATTTAAAATCTCTCCCACAGTATATCATTTGCATAAAAATGCACAATTTTTTTTTAAGATGCATGCTTAGAGAATATAGAAAAGAAAAAAAAAAACAAACAATTTTAAATTGTGCATTAATAAATTAAAAATGAAAATCGACAGCCTTGAGAGCATTACTCTAATGAAGAGCCATCGATGAATGCGTGCAATAAGATGCCGCTTGATGTATCAAGTGCTGCATGTTGCTTGCCGCTTGCCGCTTGCTGTGACCAGTGACATGTTGCATTAAGCGTATAGAAACATTTACTCAATCGCAGCATAAGTACGAGTGTGTCGCCTTGTGATGAACACTTTTCCTCTAATTAAATAAGAAATTTTATTTCTTTTTCTATTTATTAAAAACCTGTCCGATCTGGCTGGCCACTGGTCGTCTGTCCCGCTATCAGACGAGTATAGTCACACGTTCAGGTGCTTTCTGGCATTCCTCCTTTCGAATTGATGTTTATTGGAGCTACCGCAACCGATCGTCTCTGGGATATGTTGTTAGAAAAGCTGCTTAACTAAATGATTTCATTGCCTAAGCGCAAAAATATGTTCAAAGAAATTGCGTTGCGTCGCATTGTGAGCGACAGACAGACATACATACCGACAGGCTCAAAGAGCCGGGGGAGGCTCAGCAGTGGGCTTTGAGTGAATTTTCATTTGGAATTGCTTAGAAAGCTGCTGCTGCCACTACTTTCATAAATTACTTTAAAGCAGTGATTTGTCGTTTTATTGAAACCTCAGGCGATGGAAGGCAAAAGGTATTTCGCACATTCTCGTGATAAAATATTAAATGTTTAGACGATAAATCAAATTTCAAACGTACGAAGGCACAATAAATCAATGTTCAATTTATCATTTCACTCAACAGGTTGAATTCGCTTTTTTTTTTCACTCAAATAAATCGAGCATAGTTTGCCAAAAAAATAAAATAATAAATAAAAGAAATTAAAATGAAATGACAATTGAAGCGGAAGGATTTTATGGTAGAAATGACGACATTGTAAAACCTTCATATGTACCTATAAATATCGCGTATCCCACAAATCCAAGTTCATCCCCGGGAGCCAGTCGAGCCGTCGCAAAAATAGCGATTTCACCAGACACTGCTGGCGGGGATCAGTGGTCCCTCTCCTATCCACAACGCTGTCGAATTTAATATGGCAATGTCATTGCCAGGGACGGGTCGTCATTTAATTCGTCAGCTATTCATCACATAGGGGAAGGTGGACGCATAATTTTTTCCCTTTGAAGAGTATTTTTGCTTAGGGCACAGAATACGGATGGATAAATTAATTAGAGCCCCCCTTCAAATCAGGGCATTTTTACATTGAAAATATTTTCATATATTCCACCAGCTGGCATCGCTGAAAAAATATTGAATGACTCGTGAGATAGTAGAAATACTCACCAACAGTGAGAAAAAGTATACCCCTGTCTATTACTCCACCTTTTGTGACTAGTAAAATGGCTAGTCACCAAAGACTGGCATAATGACAGGCGTCACATATGATAGCAATATTGTCACAGTCCTTCATACCGTTTAGATAACAAATCGTGCCAAATAAAATCATAAATCTCGAGGTTTCCCTTCATCAAGAAATATTCATTTTATCAAAACGATTTCCGCTATAGGTATCCCAGCCGGAAATTTTCTCATAAAGGACCAATTCATTAATTTTTTTCACCAAGGATATCAAGGGGAAAATTTGAGTACTTTTCAATTGCAATGGCATTGCCATCGGGAGGAAGTTTTATTCGTCGCAATTCCAATGGCATTTTTATCAATAGAGGTATCGATACGACGGAGTAGAACACGAGCTATCGATACGACGGAGTAGATCTACTCCATTTCGATGACCAAACTCGTGACATTGTCTTATGACCGGGCCAATGCCGCTTGTGTGTAAATTTCATTAGAAAGTTGGTGTATAATCAGCTCTATGTCACAGCTAAATATTGATTGTTTCACCGGGACATTTCCGGCTGGGATAGGTCTATACATACACTGAGCGAACATAACCATGAATTTTTTTTTTTAAAGCGCATTGTTATTCACAGTCCTTTTGATTTTCGAACAGAACGCAAAATTTCAAAAGAAATTGTTGAGTCAACAACATATTTTGGTTGATTTAAAAGGAAATATGTTTATTTAAATTTTTTTTCGTTGTGTATAATTCTCATTCGTTTTATAAATAGGACATACAAAGATATTTATTCATTTTAGAACTTTTTAAGCATTGCGAAAGCAGTCATGATAACGGATTGACCAAATCGGATGAAGTCCGTCCGATGGTTTTGACAATTCTTCTTTTATGGGTATTTTAGAAATTTTTTTTTTATTTTAAAAATTATCTTGTCATTTCAATTTAAATCCATTTTTGAAAATTATCATTTCAATTCAACCTGAAATATGGTTGATTCAAACGGAAAATCTTATTTTTTTTCAACAAGAAAAATTGTTAAATTAAAAATATTCCTTGTTTTAACCAGATTTCTGGTTGATTTTTTTCTCTGTGTATATATAGTTAGGTATACACTTCTTACTCAACTGCGACGAAGCGGCTTTCACTTATGATTGAAGTTAGTACAATCAATCCGTAATTCGAATCAAAATTATCCGAAGAACCTTTTCGACCCGTGGAGGAGATTTCGAGTTAAAGACCCTTAGCATTATTGGTGCCATCCAGGGCCCGTTCCAGATTTTATGCCGGTATTTTCCGCTCCGATAATATCACTAATGGGGCCAATTTTTTTCGCATGTCTGTATTAAATTTCCGCCTCTAACAGTGCCGCCCTGGGCATTGTCAGCCCCCGCCTAAATCGGCCCCTGGTGCCTGGTTTTACGCCTGATTTTATTTGCCGAGAAATATGATGAGTCGAGAGGACAAAAAGCTTAGCTTTCAAGTAAAATAATTGTTCATATGCAAATGTGGTTACTTAAGAATTCGCTCGGCATGGCTACCCAAAATTTATGAGCGGCTTAAAATTATTTTGAACGCAGACGAGTCAAGGTGATCTTTCGTTGTTTTCTTTCTTCACAGCCACAATCGGTTGCTGCGATTTTATTTATGAATTTTTCAGTTAACCTTTATTTTTTTGTGAATTTTGTGTAAAAAAAAAAAAAGCAATAAAACAATCTCAGCTTTGCTGGCCGCGTTCGCGTGCTTTGATTCGAACACCTGCCATGAGCAACTAAATCTTTTAACCCATTTAGCACTAAAAGTTTCGTATGAATCATCTCTGGCGCGTTTTGCGTTTTACTCCAAAAAAAAAAAATAAAAGCAAAAATATTGTGATCAGCCCAAAGCTACCCATCAGTAATATGGACTGACCCAAGTTTAGCCTTCATGTTACCAGTACTAGCCCCCTCATAAATCCACTTCTAATGTATTCATCTGACCTTTTTAACATGGGCTTGTCCTAGGGGAGGGACTAGTCCGCAAAACGGCTGATCATAGGCCAGTTTTTTTGGGTCAATTGTCGTAATTTTTTCTGGTTTTAGGATAGTCAAATGAGGAAAGTAAACAACAAATTTCGTATATATATTCTAAGTTGATGAAAGTGTCATTTACAGACTACCCATAAACTAACCCCTTTATTACCGACCGCCGGCTAGCCGAATTCGATGGACCGAACTGCCATAATTTAACCGGTAGGGTTTGGACCGGTCAAAAGCCAGTCCTGCTTAGAAAACTGACCGGCTCATTACTGTAGGGTATTGAGCTCTTGAGAAAGAAATTTCATTTCACTCCAAAAAAAAAAAAAAAAAAAAAAAAAAAAAAAAAAAAATCCTGCCACTGTCGTATATTCCAATCTCAGCCAAGTTCAGTCACATGTTCAGGTTCAAAAATAAATTGCAGAAGAGAAGTTTCAGCAACGAAAGGGTTAAATATGATGATTGAAACTGAAAATGAAGTTTTGAATGACAGCTGTCATTTTTTCTCGTTACGAATTTTTTTTTTTTTTTTATCAACTGATCATGTTTCGCATTACAGCCTCTGATTGCGGCCATTTTCGGTTTTCCTTTGACAACTTTGTGTTCCCTTTGAAGCCCCCGCTCTCAAATTGTGCCAAATATTTATCTAAAGTAAATCAAATATTGTTCCATCTTAGTTATTTACTTTTGGCTTTATTTTCCATTTTATTATTTTTTTTTTTTTTATACAGTCTACTCTCTCTTAAGCGGACATCAACGGGACCGAAAAATATGACCGCTCAATAGAGGTGTGTCCGCTTGAGAGGAAACAATTTTGAGAAGCGGGAATATTGGAGCATTCCCAAAATGTGTCCACTTAACAGGAGTGTCCCCAAAGAGGAGAGTACACTGTATTAAATTTAACTAGGCAGTGGCGTAGCGAGACACTTCGGACAGGAAATTCCGGCCCCCGCCCATCGTTCGAAATAAAAAGACCTTTATTAATTTTAGAATATGATTTGGCATCCGGCACCCTTCGAACCCCCCGTCGCTGCGCTACTGTTATAAGGTACTTTTTTGCGTTCAACGCATTCTTCAATCAGTGTCTTACCCTTTCCCCGACACTGGCAAGTCTGAACGTGAACATAAATGTGAGTGTGTGCAAAAATTTGCGTACGATTATGTCATGTGGAAAATATTTCAATTTGAATTTCGTGTCGCGTTTCGAGTGTTTTTTTTTTAAACGCCTCGAAATCGGTTTAAATCGTTTGCGGCTAGCTAAACAAATAAGTTTTATGTTTACGTCGGAGATTTCAGGTGCTTTACGAATGGAAATTAGAAACTCAGTCGAGCGTGATATCGAACGATCATCGATCGTGGTTTTGAGTAAGAATTCGCTTTTGGCAAAAGTGTCAACACTTGAGCGGATGTGGGCGTGGCATGAATATTTTTCAAAATCGAATAAGCTTTGATTTTCATGCCACTGTATTAAACAAAAACAACAAAAAAAAAAAAAAAAAAAAAAAAAAAAGGGAAGAAAACTTAGATACCGGGGCGGATAACAAGGTACACTCCTTTAATCAAATCCAAGCCCTGTGTAAAGAAGGAAGAAGTGCAATTGACTTCCTTCGGAATTCTCCCATAAATTTTCTTCTTCTTGAAAATGAGAGTTTTCCAAAAACTTCCTATTGCATGGAGTCCGCAAGGAAATTCCCACACACCTAAAATTTCCTCTCTGCGAGCTTCTTCACCTTCTCGGTCCCCGGTTGCAGCCCCGCTGGAGATATTTTATATGCTTATACCAGTCATATGGTTGCCGTAGTTGGTTGAGATGACAACTTACGATCCGAGAGGCTCTGGGTTCAACTCCCAGCTGAGGTCGTTTTTTCTGTTCTTCTTTTATTCCATTTCTTGTGGTATCACAATGGGCCCAGACACACCAACCAACTGACCAATGATATACGGGACCAAAAAGTTTAGGCCTATTTTTTCATGCTTTGGGAAGGTCTTAAGTTAGCCCTTAAAATTCCCGATAAAATGAAAATTAATATCCTACGTGGGTGAAGCGGACTTGAAGGCCGAAGACGATTAAAGAGTGACCCATTTTAGGCTATAAAAATTTATTTCGTATCGCCTTCGCGAACTACTTACTACCATCATTGAAATCTACTTTAACCAAAGAATTTTTAATAGTGTTGCCATCCGATTCAGTTTCGAGTTATAGAAAATTCCAACTATAAAAGTTTTATGGTACAATTATATTCGGGGAAGTTCCTTATGGGAAGAAAAACTTATTATTGATTTGATCATCATAAACTATTTATATACTTGAAAATCTTTCTTCAGTTTTAAAAGAATTCTTTGGCATAGGTACCTTTATTGTATTTCATAAAACTAATATGAGGTCAGAATTTAAAAAAGGTCATCAAATCAGAAATAAAAAATTCCAAAAAAAAACCAAAAACTCAAAATAATTTTATAAAATTAAAATTGAACTCGAAAACAACAAGAATTACTCAATCATTGAAAAGACACATTTCAATTTTAATGAAGTGAATTTTTTATTGCGCTTAAAATGTGTTTATGAAGGGGAAAAAAGCGAGGTTTCGTGCATTACAAACCAATTTTTATGATTTTTATTTGAACGGCCATTGCAAATCGATTGGGAAATTAATTATTGTACATTGTTGAATTGAATGAATAATTGAGCAAAGTGTTTGAATTGAATAAAATCGAAAAAATCGATCTAAAAGTAGAGGCAAAAAACATATGAAAACACATAACAAAGTAATTGCCAGAGAGAGAGAGAGAGAGAGAGAGAGAGAGAGAGAGAGAGACGAGAGAGAGAGAGACCGAGAGAGAGAGAGAGACCAGAGAGAGAGAGACCGAGAGAGAGACCGAGAGAGAGACCGAGAGAGAGACCGAGAGAGAGACCGAGAGAGAGACAGAGAGAGAGACCGAGAGAGAGACCGAGAGAGAGACCGAGGAGAGAGAGAGAGAGAGAGAGACCGAGAGAGAGACCGAGAGAGCGAGAGAGAGACCGAGAGAGAGAGACCGAGAGAGAGAGACCGAGAGAGAGACCGAGAGAGACCGAGAGAGAGACCGAGAGAGAGACCGAGAGAGAGAGGACCGAGAGAGAGACGAGAGAGAGACGAGAGAGACCGAGAGAGAGAGACCGAGAGAGAGAGACCGAGAGAGAGAGACCGAGAGAGAGAGACCGAGAGAGAGACGAGAGAGAGAGAGGAGAGAGCGAGAGAGAGAGAGAGAGAGAGAGAGAGAGAGCCAGAGAGAGAGAGAGAGACCGAGAGAGAGCCAGCGAGAGAGAGACCGAGAGAGAGACCGAGAGAGAGAGACCGAGAGAGAGAGAGAGACCGAGAGCGAGAGAGAGACCGAGAGAGAGAGACCGAGAGAGAGAACCGAGAGAGAGAAAAACCGAGAGAAAAACCGAGAGTGAGGCCGAGAGAGTACATACATGAGGCAGAGGATCGAACGTACAATTCTCCAAATCGAAGTCTCCATAAGTGGAACAATTTCTTCGAATAATTATGTTCTTGGGTCATTTAAATCGTCACGAATCCTCCCCAGCAATAAAAAAAAATATATTGTTAATTTATAATAATCCACTGTACCCAGGATGGGGCGGGGGGGGCTCATTACAACTTTTGGCCATTAAATCACTCCCTCGACAATAAAATCATTTAATGACTTCTCAACGCATGCCGAAAAGAGAGAATCAAATTGAGACAAACGCTCGAAATTGAACACAGTCCTCCCTCGATATGTATGTCTTTTCTTTAACTGACGCGTTACGCGCGTCACAGACGCAATGAATATTCTGTTGACCGCTGACTGCATTCTCCCCGTTTAAATACTCATTTAATGTGTGAACTTTCGACCGTTCTGCTGGGCGATCGTTATTGTATCGAGTTAAAAAACAAAAGGAATAAATCGAAAATAAACAAAAAATTTTCTAACATCTTTAGAGCATAAAATTTGGAATTGTTTTACGCATGCGCGCGCGCGCACATCCAATATTAAAAGTCACTTAATGCTTAAATCGTGCTCTGTTCGAGATTTTTTCTCTTTTCGCTTTCGAACACCTAAAGAGCAACTCCTTCTATTCGAGTGAAAGAAATTTCAACTTTTCTTCATTCAAAAAAAAAAAACAAAAAAAAAACAAAAGAAAAACCTTTTAAATTTACATTAACGAAGCCAAGAGGTCAAAGAGATCAGGTCGCATCGTCCGGCGTCATCTTCGAGGAGGGAGGAAAACTCACTCAAGTCGATTCATTCGGCTCAATAATGAAGCGTGTCTGTTGTTTGAAGAACGCTACTCATGCCGTTAGGCTTTATCTCACACCGTGACTACATGAAATGAAAATCAGCAGAAACGCCAAGGAAAAGGCAAAAAGAAAAGAGGCAGAATATAAATAAAAATAGAAATAATAATAAAGAAAAGAAAAAAAAGGAAAAAAGCGACAGGCGTAAACGCTTTTCCCAGCAATCCCGGCAGTCACCTCAAACAGATATAAGATTGCGTTGGCGTCGGCGAAATACAAACGGAAAAATCTCCAAAAAAAAGAGGGAAACACACAAGACAAAGCCCAAAAATTCTTCTCGAACATGTTGACCAAAAAGGGCAACAACAACAACAACAGCAGCAGCAGCAAATAAAATTCTTCACAACTTGTTTGAGCTTAAATCCGAGTCCGAGCCCAAGTCTGAGCTTGTTTCATTCATCGCAATCGCTAAGAAAACGTTCGACGCTGATCGCTGATCGTTGATCGCTGTTAATTGATTAACAAAACGTGTTTTTCCTTCAGGCGAAATAAAACCAAACAAAAAAAAAACAACAAAAAAAATATACTAAGAACTGAAGAGAAAAATAATTTTGGTTTTTTAAAATTTAAATTAAATTTTTTTTTTGTGGTTTTTGTAGCACTTGTTGGTCAGCGCACGCGCAGCGGATCTGGGGGCAAAGCGTTTGCGGTGGCGTATTTTGTGGTTCGGCACAACGCATTTACGAATTCGCCGTGGCAGCTTTATATATAATATGTAGCTATGCCAGAGAGATAATAGCGGGCCCGGCCCGCACATTTTGAGTCATTACATCATCCATATCCACAATACACCTGCCATATTACTATCGGCCCGCTGCAATGACTAAGCAAGGCTAATGAATGCCGTAAAAATATCAAATGAAATAAAAATAAAAATAAATATTAAATGCATCTACGCGGAGGGAAATCTCGTCGTCTATGATCAATTGACAATTTGCCGCTGCATGTTGTGTTGTCATGTTTTTTGCTAAGCTCTTTTATTGCTTATTTTTTGCTTTATTTAATTTTTTTTTTTTTTTTTTTTTTGCTTTGCGATCGCTATCAGTCAAGTCTGAAGTTCAGGTCAGCGCAATCAACGGAATTGTCCGCAATTAACCTGAGAAGCGGGAGCAAATTACATTTTTTTTTTTTTTGTCTTTGTGAAAAACACTAATCGGCTTTGGAGTCGTTAGTTATGGAAACTAATTTTTCAAATTGCTATTAAAATTAGTTGAAAGGCCATTTATGCTGCGAGGAGTCCAAACTGCAAGGCGGAAACGAATTGAATAAGGTCATTTTTAACCCTAGAAAGCTCCCATTCGAAAGTACCCCAAAAAAAGCTAACCACTATCTGTTGAAACGACGGTTAAGAGAAGAATTCTTTTCTTAAGGCTTCTCCCAAATTCTGTCAGATGTGAAAAACTTTATATACAGGGTGTTCCATAGCTGAGTGCTTTCCTCTAAAGGGTTGATAGAGAAGGTCATTGTGAACAAAAAATCGTATGGGAGGGGGACGGTCCAAAATGCACCCCTGAGGAGTTATAAGGGAAAGAAAGAAATTTGCTGTTGTTTCAGAAAAAAAAAATTTTTTCACGCATAAACGTTTAAATGCGAGATAAAAATTTTAATGCAGTTCGACAGAGAATTGTCAGATCTTTCTAGGCGTATAAAATAGTCTTACACTTTATTGCAGCTTCAAGGGTATTTGAGCCTTCAAAGTCAAAATTTTAAAATTTTTTTTTACATTTTTTGACTTTGAGAGCCATTTTGGTATAAAAAGTGTCCAATTACCGCCCAAATTTTTTATTTTATTCAAAATGCTGAATAGATTTCCTTTAATTTGGTACCCCATATGTGTAATAAATTTTTTGAAAATAAGATGAAAAAATTAAATATCTAAATGAACATCTATCCGTTTGCTATCAATGAAGTCGAACTTATTCGATTTGATACAACAAAACTAATAAAACACTGAAGCGTTTTTTTTATATGAAATTTTTCATTTCTGACAGAGCTGGAGAGAGCCCCTTAAGCCCAAAATCCAACATTGCGAGAGCCCGATGCGAGAGCGCGTGACGAGACGCACACAAATTTCAATACATTCAATCGTATGGCTCAAGCTCCAATGTATCGCACTGCGAGACCTCGTAGCGAGAAAATTTTGAAAAATTGAATATTTCTCGTTGCGAGGCAATTTTGACAGGTTAATGATGTAGCGATTTTTTGAGTACTCGCTATTGGGTACTCGTTTAAACTAATAAAACAAAAACTGTTCGCGTCTCCGTGAAAAAGAGCTTTTAAAATATTTCGCGAGCTTTGGTTAATTTTAAAAATTTTTTGAAAATTTTGAATTAAAATTTTAAACTCAAGTGAAAGCGTATAATTTTTATGAGTACTCGGTACTCGTTAGATTGGTACTCGGTTCAAATATTGCATTTCTAGAAGCGAAATTATTCTATCTTCTGCGTGACGCAAAACTCTCATTAGAGATTGAAATGCGTCACGCAAAACAATTTCGTGACGTCGCGCACTCTCGCATCGGGCGCTCGCAATATTGGATTTTGGGCTTTATTTAATAATAAGATAAGAAAATTAAATATCCACTTAATTAAGGTAATTTTAATGTATCAAATCTAATAAGTTCGACTTAATTGATAGCAGTCGGATAGATGTTAATTTAGATATTTAATTTTCTCATCTTATTTTCAAAAAATTTATTGGACATATGGGATACCAAATTAAAGGTTCTCGATCCAGCATTTTCAAAAAAATAAAAAATTTGGCTGTTAATTGGAGACTTTTCATATGAAAATGGCTTCCAAAGTAAAAAAAAAAAAATTTGAAAGTTTTTGCAGAATTTTTCAATTTGACCGTTTATTTTTCCCTCAATGGGTCAAATTTTTACCATCAATTTAATTTTGCCTAAAAGCACATACAATTAGCTTTCAAACTGTATTAAAATTTTGTTTTCTACAATTAACCATTGGCATGGGAGAATTGTTTTTCTGGACTTAGTGCCAGAAAACTTTAAGGGCCCATAACTCCTCAGGGGTGCATTTTGGAGACCCCTTCACATACGATTTTTTGTTCATCCACCCCTAATAACGAATGTACCTCCCAACGGGACACCCTGTATAAAAATGGCTACCCATAAATGAGAAAAATCCCTCAATCTGGCATCACTATGATAAATATGCCTAAAATGAAGTTCAAGTTTTAATAAAATTGTTCCAAACTCGAGTTCTGAGGTCATAAACATAGCACTGCGAAACAAAGAGAACTACAAATATCATTAAAATCAATTAAACCCAGTAAATTATGTTCCTTTCGTCATACCCACGAGCATTCCAGACCCCCTTTTCCATATAAAAACATGAAAAAAAAAATAAAAATAAAAAAAATTTAAGTAAAAAAAAAATTCAAAACCGCAGCTCTTTGATGTGCGCAACAGAAGCGAAGGAAATTTCTATTTGACAGATGACAGCTGACAGTTGGTTTGACATTTCAGAATACCGTAGTCCATTTCACTCTTGATCCGATCCGATCCGAGCCGATCCGATTCGACCCGATCCGAGCCGAGCCGATTCGTCACATAGCCGTCAAAGTATTGAAATATTTTCAGCGGCACCACAAAGCATACCATGGCCCGCGTTAACTACCTCAAAAATTGCCAAAGCCACAAAGCATATTTGTCAAAATGTCAATACCGTTTCTCCGAATCCACTTAATGGACCGTAGTCAATGAATTGAATGGCTTAATAACGTGTTTAATGCCATAACCAAATCGTGTCCGACTACCAAATCACGCCGCCGCATTCATTCACACACAATCGAAAAAAGTCTTACATGAAAAATAAATTAAGGAAAGGAAATCCAACAACAACAACAACGAAAAAAATAACGAAGAAACAAAATTGAACGAAGAACGTTGAAAATGCAGATTGCCAATTAAAAAAAAAAAAAGTCTTTTTCAATTTTTTCCAAGCGAAAAAAAAAAATTTGACAAATTACCTCAACGTCTCGAACGATTTTTCTCGGTGCAAAATCCCATTCGAAGCGACATGGAAACTTATTTAGAAGCTAATTGGCACAGGCACGACTTGTGGGTTAAAAGAAAACGAAAAACACAGCCAGCCAACAATGTAAATAAATAAATAAATAAACAAAACGTGAAGGGTTAACACAGTTGCGTGTATCTCTTCTGCAGGCTGCGTGGAGGTAGTGAATGAGGTGGTGATACTATTTATCGCATGCGATGGATCATGCCGATTTATGCCGGAGGTTAAGTTTTTAATATTTTATACCGGAACACCCTGTTTGGAGGGTACATTGCTTTCGTGCGGCTGTGTGTAACACCCAGAACCATTCGCGATAGACCATAAAAAATATATGTACGAATGGAAATGATCAGCGGAAGCAGGAGATTCGATTTAGCCCATGTCTTTCTGTCTGAACTCTCGACTAGTGTTCGCTTACTTTTTTGTAAATATCTCAAAAAGTATATTTCCGAATTTGATGAAATTTCTTTTGGTAAAAGATAATTCGTTGAGGAATTTTCTAAACACATTTAAGAAGTGGTGTAACGACAAAAATACACTGAAAAAAACGTTTAAAATTTACTTTTTAGTTTTGTAAACAAATTTTTCTCAGTGTAAAAATTAAAAAAAATATTTTCGAATTTCCTGATGTTTTAGAAATCAGCCAACATTTGTTTCATCTTCTTATCTTAATTAGTTTTTGAGATATTTAGAAAAATGTGAGTGCATATTTTTTTTTTGTTATTTGTAGTAGCGGCATGAGTTTAAAAAAATCATGTTTCTGAACTTTGACCCCCTAAATGATGTCCGATCCATCTAAGTCTTTTCATATCCCTTTTTCTTTTGCCCTTTATTACATTTTGAGAGGGCGACTCGCAAAATCCGACACAAAATTATTTTCCACATACATTTTTGGACCACCCTAATCTGTATACATAAAGTCTTCTTATCGAATGAGTTGATCTACCTGGAGGAAATTAGTGTAGAGCGTATTTGCAGAGATATGAACAAGATCATGAATGGACCCGATCGGACCATTTTTAAGGGTACCTCCAGTACTAGGGTATGTCACAAAAATCGTCAAAATTACTCTAAAATCGGAATTTTTCGAGAATTTTCAATGAAATTTGGAAGTTGAGTCTCCCATTAAAGTATTATCTGACTACATATAACACCCTTACTCATTTTTGCTTCTTCGCCTTTTGCCATTGCGTGTCTTCGCATTCCGCTTTGGCTCGTTTGCTTCTGTAAACACGAATTTTAATCCAACTTATAATTTCACAGCAATGTTGAGAACGGCCTAAGATGGACCGGACCGGACCGGACCGAGCGCAGAGGAAAACCGGGAGAAAAGGGAAACTATTCAATCTAAAACTGATTGGCAAAGATCTTGAAAATCGATTTAAAAGAACTGATCGGTCGGCCGAGAAGTGTGTGGTGGTGCAGGGGGCGGGGAAATGCGGGAACATGCCGAGCCACTTTCTACACTATTATTATGGAATTATGAAAATTATGATTACGGTCTTTGGGGAATTGTCTACTTTAGAAGCGCCTCAGTGTTTTTGTTTTTTTGTTCCTTCAAAATTATCTATAATTTGCCGCACAGGCCATAATAAATGCCTTATCTATGATTTTTTAATGGCAGAGCGAAATGTTCTAAAGCTCAATAAATTTGAAAAGTTTTTTTTTTTTTTTTTTTTTTTTTTTTTTTTTTTTTGTTGAAAAGACAAGTTATTGTAAGTAAAGTGGTCTCATTGATGCTTGTAAAATTCTTTCGAAACTCCTATTCACGACTCGAATAGAATATAAAATACTCTCGGAGTGTACACCGTTCTGTTTTGTTCTTTTTTTTGAACTCGTCTTTGTATTTAAATGGGCCTAAATTGACTTTGGTTTTTCGGGAATTCTCTCAAAATTGGTAATAATTCCTACATTGATCCCCTGAGTCCAAATGTGCTATCATATCTCCTACACTATAGACGGGACCATCACGCGACGGCAGGTTGCCCAAATGTCTAAATGTTTAAGCTTCAGTCATCAAACTCCCTACAACGAACCTCAAGAGAAACCGGAAAACTATCTAAGCTCCCGACAAAGAAAATTCGATATTGATACATTTTTTTGAATGGATTCGATTCAGAAAAAAACTTAGGAATCATTTGGTTTGATCGATACACATGTTTGAACAGGAAAAAAATTTGTTCAGAAATGGGGAAAATAACTGCCATTTATTTCGAAAAATTTTTTTTTTTTATAATTCTCACTAGCTTTATGTAAATAGACATAATGGGTTGTGCAAACTCCTAAGCATGGCTGCCGTTGTTTACCCATAAAAAAATGTTCCAATCCAATGGATGCGATGGCATCCGGCTATACGGCAAAATATTCCCGTTGAATGATGCCATATCTTTAATATTTTTTTCCTGTCGTCCTCATCGGTTATGCATGCATATTATATTTGAAATTACCAAAATCTTAGACATGAAACAACTTTCCGAATTCCGAAATCGAGTTTTTAAGGTTTCATAAAATTTTGAAAAAAAGAAATGAAAAAAGTTAGGGTGTTATAGTCAGGCGAACCTGACTATACAAAACTCGACACAGATAAATAGTTTGGGAGACTCAACTTCCAAATTTCATTGAAAATTCTCGAAAAATTCCGATTTTAGAGTAATTTTGACGATTTTTGTGACATACCCTAGTACTGGAGGTACCCTTAAAAATGGTCCGATCGGGTCCATTCTTGATCTTGTTCATATCTCTGCGAATACGCTCTACACTAATTTCCTCCAGGTAGCTCAACTCATTCGATAAGAAGACTGATTAGGGTGGTCCAAAAATGTATGTGGAAAATTATTTTGTGTCGGATTTTGCGAGTCACCCTCTCAAAATGTAGTAAAGGGCAAAAGAAAAAGGGATATGAAAAGACTTAGATGGATCGGACATCATTTAGGGGGTCAAAGTTCAGAAATATGATTTTTTTAAACTCATGCCGCTACTACAAATAACAACAAATAGTATTTTTTTTTTTAGTAGTAACATAGTAGTAGTAGTAACAACAAATATATGCACTCACATTTTTCTAAATATCTCAAAAACTAATTAAGATAAGAAGATGAAACAAACGTTGGCTGATTTCTAAAACATCAGGAAATGCAAAAATATTTTTTTTTAATTTTTACACTGAGAAAAATTTGTTCACAAAACTAAAAAGTAAATTTAAAAATTTTTTTCAGTGTATTTTTGTCGTTACACCACTTCTTAAATGTGTTTAGAAAATTCCTCAACGAATTATCTTTTACCAAAAGAAAATTTCATCAAATTCGGAAATATACTTTTTGAGATATTTACAAAAAAGTAAGCGAACACTAGTCTAGAGTTCAGACAGAAAGACATGGGCTAAATCGAATCTCCTGCTTCCGCTGATCATTTCCATTCGTACATATATTTTTTATGGTCTATCGCGAATGGTTTGTGGGTGTTACACACAGCCGCACAAATGCAATGTACCCTGAACATAGAGTGAGAGTGTGTCGGGTACAAAATTTGAGCACTTTGCTCTGAACTTGAAATAAAGTTCTTCGAATGCATTATAATGCATAATAAATATATTTAAGACGAAAAAAAAATAAATAAATAAAAATAAAAATAAAACAAAAACTAAATAATAAAATGATAAAAAAAAAAAAGGAGAAAGAAAAACAATTGTTGATGCTATTTTTCTTGGCCAATCCATTGCGTTCGATGCGATCTTCCCATATTCGTTATACACTAAACGGAAAACGGCATGTGTTCGCATACAGCATTGACCCAAATACCAGAGTTGCCGCAAATCCTAGTCCAATAACTCTTCCGCTTGGAATGCAACCTCATGAATAAATGAGCCGAAGCTGGAGGGAAAAACACACAGAAAAAAAAAACCTGGAGTTGATTAGGCCAAAAGAAGACATTTGTCTGCACCGATTTCGGATTGGGGGATACCGATTTGGTAAGTTGTTGAGATGCAACTTAGAAAGTCGTTGTCAACGGAATCAACTTGAAAGCCATAACATATTCTGCATTCATCGGAAAAGCTCCATTTTTTTGTACCTATTATTATTATTTTTTTTTTTTGAATAAATATTAAATTAGACGAATACTCACATTTTTGGATCCTCAGCCGTGGAGTTTCTGTTGTTGTTGTTGTTTTGGCTATTGGTTCGCGTTGAGAGCAATGGTCTCTGTTGATCTTGTAGCTGATTTTGATAGTTGACTTCAGTCGCTACCGGATTATTGCTGTTGTTATTGTTGCCGCCGTCGTCGCCGTCGTCGTCCTCGTTGTCGTATTTGCTTTTGCTGTTATTTTTGTTGCCGCCACAACAAAATTGCAACAGTCGAGTTGGAATTTGAAAACAGCAGCTGCAACGGCTGCACCCACGTTCACTTGGCCTTTGCAGATTTGTAGCGTTTTATGCCGCAAAAGGAGGAAAAAAAAAACAAAAAAAAAAAAAAAAAAAATGAAAGCAGCTATTGACCGATCGTTTCACTCACTCACGCGGCCGTTCGATTTCTACCGATTTTCGACTTGGATTTTCTGTTCTTTTTCTTTTGATTTTTCTTTGTTTCTGTTGTTTGGCTCTGCTGTTTGCGTTTGCATTTGCGTTTGCTTTTGATTTTGTGTTTTCTTGGCTTTTGTCTCTTTGTGACGTTTTCATTAAATTTCGACTGCAATTGTTGTTGACTCAATTAGCACCGAAACTCGCTCGCTCGGTTCATGTGCTCTTCTGGGAACACCAGCAGCAACACCGTGTGGCCACATTCGCCGGCCCCAGACTTTGCGTCGTCGCTTTCGATTTGTTAGCATATCCAACGAATGCAGCTGCTAACCGGATTAGTTATCAATTCATACTTTATCGCGCTCATGCGATTCATTTACATATTTTTGCATTTAACTCAGATTGTAGATAGGCACATTCCCAATCAGCGGCACTCGAAATTATTCGGAATCCGAAAATAAATGCGAATAATTCGAAAAGCATCAGAATGCGAGCAAAAATCGGAAACGGATTTCGTGTGTCGCTAGTTAACCGTATTCAGATGAACGGCAGTTTCTGATGAAGATCGCAAAACCATAGAACCTGGAATTGTAAGAAGAACCACAATTGAAAAGAAATCAAAAAATCAAAAAAAAAAAAAAAAAAAAATTACGAAATCCAGATCGACTGGAAAGGGAAGGACGGACAACCTTAATGAAATAAAATTCGGGTAAATTTTTCGATTTTTGCACATTTCTCAGCTCAGCTCTGTGATCAACAGTTAGTACCTACTTGGACTTGTCGGACTTATTAAGCGGGAATTATTACAAATACATATACAGGGTGTTCCGTTTATGAAGGTCAATCGGTCGGGAGCTGATAGAGGAGGTCAGAATTAACAAAAAATCGTATGGGAGGCGGGGTTCGCAAATGCACCCCTGAGCAGTTATAGGGCCTTAAAGTTTTTAGGCAGTAAGTCGAGAAAAATAACTCTCCCACGATAATGGCTCATCGTCAAAAAAAATAAAAAACTTAAATGCAGGTTAAATGCCAATTGTATGTGCTTTATTTTAAAGATAAATTGATGGTAAAAAATTTGACCCATTGAGTGAAAAATAAACGGTCAAAGTGAAAAATTCTGCAAAAACTTTCAATTTTTTTTTCTTTGAAAGCCATTTTGGTATGAAAAGTCTCCAATTAACAGCCAAATTTTTTATTTTTTTCAAAATGCTGAATCGATTTCCTTTAATTTGGTATCCCATATGTCTAATAAATTTTTTGAAATAAGATGAAAAAATTAAATATCTAAATGAACATCTATCCGACGGCTATCAATGAAGTCGAATTTATTAGATTTGATACAGTGGCACTTTTCTCACGAATCTTTTTTAAAAAAAATCCCTTTTTTCTGTTTTCTATAAAAAAAAAATGATCGGAAAAAATCCCTTGTAAGCGTTTGAACTGTTTTTGGGTTAAAAGTAAAACCGAAAAAATCACCCAAAACGAAAAATTCCTCGATCCGGCATCACTGCTATGTACATATATGCATTATGTATGTATGTATGTATGTATGTATGTGTGTATGTTGTGAGTGGCTGCCACTCAGGCCGTATATAGGCGTATGTATGCGATTTTTTGAAAATCCAGTGCTACGCTTGGAACATTACACTTCGTTTCGCCTGTGCCGGAAATCGAACCTCGGGACCCTGTGATCAAAATCATAGCACGCATCTCTAAGCTATCCAGACTCACTTCCAAACGAAAGTGCTCTATCAAAATCCATTTGCAAGAATTTAACCCTTTCACTACCAAATTTTTGTTTTATATAGTGCATGAAAATGACTTTGTGGTCGGAAGGGAAGGGAAGGGATGCGTATCTACATCACGTCAAAGCTGAATTTTTTCCTCTTTAACATCATTTATTTGGTGCAAAAAAAAAAAAAAAAAAAATTAAAATTAAAAAAGTGAAAAAGGTACAATTCTCAAGTGGTTTAAATTTTTTGACACGTATAAAAATTTCGAACTTTAAGCGTGCATATGGCAGCGTTGCCGGATGCAGCTGGCTCGGGGGGGAAAAAATTGCCTCAGATGAGGAAGGCATCGCCGAGACAAAGGCGTATTTTGGAGAATTCGACAAATTCTATTTTTTGAGGGGCTAAAAAAATGGCAGCAACGTTGGGAGAGGTGCATCTTTATAAAAGGGGGACTATGTTGAAATAATATTTATATTAAAATAAAATTTTTTTTGAAAAAATTGTGTCTTCATTTCTAACACCACGGGTACTTATTGAAACGCCCTCGTATTAGCCTATATTTTTAACAGACAGATCGCTGTGTCGTCGAATTTTTCCATTTCTGCATTCGTTCATAAACTCTTCATCCAATTCAACTTCATTTTTTTCATAATAAATCGAGCAAGTGGATGCTTATTTTTGGGCTTTCCTAGATACTAGTAGTAATCGTCAATATCTTTTGTCCAGTAAATAATTTACCTTAATTTAGCCCATTTTATAAAATAAGTAAACTCTAATTAGGTACTCGATTGGATACGCTAAGTAATATGAAGCTATTTAGGTTAAGGTAAAAAATCAGTAAGTGGCAGCGCTGACAGTGGGTTTGCTAGAACTCTTGCCACTTTAGAGAAATCTCCTCGAAATTAAGAGGGATTTCTGGTCTTTAATCGAGACTTCGGGGAGCAAAGTCCTCAGGAGAAATTTTATAAGATCAAGATTTGAATTTTAGAAGATTTCAAAATCAAATTAAATCAAAAATATTGGCCTTATTTTGAGACATTTCGGGGAGTCTGGCAACAATACATATACCCCATAGATGAATTTTTTGTGGTCAAATTGTAACTTTTTCCGCCATTTTCATTTCTTAAGGTATGTGGTACACACGACGAAAGCGATTCTAGGTACAATTTTATTGAAGTACATTGTAAAATATATTTATATGTTCACATCGAGAAGATCTCGTTGAAGCATTAATTTCCAGTTATACCTCATAAATCTCTGATCCTCTGATGCATTTTATACTCTTTTTTTTAGCATTGCGTGTCCTTGCATGGCGAATATTACTTTTGACGTCCTAATGGAAATCAAACGGAGCACTCCTCCTTTTGACCTCTCAATGAAAAACAAGGAAAGCAGCAACACAAAGTGAGTACCTAATCTTTTTTTTTATCTCCTGCAAGAGCACAAAGGGAGTAATATTTTTTATCCCGAGTAATATATATTCGAATTCAGTTTGCACGAATCTGACGAAAATGCGTCCAATTTCCAAAAAATACGTCTGCAACACTGGATATCGCAATTGTGCCTTTGTAAGGCCTAAGTGTGTCATCCTAACCAACCCACCAAGTTTAAGATCAAATAGAATTTTATTTTATTTCGATTTCTTATTGCGTCGAATGGTCTGAATTTCTCAATTTAGGATTCAGGCCCGCAAAAAACCCAGGGGCCCCCACGCATTTTGGTAGCCCAGTCCAGTCACCATACGCGTTTTTTCTCGAAAATAAAATTGAATAAAAAGGCTCGAAGTTGGATTGGTGCGGGCCTGCTAGGATTGCTCGCCTAAACTCCTAATGGTTGAACAAGTCACTACTTGTTCTTTGCTCGATTTAGATATTTATTCCATATATTTTTTACTACACTGAGCGAACTTTACCATGATTTTTTTTTTAAAGCGCGCATTGTTATTCACAGTCCTTTTGATTTTCGAGCAGAACGAAAATTTCAAAAGAAAAATTGTTGAGTCAACAACATTTTTTGGTTGATTTGAAAGGAAATATTTTTAATTACATTTTTTTTCGTTGTGTATAATTCTCATTTGTTTTATAAAATAGGACATACAAAGATATTTATTCATCTTAGAACTTTTTAAGCATTCGAAAGCAGCTACACGACAACGGAGTGACCAAATCGGATGAAGTCCATCCGATGGCTATTTTTGGGTTATGTTCAGGAGAGAGCTCTGTGGCCATTTGCTTTGAAATTTAATTAAATTTGTTTTGACATTTTTTTCTTTTATGGGTATTTTAGAAATTTTTCTTTATTTTAAAAATTATCTGTGATTTCAATTATGTCCGTGGTTAGTTCAAAAATTTAAATTTGAATCCATTTTTGAAAATTATCATGTCAATTCAACCTGAAATATGGTTGATTCAAAAGGGAAATCTTTAAGAATAATTGTTAAAATTAAAAATATTCCTTGTTGAAGCCGTTTTGTATGTTTTTCCTTTTGATTTAACCATTGATTTCTGTATGATTTTTTTTTCTCTGTGTAGGAAATTTCAGATTCTCCTATGTATGTTTGTTTCGAACATATTCTTAGCACATTTCCGTAAGCATCTTCGATTTTATGCATCACTTTTTCACAAATCAGACTTTACTCGAGAGGATCACGTTCTCAGAGGGGCTAGAAACTCAATCCGAAAGAATGCTTATGCAAGCTTTAACTCGTTTCCGGGAAATTTATTCAAAATTAGTAGGCTTTTTTGCTCATTAAAATTTTTTAGCCGGCGGAATTTCAATGAAATTCAAACAACTTTCGATTGATTTCAATTTCTTCTTATTTTTTTTTTTCAATAGGGGTATTCACAAAGGGCGTGTTAAAAACGTTGGAAAGTCGGAAAATTGCGACTTCTTACAAAATTTTTTAAACTTTTTTTTTGTAAGTATATGCACAACTTTTTAAGCAGTTAAAATTTTCCGATTTTCCGACGCCTTTGTGAATACCCCTAATATTAAATCCGAGTCGTTCTCATCAATCGAACGCAGGCCTGTAGAGAGTGGGGCTTGGAAAAGGGGGATTTTCCCCCGGGCCCGGGCTTTCTGAAGGGACCCACAATTGGCAAGGGGATTTTTTTTTTTTTTTTTTTGTCGCACATTTCTGTGAGGCCCCAAATTTCTCTCTACGGGCCTGATCGAACGGGAACCAGAATTTCGCATAAATATTAATATGTTAAGTTTTTTTTTATTTTTTATTTTTTTTTTGTGCAACGATATTGTATGTTTTGAATCAATTAGAGGACTTACAAACTTGTATATTCAATATTATTTATGGACGATTTAATAGAAAAAAAAGGAAAGAGAAAAAAAAGAAAACAGATAAATAAATAAAACAAGCAATTTAACGACTCAAATACAAATGGATTCTAATTAATAATAGTTTTTTTTTTTTTTAATCGAAATATCACAAATCAATAATGCTTGTTAGTTAAACTCCTTCTGGACCGATCAGTGGCACCGCCACCTGTGCAAACCGCTCGAAGAGTACACATCAAACAAAATTCAATGGTGCAATGAAATGCGCTTAATTGCATTTTAAATGCAATTCCATTGGGCGAATGTGCAAAACACAACCGAATGAGAATGCAAAAATTGAAAAATTAAAATTTCAAAAAAAAAAAAATTCAAATCAAGACATTCTGCGACTCACATTCATCAGGAGGTGGTTACACCTGTCGATTCGAAAATTTCCGGGCAAAAAGAAAAATGCACAAACAGCAGAAATCAAGCGAAAATAAAAACAATTCGCTTTTATTTTTTTTTTTTTTTTTTTTTAATTCTAAAGTTCGGCAAATTCGCTCGGCAACCGACCGACCAACCGACCGACCGACTAAACAACCGCTACATTAGTTAGTACACGCACTACCAAGCCAAGTCTTCGATGCGCGACACCTAGTCACTGCCCTAGACAGAGTGTTGTCTATCAAACTTCTATTTGGTATTCTTTCACTCAGCACTTTGCACTCGGCACACTCGACAATCAGAAATTTAGAAATTCAGAAATTCGAAAAATTTTGACATTCGAAAATGGGGTAAATTCTCGCTCGCGTACTTTTCGATCCGACAACGTCTTACAAGTTGAACGCATCCAAAGCAACTAAACTCAACGCTCAACGCTGAACGAGCAACCAACATTCAACAATAAATTCTTTACAGCACCACCAGCACAACCGTCGCGCGCTACTGAATCCACCTTCGAGTTCACCAACAACAATAGCAACAACAACAACAACAAAATAACACCAACTCACAACGGAGGAACGTCCGAAGCAATCAAAATGGAAAGACTACTTTTTCCAAGCCAAAAGCGAAAACGGCAAAACAAAAATAAGAAGAAAAAAAACTCAAACAATTTATGGCAAGTTCATACGAAATTGGACAAAAAAAAAAAAAAAAAAAATACCACGACGAGACAATCACGCAACCAGATCATCAGGCTCGATTAGATAGAACCCACAAATGTGAAATATCTAACGGATGCGTCCCACGTTTGCATCTGCTGTGTTGTGTTGTGTTGCTGGCCAATTGGCTTGACGGAAAAGGCAAAAGAGATGCAGCCGGCTTAATGCAATGTTGCAGCAACATGTATACACTTCATTTTTAGTTGCAAATTTTGTTGCGCTTATTTTTCTTTTTTTATGCATTGTGATGGCGGCAGTGCTGCCAGTGCCCGAAGAATGTTTCTGCAACATTTTTTCGAACGAAATCTACCATTCAAATTTTTCCCTATACAGTCGAACTTCCTTATAATGAAGTCGCACGGGACCAGAAAATCACTTCCTTATAGTGTGGTGGTAGATTTGGTAGAAGTGGTAGAAAGTCAAAATAGTGGTAGAAGTCCTAGCATTGTGATACTTAGAGGGGTTTTCTTGTGTTTGTTTGAGTGTATGTCTTTTTATGTAGTGTGCCCCTAATATGCGATTTTTTGAAAATCCAGTGCTACGCTTGGAAAATTACACACCGTTTCGCCTGTGCCGGGAATCAAACCTCGGGACCCTGTGATCAAAATTATAGCACGCATCCCCTACGCTATCCCAGACCCACTTCCAAACGAAAGCGCTCTTATCAAAATTCTTTTGCAAGAATTTAACCCTTTCACTACCAAATTATTTTTTTTTTATATAGTTTATAGGGCACAATATGCGATTTTTTGAAAATCCAGTGCTACGCTTGGAACATTAATCTCCGTTTCGCCTGTGCCGGGAATCGAACCTCGGGACCGTGTGATCAAGAACATAGCACGCATCCCCTACGCTATCCCAGAGCCTTTCCCTATATAAGTCCCAATGATTTTAGTCAGCCCGATTTTAAGTATTACCGGGAAATTTTTCCGTGCGGATTTGAAAAAAAGTCTGCCCTTCTAAGCACACTGCTAAGGGCATATAAAAGGGAGCAAGAATTTCGAAAAATTTTGAGGAGATAGGCCATCATATATTATGTCATCGTACAGCGGCATGATGACGCTTGATGATGAGTGGGAGGGGGACCAATTCGCAATAATCACGTCATCATCTCTATCTTATAAGAAAACACTTTAAAACTATATTTTGAAGAAATAAATTTTCTATTTACTTGTGATATAATAACGGGCTCAAAGATGATGTAAACAGGGGGAAGGGGGATGGTGTTGGACGATGACGAATGCTGATAAAAGGGGAAAGGGGGTCTAAAATGTTCAAAAAGATGTTGACTTAATATATGGACGGTCATAACATTCCTTTCTTCCGCGGAGAAAAATGATTTGGGAAACACTTCCCGGCGCATATTCATTTAGAATAGGGCTGCTTGTTAACCCTCAGAAAACGGAACTAAACCCAGTTGAAAATTTCACAACTTATTTTCCCGATAAAATTTGTGGGCTGGCAAAACAAAAACTTTTCCAAATTATCAATCCGCGAAATAGAATAAAATTTTTACAGTAGTTTCGATCAATGAAGTCGAACTTATCAGATTTGATACAGCAAAACAAATAAGTTCATTTAGATATTTAATTTTCTCATCTTATTTTCAAAAAATTTATTAGACATATGGGGTACCAAATTAAAGGAAATCGATTCAGCATTTTGAATAAAATAAAAAATTTGGCTATTAATTTGACACTTTTTATACCAAAATGGATCTCAAAGTCAAAAAATGTTTAAAAAATTTTAAAATTTTGACTTTGAAGGCTGAAATATCCTTGAAGTTTCAATAAAGTGTACGACTATTTTATACGCCTAGAAAGGTCTGACAATTCTCTGTTGGATTGCATTAAAATTTTTATCTTGCATTTAAACGTTTAGGCGTGACAATTTTTTTTCCGAAACAACTGCAAATTTCTTTCGCTCCCTTATAACTTTTCAGGGGTGCATTTTGGACCGCCCCCCCCCATACGATTTTTTGTTCACAATGACCTTCTCTATCAACCCTATAGAGAAAAGCACTCAGCTACGGAACACCCTGTATAAGAAACTCGTATATAAGAAAAACCCGCTTTTAAGAAACTGTTTACCAAAACCAAAAACTCTTTTTGTATGAAAACATTTTTCTATAAGAAACTTGGTTTTTTATCAAAAATTTAACACCCCTATTTTCAAATATCGGTAGTTTATATAAGAAAAATTTTTCTTATAAACGGTTTTTTTTTTTGTATAAGAAAGAATTTTCTTATAAACGGGTTCTTATATAAGAAAACACCGGATATAAGAATAAATTTCTTGGCAAAATCGACATTCTTATATAGCGAAACTACTGTAATAATTTTTACCAAAATAAGTACAAAATTCTATCGAAACGGCAACACTGATTATGTATGTTTCAGCTTTACAGAAGGGATCAAATTTTCAAAATGTTGCAGCAACATGTATGCGCATAAGAGCAAAATGTTTCACTACTTTTGGAGCGAATTTGATTTGATTTGATTTGGTTGACCAAAAAAGTAACGACGAGAAAAAGATATAGGTACCTATAAAAAAAATAAATAATAATAAACCAAATAATTTGAAAATGATTCCAAACTAGAAAAGGCGACATTCCCACGCATTTATATTGTCTCACAATTCTCCGCTTTCAGTTCGTAGTTATTTTAAATAAATCGCTTGCGATCGTCTCAAATTAAAAGAAAGGAAAATTTTTCATGTCTAGACAGCTCTATCGATTTCTATGTTTACATATTCCTCCGATCAAAGCACCGATAAGCAACCTAAATCCTTCTATCGAAATCGTTTTTTTTTTTTTTTCAATGCGGAATCGCGGTTGCACCACTTTCGCTACTTTGAAGGGAGGAAAATACTTATATCAAGGAATTTATAAATACTTAGTGGGCGGATTACCTACATATCCATATTCTCTTTCGGAGGACTATTGCTTTTTAGGTCAATACTGAAAGGGTCTGGCGGGTTAAGCAAAGGCATGCGGCATCATGAAAGGAATTTTTAAATTTTTTGATTTTTCGATATGTGCCATCTAAAAACACTGTGGAGAGAGACTACTTTTTAGATTTTTATTTTGAACGGTCCTTGAAATATCCTCGAAAATCCATTTTTAATAAGCCTTTTTTCAACATTTTATATCTAAAAAACTAATTAAGATAAGAAGATGATACAAACGTTAGCCGATTGCAAATACGGAAATCAAAAATTTTTTTTTTACATGAAAATTCCACAAAACTAAAAAGACAATTTAACATTTTTTCGTGATTCCGTTTGCATAATACAGAATCAAAAAAAAAATTTTTTATTTTTACACTGAGAATTTGTTCCACAAAACTAAAAAGACAATTTTAACAATTTTTTTCAGTGTATTCCCATTGCTAATATAACAGCGAAATAAAAAAAAATTTTTTTTAATTTAACTGAAAAATTTTACAACTGAAAAAATGACAAATTTTAACAATTTTCTACATTGTCACCAGGGGAGGGCGTAAAAATAGTAAAATGTTTATTTGGACACGTTCCTAAGTATTTGCTTTCATTTAAAAAAAAGTTTCATTCAAATTAAATGGCGCAACAGTGAGATATTCAAAAAATTACAAAGTGCACATAGATGCTCTAGTACTAATATCCAGTACAAATGTACGAAAATGATACAAAACACATTACTCATACGGCATGTTTTTAAAAATTTAATATCTTCAGAATTACTTAAGATAAAAAGATGAAACAAACGATGACTTATTGTTAATAAAACAAGGTATTTTTTCAAAAAAATCAAAAGGTTTTAAAAAAACGTATATACACTGAAAAAAAAACAGTAGAATTTTTGTTTTCTTTTTTGTGCAAATATTTTTCTCAGTGTAAAATTTAAAAATAAATTTTCTATATTTCTTGTCTTATTAACAATAAGTCGCCGTTTGTTTCATCTTCTTATCTTAATTAGTTTTTGAGATATAAAATTTTGAAAAAAGCCTTATTGAAAAAGGATTTTCAAGGATTTCCTTTCATGATGCCGCAACCCGCCAGACCCTTTGTTTAATTAAAAAAAATTTTTTTTTTTTTTTATAGTATTGGCCCATATATACCTATATGTATAACATTGACCCGTTTCTAAATGAATACTCGTTTGAATTGTTTCCACCGGTTTTGAAAATCCCCCCTTTTCTAAACACATTGAGAAGTGAATATACATAACTGAAGCCAGAATCTCGAAATATTTTGAAGCATATGCATAAATTATCGCATTTTCCCTTTTATTGGCGCTTCGAAAACTTTCTTTTTCCGCATCGAAAACTTTCTAGTGAAAAAACTCACGAAGAATATTGATTTAGTATCGAGCTGGTTTGGGAGAACCTTGAGTTCGAACGCAGCTACCCATGGTCGTATATTTACAATAGGGAATGGTGCAGACGCTCAAAGAGTATTAATATATATTTATAATTTATATTTATTAATACTCTTTGAGACGCTCCCCTCTAAATGTTGCTCAACATGCACCGCAAAAAAAAGTTTTTGAAAAGTATCGCTAAATGAATCAAGAGTTCCCAAGTCGTGATAGAAGGACGAGTTTATGCTTGCATAAGACATCCACTATGAACATAGGAAAAAGTCTTGAAATACGGACAAAACAAACTATTTGTAACCTTGCTCCTCCGTGAATGATCCGTAAATTCTGGATACGGCAATGCAGCTACCCCTATAAATTGCGGCGTAATTAGTTCAAACTTTCGGAAGGCCACAGACGAAAGGACAAACGGACGCAGATCTCGATGTTGTTCAAATGCTGACCTCGACCTCTATGCAAGGAAATTTCGCAAAAACCAAGAATACCCATAAACCTGCCGAGAATGGGCATAAAAAGGACACAGGAAACGGCTCACACTTATACCTCTATGTTCAACATAGTCAATACTTTGGTGGTTGCTATCGTTTAAGGACATCAGGGAATCACATTCTAGCTAGTTACATGTCTATTTGTAGACAAATTCTTGCCGTTTTCGCTCTTTTTCACAACATTTCCATCGACCGAAACAGGTAGCAGTGAAAAACGAAAAAAAAAATCTAAACGAAAACCGATTTGTCTTTAAGGAAAAACTTAATTTGAATACACTCATCTTGAAGGTCATCTTCAAAGGCTATTTTGTTTTTGGTCAGTTTTCATTTTTCTTCTATTTTTTCGTTGTCTCTTTTTATTATTGTTTATATTTTTTTTCTGTTTGAACTTCTTTTTGCAGTTGAGGCACGTTAAGTCAATTTCACTCTCAGACGCATACGTGCTCTTTCATAGATTTTTCCACTTGACGTATTCGTGGCGACTGTAATTCGATAAGAAAACACAGCGAGCCATCGGACAGAGACCAGAGACCGTGCAACAGCCAGGCAGGCGTGCAGGCGGCGGGAGCGTTTGAATCTCTTATTTTGATGCAGTCATTAATTCGTCTGGCGTCTCGTTTTGCATTTGGCTCTGAGGCTGCGCATGCGCATGGCTCGTTTCGGCTCTTATATTTTTTTCTTTTGAAAAATTTCACTTCCCCAAGACGATCTTGCGTTTAACCTTGAGACTTTGTGTGTCAATCGCGTGATATGAAAATTCTCGCTTTTAAGAGTTATGTCAACGCCATGTATTGATTTATTTACATAGGTAGGTACATACCTACATAAAAAGAAAAGAACTTTCAAAAACACACTAAAAAGGACGCGAGCCGACCAGCGTGAATGATTAATAATAGGTAGATTGAATAGGCGCTTTCAACGGAAGAGCATTTTATATCAATTCTTTATGTGTGTGTGTTCTTCGCAAGTCACTCTTTTTGATAAGGGTAATGGAATTTTCGTAGAAAAGACATGACGCCAAATGACTTTCGATTTTTTTCATTTATTTTTTTTTTTTTTTGCCTATATAATGTAGGATCTTTTAGCTTTTGATTGAGCTCTATAAGAGTGCTCCAAAAAGCGATCGTATTCAATAGTTTCTTATTTCGACTGCAGGATCTGTACCTACCCTGCAGGAAGCCTGTCGGCACATGACCCAATGTCTACAATGAGTCAATAGGTATAGTTCATTTCTGTCGACCATGTCAACAAGAAGTCTATATATTTAATTTTTTGTGAGTTTTTGCTGCAGTGTGAATGCGATAGAAACAATCAACGAGGTTTCTACAGCTAGATTTCATTCATTTAACATATTTGCTGAACACATCTCAGAGGCCTCAATAGCATATAGAGCAGCATGCGTTCTCGCCCAGCAATCTGAAGGTTCCCGGTTCAAACCACAGCGGGTAATATTTGATGTATAAAAATAATTTAATCTATTCTTCCCGGCTTAAGGTCAATGCATTTCTGTTATGAAAACTAATTTAAAAATAATTTAAAATAAAACAATTGCATAATGCATAAAAGTTTTTCAAAAAACCATGTCTTGAATTGAAAAAATTTTTAATTTGTTACCATAAATATTTTTCCTCAAAACTTTTTGGTTTCTAAACTATTAATTACTTTTAAAAAAGTAAATAAATAATAAAATAAAAAAAGTAAATAAATAATAAAATAAACAAAAAAAAAAAACAAAAAGTCTAGTGCTCGCGCGCGATTTGAACCCGCGATCTTCAGAGCTCAAGCCAAGCACTCAACGCATTGTGCCACCATGGGCACGCGAATGGATCTTGCTATTGACGTACTAAAATAAATGCCTTCATAATGGTTCCCTCATCAATTGTTCGTCAATATTTCTTTGGACAATTGTTGACATGCAATGCCCACTCAATGATAAAATGTCAATAGGGCAAAGCATTGCGGCGGGTATAACTGGTCAGTAGTTGACGTTGACGCGGTCAGTAGAAAAAGAGTATAGATTCACTATTGACATTTCCTACAGGGTATGTGTCACGATCGATGTGTGAGTGGACTCGAAATAAAAAGGAATAAAAAAAGAAAAACGTGATTATTCCTTCTTCGAACTCTTTCTGTGATTTCCGAATGAGTTGAAGAGCTCGTTCAGATTTCGAGGGGGGAGGATCACTCAAGTCTACCTTATTTGCCTTTTACGATGATCTTGATACTTTTCAAATGAAAATTCCGAACTTCGGCACTCATTACAACATTTAAGACATTATTATTAAGACTGAAATCCTCTATCGAATTTTTTACGTAAAGAAAAGAGTGAAAAGAGTAGATAATCTACCTGTAAATATTCAAGATGGACCTTATTTTGCAAAAGTGGAGGAAAAAAATTCGGCTTTCACCTATGGTTCCCTGGGCATCCTTCTCAAAAAAAAAAAAAAAAAAAATCTTGGAATCTTATTTTTCTAGTGGAATAATCATCTTTTTTTTTTGTCGAACAAAACGATCCACCTTACTGATTAGGTATCCTATCGAATTGGTAGTGTATTAGCTACCCATAATAAGTAGATACACGGAGAGAAATAAGTGCCCGAAATATAATTGAAACCAATTATATATGTGATTCGAGCCTTGCCCCGATTGCATTATTAATTGAAGCCAATTATAATATAATTAGAAAATTAAAAATGCTAATTGTGCTCAATTACTTATATAATTGCATTTAAATTTATCATATCAGCTTGTTCTTATATTTCTCAAATGGTTTATGATTTTGATCGTATATAAGGTGATTGAATTTTCAAAATCCTTAGGCACTCCAAGGGGCGGGTGGACCACGAATATGACGTGGTGAAATATATTCCGCCCAATCGTGGAGAAGGCCTCTTTCTATATTGTTATATAGAATATATTTTAAATTGCAGGAGATAACAAATTTAATAAGACGCAATCATGTATATGTAATTGGATTTGTTTGTATGTATATAATTCGATACAATAACATATATCATTGCAGGCGATTAGATATTTAATTGGACGGAATTATATATGTAATTGAAATTATTTTTTTATCATTTGATACAATTACATATATGTAATTGGAGGTAATAACCCTGCAGGAAATGTCAATAGTGAATCTATACTCTTTCACTACTGACTGCGTCAACAGTACTACTGACCAGTTATACCCGTCGCAATGCTTTGCGTTATTGACATTTAGCATTGAGTTGTCATTGAATGTCAACAGTAGATCGAAAAACTATTGACGAACTATTTGACATCGGTACTATTATGTAGACAAAAAGGAGTACTCTTTCGTTTTTATAAGGAGACACGTTGTTGACATGGTCAATAAAGATGAACTATACCTCTTGACAGTACAGTTTCTCTAATGACACCGCCTATAAATACCGTTGACGTTGGAACTAGTTCTCTTGTCTATATTGACGTCAATATAGACATGGGGCCATATGGCGACAGGCTTCCTGCAGGGAAAGAATATAATTGGACGTTATTATGAAAATATAATTACAATCATACCCAATTGCATATGTAATGCCTGCAAAATATAATTGGGTATGTGTGATATATTTTCTCTGCGTGTACCTATATAAAAAAAAAACGGAGGCTCGATCAAAATTTTGACTAATCTGTGGGATATTTCCTTTTGAGAGGCTCGCTGGAGAAGACGTTCATTGAGAGAAAATATAGATGAAAAGAGATTATTTTTAGTATTGCATATAAATGTTGTGGATGAGAGGATCTTGAAACGTGAAACTGCAGCCATAGAAAATGCACTAAACACAATTGAGACGTAGACACATCTGAATTCAACTAGAATTTCGAAAATTCATGCAGGCGGCTATCTTTCATAATTTTGTTTCCGAGAGTTTCAGAGTACTTGAAGTCGAGACAAAGATTTAAGTAATTCGTATTAACATAATTAATTCGATCCGTTCCGATCGGACTGGTATCCATCCTCGTCAGCCCTCTTTATCAATCGAGCATGGTTTTTTGTACAGCCTTAGGGAAAGATTGGCTACAATTTTCTTCCTATTTGGTGTTGGTGGTGTGGGTGTTGCTATTCCATAGAGATCGGAGCGATCTTACTACATATCGCAGATACAAACAACAATGTTCGGCATGTGTGTGGCGCTTATGTTGCTCTAAGGCAAACATTTTTGAATGGGCGTTGATTGCACAAAATTCCCCGCCCATTACAGATTTTTTCTTTCTTAATTTTTGTTCATTTTTTTATTTTTTATTTTTTATTTTTTGCTTGATTGAAATTTTTTTAAAGCCGGTTTTGGAAATTTTCATAAACCTTAAAACGTGATGTCATGAAAACTGTTGCCATTAATTGCCTTCGCCACTCTACGCTCTGGGTTTCTGGGCTGGAGAAACATGTTGCTCGAATCGGACACCCGCACTGACAAATAGCCTGCGTTGAGCCTGGGCCAGACTTAAAGCCATCTCAGAGCTGGCAACCTTACTGACCTCACACATAAACTAGGGAAGGGGGCCCGCTCTGAAGTTATACAAGCGCATGGATTTTATGTGTTGTGTTGTGTTGTGTTGTGGACGCTGTGCGAATTGCATGCATATATCGCGGACTTAATGACTGACTGACTGACTGGCCACTTTCTGGTTGCCGCAATCACTTCGAGAATGGGAGCTTTTGTGGCTGTAGCGCATCGGGAGCAACGACAACGAATTCCTTAAATCTCTTGTGCGCGGAAACGGGGCAACATACCCGATTTCAGCAACTGAACTCAATTCCATTGTACTTATACTGATATGTGAGCTTGCAGTTTTTCACAGGCGTAGCCAGAATGTTATTTCGTGAGAAATGTGAGGCATTATTAAACTTAGTATATACACAGCAAACATTTTTGGAGTGATGATCATATTCATTACTCCGAAATGAGTCGGATATCAATAGGAATTACGAGGCTTAAAACGTGTCTTCGAAATCATTCCGAAATCATTCGAAAATAGTGAAAAATAAGAGGCTCAGAAATACGACTCTGAAAAGATTGCGAAATACCTAAATGGGAAACATGAGACTCAAAACTATAAGTCCGAAATGAGTCAAAAATATTTGAGAAATAAAATGGTCAAATATGTGACTCCGAAATGAGTCCGAAATAAGTGCGAAATACATATGTGTCTTATAAACATGATGCCGAAATGAGTCGGAGAGATGTGAGGTAAGAGAGGCTCAGAAATACGACTCCGAAATGAGTCCGAAATAATTGCGAAATATGAGTCCTAGAAACATGATTCCGAAATGAGTCCGAAAGATGTGAGAAATAAGAGGCTCACAAATACGACTCCGAAATGAGTCCGAAATAAGTGCGAAATATGAGTCCTAAAAACATGAATCCGAAATGAGTCCGAGAGATGTGAGATATGAGAGGCTCAGAAATACGACTTCGAAATGAGTCCGAAATAAGTGCGAAATATGAGTATTAGATACATGATTCCGAAATGAGTCAGAGATGTAGTATGAGATATGAGATTCTCAGAAATACGACTCCGAAATGAGTCCGAAAGATGTGAGAAATAAGAGGTTCAGAAATACGACTCCGAAATGAGTCCGAAATAATTTGCGAAATATGAGTCCTCGAAACATGATTCCGAAAGATGTGAGAAACGAAAGGTTCAAAAGTACGACTCCGAAATAAGTGCTGTGAAAAATAAGCGTCCTCACAAATGCGATACCGAAAAAGTACGAAATATCTAAATGGGAAATATGAGGCTCAACACAATGAGTTCGAAATGAGTCAAAGGGATTGGTGATATAAAAAGCTCAAAAACGTGACTCCGAAATGAGTCCGAATTGCCTAAGTAGTGGGAAACATGAGGTACAAAACTATGAATCCGAAATATGTAAGAAAGTCTTAGAAATATAGATTTTGTGTGTGTGTGTGATTTGAACTCCTTTCAAAATCATCATCTTACGCCCACGCCTACGCCTCTGTATGTATAATATATAGACTCCTATAGATCATATGTAAATTGAATGGAAACAATGCAATTGCCAAGTACTCGCATCGCTTGCAGCTCCATTGTGGCGTGTGAGAGCTGTGATTTTGTGGACACTGTGCCTTTTTTTTTCCAGCTCTGCCTATTCGGGTCTATACAACACTGGAACACTGACGCGATGGCTTATTCCAATTCCTTCGCATCGAAGTCGTTACACAAAGATCAAATGTCAGCTCTTGTTCGCTTCGTTAAGGTGACAACATAAAATATGAGCTAGTGCTAAACTTTGACTTTACTCAGAGGCTGGGTAGAATATTTCTGAACTCATGCGATGGGAAATTGTAGTTTGTTTATTTTTTTTCTTTTTTATCGTCGGAAAATAATGAAAATCTTACCGCTTTAGTGCGAAAATCAGGATATTATGTTAGGTCAATCTATAAAAAAAAAAAAAAGGTTTTTCTTTTCAAGAATCTTTTCAATTATGACCCAATTATTGATGGCCTTTTGAAAACTACCCTCTTCTCTCCGCTAAGTAAAACTTCGAATTTGAAATTTTCGTAAAAATGTTTTTAATACTTTCTCAAATCCATTTTATTTCCTAAACAAATATTTCGATTGGGGGTAGGACCTTTCACCAAAGGAACAAGTTGAAAATACATTTCATTTGAGATCAGTGATCTTCCGGCCGAAGCATCGACATTTTAATCGACTTCACTGAAGCCGCATATTTTTTTTTTCTCTCAATAGATCTGTCGATTTTTTGTTTTTGCCCTCATCGCTAGGGCAAAAGAAAATGTTAAATTTCAGAACCCAAAAGTATACACTCAAATATTCCGAATATTTCCGATAGTGACAAATCTTTTCATTTTAGTAGGTTTGCCCATTTAATCACAAATATTTAGGATGGGGTATGAAAAATGTGCGGATATCTTTAAATCCTTAATTAAGCTCCGTTTGTGAAGACTTAAAATGATATATAAATTAGCTTTGAAATATTCGAGGCATACGTTTAGGTGCTGAACTTACCAAATGTTTTCTGTTGCCCCGCCCATCACTGGTCTAGAAATTTAGACATGTCAGATAAATCAATTCCTACTCATTGTATATTTGTCTACATGTGTATACAGAGTAAGCTCCAGTCAGTCAGTCAGGATCCAAAGGCGATCCGCCAAAGCGAAGGACCAAATCATAAAGAAAAATAAAACCGGCCATTTCCATCTACTACTACTTTCACTACTCTTAAGCATATAATTTTTCCCTAAAATTCCATTTTTTTTTAATCCTATAAAAACAAAAACTTGGTCCCATAAGGACCCATAAAATTGTTCATGACCAGGGCTCGGATTTTGTTGACTTTTATAAATTTAAAGCATACTTTAAGGAGTAAAAATTTTGTTCAACTCACGCAAAGTTAATATTCAAGTCGATTTTTAACTTCAATATGAATTTTTTTGAAGTTACAAAAGCGGTTTGAAGTTCAACTTCGCTTAACTTATTCGTAAAATGTCAGTTAGAAAAAATTTTGCTCCTTTAAGTATGCTTTAAATTTATAAAAGGCAACAAAATCCGAGCCCTGTTCATGTCCAGCTTTTTGCACTAGGAAATTCTCCTCTCAAAATTCTCGTATGTTGGGGCACTTTCCATTCCTTAAACTTATGCTTGGATCCACGACTGCTTCGAGAGGCGAAAAAAGGGGAGATGATGCCTTCAGTGCCCAAACCTGTAGACTTTGAGTGCATCTGCCATTGATCTGCAGTGTTGCCAGATTAACGTTTTTTTTTTATGCCAAATTTGGCCGTTCTTAAGTACTTTTGCTGGAACATTTTTCTTTGGCTTAAAATCTATTTTTTTACGTTTTCAGCCCCAAAAATATCCAACCTAGCTTTTATAAATTTTCTACACTTGGACATTTTCTGTCAAGTGATAATTCTATAGAAAACTATTTTATTTTAGGTATTTCTTGGAGTGCATCAAGAACACCTTGCACTAGTTTTTGGTGTCCAATCTTTGAAAAGTTTGTTTTTGTTTCGAAAATATTACAATAAAACAAAAAACTGGGACACACTTTCAGTTTTTTTTTATAGCTTATTAATACTGACATCTCTTAGACTTTTTTTTGGCGCTTTTACACTTTTCTGCGATTAAGTTCTGGCAACACTGGTGATCTGGGATATTCCAAAAGAAGTTAAGTTAAGTTAGTTTGGAGCTGATTTAAAAGACATGCGCGCCTAATAAAAAATAAAAAAAGAAAAACAAAATCTCTAAAAAAAAAAAATTGTGACGAAAAAAAACCAAAAAAAAATTATTTTTAAATTAAAAAATAAAATCGTAAATGCAATTTTGGTAAAGGAGCTTAATTAATTGGTATCTAGTACTAAATAATTGATTGAATAGAGGCTGACTCAAAGTTTGGCTTTAATATTGGCCGCTTGCTGTTCCGCTTGAAGCCTTTCCGCTTTCCAATCTCGCTCAGGCAATAAATTCCCTAAAGCGAAAATATTCCTCGGATCCAATTGTCTTTTGGCTGCAACGTACAAATCGCTTGCTGTTTGTGACACTGTCTGCTTATACCACTGGCTCCGTACTTTCCCCACGCCATGATGATGCGATAATGAGCCTCCCGATGCGAGAATCTCATCGCGGGCGCAATTCTCAATGAATTCGTACGTTTCAACCGGATTTGAAATGCCCGAATATTTGAAGGCAAAATAAAAATAAACGCATGCGCCCGCATCATAAGTCTGAGTTACACGACAGGATATTAAGAATTTACCAATATTCTTGCGGCGACATTCCTAGCGAAGAGAGAGAGAGAGAGAGAGAGAGAGAGAGAGAGAGAGAGAGAGAGAGAGAGAGATAGAGATGAGAAAGAGAAGAGATAGAGAGAGAGAGAGAGATAGAGAGAGAGAGAGAGATAGAGAAAAGAGATGAGAGAGAGAGATGAGATAGAGAGAGAGATAGAGATAGGAGATGAGATAAGAGATGGAGATAGAGATAGAGATAGAGATGAGATAGAGATGAGATGAGAGGATGAGATAGAGATAGAGATAGAGAGAATAGAGATAGAGATAGAGATGGGATGAGATAGATGAGATGAGATGAGATAGAGATAGAGATAGAGATAGATAGAGATAGAGATAGAGATAGAGATAGAGATGAGATAGAGATAGAGATAGAGATAGAGATAGAGATAGATATAGAGATGAGATAGAGATGATGAGATAGAGATAGAGATAGAGATAGAGATAGAGATAGAGATAGAGATAGAGATAGAGATAGAGATAGAGATAGAGATAGAGATGAGAGATGAGAGATAGAGATAGAGATGAGATAGAGATAGAGATAGAGATAGAGATAGAGATGAGAGATGAGATAGATGAAGATGAGATAGAGATAGAGATAGAGATAGAGATAGAGATAGAGATAGAGATAGAGATAGAGATGAGATAGAGATGAGATGAGATGAGATGAGATGAGAGATGAAGATGAAGATGAGATGAGATGAGATGAAGATGAGATAGAGATAGAAGATAGAGATAGAGATGGATAGAGATGATAGAGATAGAGATAGAGATAGAGATAGAGAATAGAAGATAGAGATGAGAGATAGAGATGAGAGATAGAGATAGAGATAGAGATAGAGATAGAGATGAGATAGAGATGAGATAGAGATAGAGATGAGAGATAGAGATAGAGATAGAGATGAAGATGAGATAGAGATAGAGATAGAGATAGAGATAGAGATAGAGATAGAGATAGAGATAGAGATAGAGATAGAGATAGAGATAGATATAGAGATGAGATAGAGATGGGGATGGAGATGGAGATGGAGATAGGATGGAGATAGAGATAGAGATAGAGATAAAGAGATAGAGATAGAATAGAGATAGAGATAGAGATAGAGATAGATGAGATAGAGATAGAGATAGAGATAGAGATAGAGGAGAAAGGGAATTAGAGAAGAAAATGAGAATTAATCATTTTGAAAAATTATCTCATCTTAAATATCGTCCCTCTTCTTGCCCCGTGTCTAATGTACACACATGGCCAAAATAATAAGTGCACTATCTTATTTTTTATATCACTGCAGTAAGAATAGAAAGAAAAAGATCTAATAAAATTTTTTTCAATTTGAAATATTCGATGAGGGAAAAAGAAAGTTCTTGTAGTAGAACAAATAAAATTAGCATTCATATTTTTTGTTCGGTTAAATGAATAAATTGGATCGTGTGCATAAAAATTAGATGGATTCCCGAATTGAAACTCATAGATCAATTATTCATGCTTCATATCAAACTATGAAATTGGTCAGAATTTCGAGAAAAAGGTGTGTCCCGTAGGAAGCATTTATTTTTCTTTTCAAGCATTACACAAATAACGAATTTTTGTGGGCGTGGCAGTAATTTAAACCAGCCTTATGCTCCACAGGGAGTCAAGGACAACAATAAGTAAGTAAGTAAAAGCATAAGCACCATTAATTCATAGAGGTGTATGGTATTTTTGATGTAATATTTCAAAAAAATTATTTTTTTTAACAACCAAGAAATTAAACATGGGTGTCCTTATTATTTTGGCCATATGTGTACCTATACATAGATATATTCTTTTTGTAAACGATTTTCCTTCGACTTACCAATTCGACGCGTCGCTTCACATTGCGACACAATGAACTACATCGGTCCCATGGAACAGATGTCTCAAAGGATTCGGCAACGATCTCTTGATTTAGTGCAAAGTCCTGCAAACAAAAGATGAAAATTGTGAATCCACCCAGCATGCGCACGCGCAGGCGCAGCACCCAAATTCAAAAGCCTACCCTAATATACGCTATTACGAATGTCAAAATATAGCCACGTTCACCATTTTGGCCACCAGCCGGAAATCCCTTAAACATTTTAGCAATACCATAGATCAGTGCCTCGTGGCGCTTCACGTCCTCGGCCTCGCCCTCGAAGAGCAATGTAACGGCACACAATTGATTCCAGTCGATTCCCTTCACCGACTGCACGTAGGCCTTTTTCAGACGATCGAAAGCGTTGCCCATCCAACCCTTCACTGGCTTCAGGCACTGTCCGAACGTGAACTGTTCATTATCGAGCAAACGGACCGATGCCGGCTGGCAACGCCGTCGGGCAACCTCGCGCATAAACTGTACCCCGTACTCAAAGTCGGGAAACACCAGCGATCCGTAGCGCTTGACCGGCGGCAACGGACGAACCTTCAGCACGACTTCGGTTATCACGCCCAATGTGCCCTCGGAGCCGAGTATAACGTGATTGAAATCCGGGCCGCAGGATACACGCGGCGCCGTGCATTGTCGCGTCAGGACACCGACCGGCGTTACCATACGAACGCTCACAACGAGATCCTCGATATTACCGTAGACGTTCTTTTTCATGCCGGACGCGCGCGTCGCAACCCAGCCGCCCAGCGTCGAGAACTCATAGCTATCGGGCTCGTGTCCGACGGTCAGATCCAATTCTCGTAATTCACGCTCCAAATCTTGTCCCGCAACGCCGCTCTCAAAGCAGACCGTTAGATTCTCCCGATTTAGCCATAGCATTCGATTCATTTGTGTTGTGTCTAGAACGCAGATCGTACGCTCCTCGTTTTGGGGGCACGTTATCGCCCCGGATACCGATGTACCGCCACCGAACGGTATCAGGACGACATTATGCTTATCGGCCAATTTGACAAGACTTTCGACTTCGTCATGACCGCGTGGCCATACAACAATATCGGGAATCCGTTCGAACGCATTCTTCCATAGCGAATATATATCGTGCAGCGTTTGTCCATGACAACGTATCAGACGATCTTCACCGTCCATAGAGAGCGCTACATTGATGCCTTTCAGTTCCGTTAAGAAGCCAGAATTAACATTCGGTTTCGGGAATTCGGTTGGCATTTTTGGATACGGTCTTGCTGGGTCAATGTGCACATCGAGTATATCCTTCACCCATTCGGTAAATACTGGAAGGGCACAGCCCTCCAGTGGGTAGCTTCAAAATTTAAGAAAATTCTTTTTTGAAGAAATGAAGATCAACACTTTTTCGACGCTCTCACTTACCGTTCCCCCTTGAAGCAAATAATACCCTTATCCACATAGAAGCGTGCGTCCTTATAGCCCCAACCGTACCATTGCAGTGCATCTTGTCTAGAAGGTGGAAGAAAAAACATTCAGAGATTTATTTTTATTAATTTCCAGGCATTTTTTTTTAATCATCAGTCGCATAAGTAGGACAACAGAAAATATCGAGGGTTCGGCACCCAAAAGTATGCTATAATTATGAAGACTATTTTCTGATAGCGGGAATCCTGTTCATTCTAGTTGCTATATCCAAGGGCGTAGCTAGAGAAAGAGTGCTTTGGTAGCGCTTATATTTGCCACAGTGGTATATTGAGCAATTATAAGACATTAACCGAAAAAAAATTTGGGGGGGACAAGAAAAAGTTTAGAGAGTTTTGGACCAAAAACCCAAAAAATCCGACAAATTCATGACGATGAAAATTTATACATAGAATAAGCGAAAAATTCTAATAATTTTGGCGTCAAAATTTTTTTCAAGAAACCGATTACAACTAGTCTAGTTTTGGTCTAGTTCCAAACTGGTCCTAAAAGGACCAGTTTTTTTTTTTAATTTTAGTGCTAAAAATCTTAGAATTTTTCACTTATTCTATATATAAATTTCATCCAAATCGGACGCCATGAATTTTTCGGAAGTGAAAAATTCTAAGAATTTTAACGCTAACATTTTTTAAAAATACATTTTATAAAATCCTTTTTTAAGGGATCAATTTTAAAGGGTCTGGCGGGATCATGAAAGGAATTTTTAAATTTTGTTGATTTTTCGATAGGTGGAATATAGAAAATTATTTTTTAATTTTACACTGAGAAACATTTTTGCACAAAAAAGAAAACAAAAATTTAACAATTTTTTTCAGTGTATTTCAGTTTTTTTAAAACCTTTTGATTGTTTTGAAAAAATACCTTGTTTTATTAACAATAAGTCACCGTTTGTTTCATCTTTTTATCTTAATTATTTCTGAAGATATTAAATTTTTAAAAACATGCCGTATGAGTAATGTGTTTTGTATCATTTTCGCACATTTGTACTGGATATTAGTACTAGAGCATCTATGTGCACTTGTAATTTTTTGAATATCTCACTGTTGTGCCATTTAATTTGAATGAAACTTTTTTTTAAATGAAAGCAAATACTTAGAGGTATTTTTAAAAACAATTTTTAGAGCGGCGTCAAACTGGGAATACACTGAAAAAAATATTCAAAATTGTCTTTTTAGTTTTGTGGAAAAATTTTTCTCAGTGTAATAATTTAAAAAAAATTTTTTTGATTTCCTGTTATATTAGCAACCTGGGAATACACTGAAAAAAATATTCAAAATTTTCTTTTTAGTTTTGTGGAAAAATTTTTTCTCAGTGTAAAAATTTAAAAAAAAATTTTTTTGATTTCCTGTTATATTAGCAACCGGCAATACACTGAAAAATATTCAAATTGTCTTTTTTAGTTTTGTGAGAAAAATTTTTCTCAGTGTAAAAATAAAAAAAATTTTTTTTGATTTCCTGTTATATTAGCAATCGGCCAACGTTTGTTTCATCTTCTTATCTTAATTAGGTTTTGAGATAAAAAATTTTGAAAAAAGGCTTATTAAAAATGGATTTTCAAGGATATTTCAAGGACCGTTCAAAATAAAAATCTAAAAAGTATGTAGTCTCCACTATGTTTTTAGATGGCACCTATCGAAAAATCAAAAAAATTAAAAAATTCCTTTCATGATGTCGCAACCCGCCAGACCCTTTTATAGATGTCCCAATCACAGGGGCGTACGCAGGGTGTACATTGTTTCGGCTATTTATTCAAGCTGCCCCCCGAGTTTCAAAGATCATAGATTGTGATTGTGCCCAGCCTAAAAATCTTTGCGAAATAATTTTCTGCGTACGCGCCTGCCTGGTCCATTGGCAACTTTGCAACAATTCTTTTATTTGGGAATTCAGAGCTTTCCTCTTTGATGGCTTTGCGCGGGACACGAATATTTATGATTCGAAATAAATCGTCATCATATTAATAAATGCAAGCACCCAAATTTCAATGGATTTCTCATTCATTATAATGTACCAAGCCCGCTCGAACACCCCGTTTCCCTATTATGAATGACAGCTTACCGCTTTCTGGGAATCGTGCTGGGAATTTCACGCGCTAAACGTTGATCCAGAACAGTTCGATTGGAATGACCACCATCCCATCCCTCGGTACATATCCTTTCAGCATTCGAACTCTTCTTGATGACGCATTGATTGTAGCTGGTCATATCCGTATCGGGGCGGCACAGCGTGCGCTCGCTCGCTGCTGCCTTCGCTCGAAATTGTGAAAATCGATTTTTTTTTTTTTTTTTTTTGTTCGCCGTCAGATATTGTTCCTTGTTCTGTGCTCCTTGTTCGATCCGCTCCTATTGTGCTTTTCAGTTGATTCAATTCACTTCAATTATGAATGTGGTGGCGCTTGCCACAATGCACGGCTGCCGTGTTAATTGAAATGTGAAAGCAGCTGCCGCGCGATTCTCAAAGCCTTTTCGATGAATTCATCGTTGGAAGAAATTTCGGGGGCAAAAAAAAAAAAAACAAACAACAATGAAAAAGTGTTGAACTATTATGGCATACCACGGCAATAAAAGAACTAAACGCTCTGCCTTATCTCACTAAACTGCTGCACCGAGTCTCGTGCGAAAGTCGCATTCGAGGGAGGAATAAAAAGCATTAGAGGCGGTGGCGGTGGCGGTGGTGGTGGTGTCGCCGGCTGCGGTGTCGAAATGTGCTATGCTCGCAGCGGTTACTCCATTATGTCATAAAGCATAAAATGAACATGCGCAATGGACGCACGCACAGAATGCCGGGTACACGGTGTATACAAAAAATTTTGAAAAACATTCGGCGAGAGTATTTTTACTCGTTCTTGTGAGCACAATTGGGCAAAAACATACGAGTACATGTACAATTGTTGGAACGATGAATGGCGGGATACGAGATTTTGAATGCTACACTTTGAGACTGGCATTATCGATAGTAGCGTCCATTGGTTTCCTTATCTATTTTTTTTTTTTCTATATTTACGAACACGATATGCACTTTCCGAAAAGGAAGTCAATAAATGGATAGAAGGATTCACAAAATTCCAAATTCACCCTAAAACATCAACATACACGGAGAGAGAAATAAGTGCCCGAAATATAATTGAAACCAATTATATATGTGATTCGAGCCTTGCCCCGATTGCATTATTAATTGAAGCCAATTATAATATAATTAGAAAATGAAAAAATACTAATTGTGCTCAATTACTTATATAATTGCATTTAAATTTATCATATATGTATGTAATTGCGTTCTGAGCACATATGTAATTACATTTGATTACATTTACAATTTAAAGCATTGGTGCAATTATATATGTGATTTTATTTATTTTACAGATTGTTCTTATATTTCTCAAATGGTTTATAATTTCGATCGTATATAACGTGATTGAATTTTCAAAATCCTTAGGCACTCCAAGGGCCAGGTGGACCACGAATATGACGTGGTGAAATATATTCCGCCTAATCGTGGAGAATGCCTCTTTCTATATTATTATATAGAATATATTTTAAATTGCAGGGGATCACAAATTTCATTAGACGCAATTATGTATATGTAATTGGATTTGTTTGTATGTATATCATTCGATACAATAACATATATCATTGCAGGCGATTAGATATTTAATTGGACGGAATTATATATGTAATTGAAATTATTTTTTTATCATTTGATACAATTACATATATGTAATTGGAGGTAATAACCCTGCAGGAAATGTCAATAGTGAATCTATACTCTTTCACTATTGACTGCGTCAACAGTACTACTGACCAGTTATACCCGTCGCAATGCTTTGCGTTATTGACATTTAGCATTGAGTTGTCATTGAATGTCAACAGTAGATCGAAAAACTATTGACGAACTATTGACATCGGTACTATTATGTAGACAAAAGGAGTACTCTTTCGTTTTTATAAGGAGACACGTTGCTGACATGGTCAATAAAGATGAACTATACCTCTTGACACCGCCTATAAATACCGTTGACGTTGGAACTAGTTCTCTTGTCTATATTGACGTCAATATAGACATGGGGCCATATGGCGACAGGCTTCCTGCAGGGAAAGAATATAATTGGACGTTATTATGAAAATATAATTACCAAATACCCAATTACATATGTAATGCCTACAAAATATAATTGGGTATGTGTGATATATTTTCTCTGCGTGTGTAGAGGCCATAAGTGCTCGAGATGATGTACCCTAAATCAAATACTGTACTGTGTGCACTTCTTTTAATCGTAGGATGGACCAAATTACAGTGAAACCATGAATGATAGAATAGAAGATTACGACATGCGTAGATTTTTGTTTTATTCGAGCACTTGTGACTTTTTTTTTTTTTGTTGGTGCTGCCACACAGTTGTGTAAATTTTCAAAAATATTTCTTTGAAAAATTTTGAGTTTTACTATTAATTCAAGTTGCTGAATGTGCTTTATCTTGTTTTGTTAATTGGTCATTTTACAAGAATATCTTATTTTAAGGACGATGTAAGTATGTGTGTAAAAATCAGGTTCGATAAAAGTTTCAAATTGGTAGTATATTTTTCAAAAGTCAGTGGCAACGCTGTAAACACATAAATTCTTGAATTTAAATTTTTTGTCTTGAAAATTTTCATCTGTCAAAAATTTTTAATAATTTCAACCAATCAGAATACTACTTTAAACTCTACGTCACAAGTGCACATGCGCAGAAGCATCAAATTTTGAACTCTGATCAGTGTTGCCAAACTGATACAATTGATAATTTTTTTTTCCAAATGATACGGAGATACTTTTTTTCTGAATTTTTATACCTTTCTTGTTTTGAGGGCTATAATGAATGGAGCACTCATCCTCTGTGCCACTTCTTGCTAACGATCCACGGACGCTAACACCTTTTTTAAATTTCAATAGCCAATGAGATTGAAGCACATCAAGAGCGCCTCTTTACGATGACATGTCCCCCCATGTGTCATGCATGAAGAAGAAATTCCCCGGGAATTCGATCCACAGGAATATTCAGAATCGGGCTGATAGATGAATGAAAAATGTATGAATTTTTTTTTTTTTTTTTTAATACGTGTTTTTTAGGTTTAAAGGTCCACAGAATCTTATTTTCCTGACCGATTTTAAGAATATTCAAGAAATATGTAGTTTAAGAGCGATTGATTGAATTTAATTTAAAGCATTATTTGAACGAATCGGTCGATGCATTGTCGAGTTTAGCTCGAAAAAGCTGCAATACCTACACCCAAAAGAAAAATTTTTCTTTCAAAAATCAATATAAAAATCGCTTCGTGCTTAGTAGGCCAAAGTCCAGGCCCGAACTGGGACCTAACGATCTGAGTTAAGCCCTATACTATATGCTTAGGTTGCGCGGTGGGCCAGTCCGGACCAGCCAAAGTCCATAAGAAAAGTGCTTTTTGATTTTCTGAAGAAATAACAATTAATTATTTGTAAACTAGTGTAATGACTTCATCGATCCGTAAGCGTGGCCTCAAGACAAACAAAAAAGTCAATCGAGCTGAATTCCATACTTTAGAAAAATTTCTTAGATAAATCCCAGTAAACATTGTAGGAGTGTTTATATTTATGAGTAGTGTTTGAAACAAAATGAGTAAATACTACTTGATATCGAATACTTTTAATCGATACTGAGTATATTTTGTACTCAACACTTACCACCAAGTATTTACGCGGTATCGATACTTTAATTTCAGTATTTACTCATAATATTTTTCCTTGTATTAGTGCTGCTATTTTGAGGGGTTTTTCCCTTTTTGAAGGACTTTTTCGATTTCATTTTGAAATAGATTTTTCGTAAGCATTTTCCTAGGAAGGGAAAGGGATTTTTATAAATTATCTAAAGGTTAAACCTGCGCCAAATTATTGGCAGCACTGACAAGAAACAGTAATTCAAAAAGAAATGGCCAAGTCTAAGGTCTGTACGCGCTTGGATTCGACAAGTGCAAAGTGCCGTATTTGTTTTAAAACACTGAAGTATTGTGTTACCTGTGTTATGATGTGTAAATACCAAGAGTCATAAAAATTTGCTTAATCTTGAGCAAGTACTACCCAGTATCGATACATTTGGTTCGGTATTTTAGTGGTATTGATACTTTATCTCGATACGTTAAATGAGTACTGGTATCGATACTTTCATGGTATCGTTTCAACACTATTTATGAGGCCGAAATTAAACAAAAAAAAAAAAAAAAAAAAAAAAAAACTCAGACGAATGAGTTCGAAATTGACCAAAAAATATGAGCAAATAAATAAAAATCTCGAGTTTTGACTAATGTCAGAGAGAGTTTCTAACTTGTTAAAACGCACACAGGACGATTCGGAGCCATAAAAATAAGCTTAGTAAGATAAAAAACTTCCAACAAATTAATTTTAAAAAATATTGAAATTCAAATTAAAAAAAAAAACCGAATCGCGCGAATCCAAAAGTTATTTGAAAAGAGAAAAGACAAAAAAAAATTTTTTTTTTTTTTGTAATTTTGCGGTATTTTTTAAGCCATGTGTGCACATAGGTACACTGAGCGAACTTTACCATGATTTTTATAAAAGGGCGCATTGTTATTTACAGTCCTTTTGATTTTCGAGCAGAACAAAAATTTCAAAAGAAAAATTGTTGAGTCAACAACATTTTTTGGTTGATTTGAAAGGAAATATGTTTAATTAAATTTTTTTTCGTTGTGTATAATTCTCATTTGTTTTATAAAATAGCACATACGAAGATATTTGTCCATTTTAGAGCTTTTTAAGCATTTCGAAAGCAGTCACGACAACGGAGTTGTTGAACCAATTTAAAATTCAATCCATTTTTGAAAATTATCATCTCAATTCAACCTGAAATATGGTTGATTCAAAAGGAAAATCTTTATTTTTTTCAACAAGAAAAATTGTTAAATTAAAAATATTCCTTATTGAAGCCATTTTGAATGTTTTTATTTTTGATTTAACCAGTTTTCTGGTTGATTTTTTTCTCTGTGTATAAATATATATATATTACGCTAGCTTAAGAGTCCCAAATGGCCCATATATCTATATAAAGGAAATATGAACCAAATTTGAGCGCGGAAGGAGTCACATATGAGTCCTATATTGAATCACTCGATGTGCTTATGAATCGGACTCCTATAGGACGTCGATCGCCGAATCAGGAGTTCATATATAACACTCCTTCATGAGATCTTTCCATCAGAATTTTTCGTTGGGTTATCCATAAAATATTTAAAATGAAAATTCAATTTTTATATACCTACTCATGCATAAGCATGAATTCTCTTGATATTCGGACGGAGCGCTCCCGATTGAAGTTGATATTTTTAAACTGTCATTCAAATGGAAGCAATGCACGAACGCGTCTAAATGAACACCACACTAGGCCTACGAAGCAACTGGTCTCCACAATTTACACTTAATTGTACAATTATTTGTTGATTTGTTTTTAATTGCCTGAGAAGCGAGCAATATGTTTCATAAGTCACGAAAAAAAAAAGAAAAAAATTTCTCTCAAATTATCACTGTCCAGCCTTTCACATTGAAAAAGCGTTTTTACCTCGAATATTGGAAAATTGAATTTTCCAATGTGCTCCTCACGACTTTTCACTTACAACTGAATCAAAACTTAAGGGTCTACTTCGATCATTTGCAGTCATTTTAACAAATATCGCCTTATGTAATATGTCTATATGTGGCTATATGTCTACACATAGGCAATTTTTCATTTTAAGTACATATTTATCCATGCGAATTTGTGCGAATTTTAACCTAACACCTAATTGTAAACGATGGGCTGATTCGTTTTTCTTTGACGGTTTCCCGCTTTCATTTTTGTGCACCCTATACTGCGGGGGGAGGGCACGTCTTATCTTCGGACTGTCAAATCCTTTGAAATATCAGAAATTTTGTATTAAAAATTTTTTTGCAAATTAAATATTTTCCTTTAAATATTTTGCCAATACCTATGGGCAAAAAAAAAAATTTATATACCTACATATACACCTATTTTTCCTGAGGTGAGACCACCAACAGAGTATGACATGTATGTACTAGGGATTTAAAAGAAAATAAAAAATAAAAAAACTTGAAATTCATTTATTAAGAAGAAACTTTTTCATACAAATTAACTACAGGAAACCTGGGTCCGCTCAAAAAAAAGGCTAGTCTCTATAGGAAAAAAAAATTTTTTTTTTCAACTATAACTTGTAAGGTGGCTCTGGGATAGCGTAGGGGCTGCGTGCTATGATTTTGATCCCACGGTCCCGAGGTTCGATTCCCGGCACAGGCGAATTATTGTTGTACGGAGAGTAATGTTCCAAGCGTAGCACTGGATTTTCAAAAAATCGCATATTAGGGTGCCCTATAAACTATATAAAAAAAAATAATTTGGTAGTGAAAGGGTTAAATTCTTGCAAATGCATTTTGATAGAGCGCTTTCGTTTGGAAGTGGGTCTGGGATAGCGTAGGGGATGCATGCTATGCTCTTAATCACACGGTCCCGAGGTTCGATTCCCGGCACAGGCGAAACGGAGATTAATGTTCCAAGCGTAGCACTGGATTTTCAAAAAATCGCATATTAGGGGCACACTACATAAAAAGACATACACTCAAACAAACACAAGAAAACCCCTCTAAGTATCACAATGGGCCACTTTAGTGGTAGATCTACCACTATTTTGACTTTCTACCACTTCTACCACGCTAGGTCCAAATCTACCACTTTTTTTTTTACTTATTTATGCATTTGTTTTTTTTTTTATTTTATGATCGTTTAGAATAATTGAGAGCATAAAAAATGTGCCTCAATGTTATGTGTTATTGAAAAATATGTTGGCAGCTTCCTATTGTCAAGAATGTTGTCAAGAATGGCAACATTAAATATTGACACATTTTTTTATAATAAGAGAAAATACCAAAAAACCTGTAAGTTTCCAATTTTCTACATGATCAGATGTGATATATTGTATTAAAATTTTAAACAATTTTAAATCTACCACTTTTTATAAAAATCTACCACTTCTTTAAAAATCTACCACCTGTAAAAATTTTCAAGTCCGAGACTGCCTAGGTGGCATCCACTCTATCATACATACATACATACATACATACATACATACATACATACATACATACATACATACATACATACATACATACATACATACATACATACATACATACATACATACATACATAACTTCTCAGGTTAACTTTTTGGATCTAAAATTGCGGTTTTTGTTTCATAATGTGTCCTCCTCGTCCAATCCGATTGAGAAAATCACTTTAGTATGGGACTACCCGGTATATAAGGGGGTATAATTTGATATTGACAAAGATTGATGTATGGTCAGTTTACCGAAATGTTTAAAATCATACCAATAGACGCATAGACGACTCTGAGGCAAAACATATAGGTATGTTTGTGCCTATCTGGCCGAGGCATTTTTATAAGGCCTCCATCATTCGGATAATGCCATCATAGTTTCGATTATTTTCATTGTGGAGTGGCGTTAAAATACATAGATTTTCTTAAATAAATATTTAACCATTCGATAGTGTGGACGCGCAGTAGTCGTTTTAATGAAAATTTCGCAGCAATGACGAATTAAACCTTTGACATTCGCGCTCAATCGAATACAAACATTCGAACAAATATTCAATGGCTTCAGTTGTTCGGGCCTGCCTGTGGTCAATACATAAATATAATTACACATATATACATATATATGGTTGCACATATATGTACTCATATAATTGCCATTGTTTCACACTCATATCCGAAAAAAAAAAAAAAAAAAATTTTTTTTCTATAAAGACAATATTATTCGGAATCGATTGAAAATTCTCAAACAAAGCCGAGTAGTTAAAAATCATTTGTCAACATTTACCTTTAACGCCACCAAGTACATTTGAGAGTGTTCTTTTAAGTTGAGATTTTGATTTTGAAATTTGTCCCCTAACGTTTTGATTGCTCATTTGCCTGAATGAAAACTTTAATTGCTTGGTTACTGAGAGTTCTATCTAATTGTTATTCCAATATCACTCATTGTCAACTGAATTGTAACGCTGCCAATCAACAGTTGACACACGTTGTCAATCGCAAAATTCGAATTTCGACATAACGGCTAGAGGGGGTAATTCATAATTATGAATTCATTGCTAACAAGAAAAAACAAAAATGGAACTGTTTAACCCTCTAATTCCTGGCTCCGTCTCTAGACGGACTTTTTTCGAACAAATTACCAAAAAAAACAATTATACCTAATAATTTCAGATTCATGTTTCTCTACCCTAAATTAGTCTTATCTGAACTTTTCAGTGAAAAAAAAAAAAATTGTGGCATTAGAGGGTTAAGTCCAATGGTGTTTTTTTTGTGCTCTTGGCTTTGCATTTAATAAGTCTTTCGATACGTGTGGAAGTAAAGCCATGGAGGAGATTTCATGAGTTTTTGACAAGAAATTAGTCGGATTATTTAAAAAAAAATTACATTTCGCCCATCAGCGCCGTTGTGGCAGGTTGAAAATTTGAAACACTTAACCCTTCATACATAGACAATGCGCAGTCTCAACAGATTTGAAAATTTACAAGTATATGCATTTTATTAGTACCCGAAATCTCTGTGTCGAGGTATAATTGCGTTTATCGATGTAAACCATGAACCAGTCGAGATAAACTTATACACAAGATATATAAGAAATGATCAGGCTCATCCAGAGATTCGATTTAGACATGTCGTTGCCAAGTCCTGTCCGTCTGTCTTTGTATACAGTTTTCTAATATCGAAGGAAGTTGAGCTATCTTGATCCGAAATTTGGTATTGCGTGCTACACCGGGAACATGAGTAAGAACAAGTTCGAGAAATGGACCCGATCGGACATTATTTAGGGTACCTCCAGTACTAGTGTTGTCTGTCACAAAAACTGCTCTAAAATCGAAGTTTTTATCAAGATTATTTTGATGAAATTTGATATTTGGAACATGTTAAAGGCAAGTAATATGGACTTTTCGAAAAATTAAAATAGTGGGCGTCGGCTAGGGTTTTTCAAAAATTGCTCCTAAACCCGAATTATTCAAATGGGACTTGAACGAAATTTGGCACTTGTGACTTCCTTTGTAGGCAATTAAACATCCTTTAAAAATAAAAATGTCCTTGATTGGTCCATTTTTAAAGGGTACCTCCATACTAGGGTCTGTCCAAAAATCCCAAAGAACTTGCCTCAAAATCGGATTTTCTTTTCGATAATATCTTCAAATGAAACTTAGATTTGATGCGTCATTTTTAAGGCCTCCGATTGGGAATTAAAAAAAATTGCGAAAAGTGGTTTTTTGAATTCGTGAGCTAAATGGGCGTGTTTACTCCTGATAAAGAAATTCAACAAAAGTGGCAGTGATATGGGGCGCCTTATAAGGCCTTAAAAAACTATGGGCCCTTGATGATTAAAACCTTATATTAAATTTTGAGCATGTGTGTCTGTGTCGGCTTTTCTATTGTCAGGCTCGCCTGACTATAACACCCTTACTGGTTTTACAATTTTTTATTTATTTTTCAGTATAAAAACTATTAGAAAAAATCACTAAAATGTGTGTGTAGATCTTCTGCTTATAGTTTGGCAGTGAAAGGGTTAAAGCTCATCTAGTTGGTTTTTACCGAATTCCATCAAGCCATTCATCTATGAAAGGAGCTCGATGGTATTAATGAATACCTATGTATTTGCCAGGAATATTAGAAAAACGAAAATTTGATTTGATTCAAATAAATTCCATTGAAATCAAATTGAAATGGAGTAATATATCGCACCCCGGCAACTAAAGAGACACAACTCAAAATTTCTCATTTTTCAGAAAACGCAAAAAACAAAATGCGTCGGCAGTGTCAATCAAAGGAAGAAGAAAGGCATTACGGCTTTTTTCGGCGTTTTATAATAGGAAACACGGAATGGAATTTTTCCTGCAGGTAGACAGGTGACTAAGGAACAAGATTCATAGCATAACTCGAAAACCTTAAATTTTGAGTTGTGTCACTTTAGTTGCCAGGGTGCGATATATATATATATATATATAGTGACTAATGAGAAGCCATTGAGCAGTTCACGGAAATTTTTAATTTAAACACATATTTACATATTGGCAATTCGATATAAAAATTTATATAAATACATATATACATACATATATATATTTTTGTAAATTCATTCTAAAAATCAATATTAAAACTTAAATAACTATTTTGCCATTAAAACTGACCATGCTTGTTGATTTTGTGGATTAAGGTGCACAGCACGTTGAAGTAATTTCTTTGCACGAACGCTATCGATGGATGCTAAAGCCCTACTAGCTATCAGCAAGCATTGAGCGTCCTTTTCGCAATCATTTCTGAAAAATTTTATAAGAATTCTTAAGAGTTAATATACAATGTTCATAAGGTTGATTGATGATAGTCTTCTTCTTCTTCAATACTCACTTCTTTTTATCATCTCGATGTGAGAGATCTATAGCACTGAGAGCAATTTGACATGTTGGAAAGTTATAGCGATGTTCATTTAAGAAATTATCGTGAAGATAATCAGCAAGGACGCAACGTAAATTTGTAGAATAAGGAAATATGTGAACACGGGAAAGAATATAATTTAGACCAGCTTGCTTCTTATGCTGAAATAATAATAATAATGAATTTTAATAATAATATCAATATTAGACCATTTAAATTTACTCACATTAACCAAATAATATTGACCAATTAAGTATGCAATGTCCACACAATATTTCTCATAAGATTCATTGCGACGTAATACGGCGACCAAGTGATCAGCTAATTCATTATCGTGATGGAGTATGCCCAATGCGAATGCCGAGTAAACACCTTGAATCGGCGCGTCCTTAAGAGGTAAGCATTGCATTAGCATAGCTTTCGTATCCTCTTGTCCTTGTGACGCATACAGCATCGCTGACATCGCAACAATTATACAAGCCGCTTTGTGATCGTCAGTCCCGCCGAGACTTTTCAGTACCGAACTAAATACCATATATGACTCTTGATGCTGCTCGGAACGAAAATATGCGATTGCAAGTCCAATGATCGGTTTAAATGTCGCCTCGCCGACCATATGAAATACGTTGACGGCTTCATTCGGCTCATTCAGCTTCAAATATAAATAGCCAAGATTGGTTAGCATTTTGTCACGTTCAGAGCCTGGCGATGCATTTTTTATTGCAATTGTATATGACTGCACAGCTGGACGATAGAGCTTTTGACGTATATCGAGAAACGCTTGAAACGATAGGCCAGCAACACTTGATTCGTCTTCTTCATTGGCCGTATACCTTTGAAATTGTTTTTTTTTTTTTAATATACGAAATATTATTAAATATTATGAAATGAAATATTTAGAACTAAATGAACGATGTGTTCTAAAATCGGTAATAACATTTTTATGACTGTATTACTACAAGAAGAAAAAGCTTATATTTTTATATTCTCTTTAAATGATTTTTAAAACACATGAATCAAATCATATTGAACGTAAACGAATATTTTGTTAGCCATTTGCTTAAGGGGGTCTTCTCATTGAAAACCCGTTTTTTGGACCCTTTTTAAAAAAAATTCTTATTTGAAAACGCAAAGAATAATTGAAAACTTTTTTTATTTATTGTATTACAAAAGGTTCAAAGTAAATAAAAAAAATTTTTTTTGCCTCGATACGTGGGCTGTTCAAAAAGTAATGAGACTTCAAAGTTGGTGGTGAAAAAAAAAGGTGCCACGATTCCGGTTCTCTGGAGCGTCCGAAATGGAAAAAAAAAAACGGGGCTATAATCAGTATAGATGTAATTCTCGGGTGAACCTCAAGCTTAATTTTGTGATTTTTTTTTTGACAAAATGGCGGCCATTCAAAAAAAAATTTCAATTTCGGGCTTTTTTTTTTGTAGTTTAGTGTAAAAAAAAAATAGTAAAAAAATTTTTTAAATTATGGTCGAGGTTCACCCGAGAATGGTGACAATTCTGCGTCGATTCCACTTTGTTTCATGAAAATCGGTTCAGTTGAACTGGAGATATCATGGCCGCCAGTTCGAAAAAAATGGTTTCGAGATAAACGCGTTTAAAGTTTGAAGCAACGCAAAAATTACTCGTTTTAGCGCAGATCTTGCTCGACAAATCAGGCTATATCCTCTAAACTATTTCGAATTTCAAAAAATCCATTTTAGGGGCATATTCACAACTACCCAAGCTATAAATAAATGCAAAAAAAAAAAAAAAAAAGTCGAAAAAAAAAGTTGCTCAATGAGAAGACCCCCCCTTAAAACAGAAAACTTATTATTGAGCGAAATTTCGTACACAAAATTTCAATTCAAAGTAGTAGCTGATCTGATGAAAAAGAATAACGATATTTAGAAAAAAAAAAAAAGTGCAGGAAAGCTCACCAATTGATTGCATCTAATGCAACAACATCAGCAAACATGCTCTCAATATCATGACGGTATTGATGATTATGAGTCTTATTCTCATTCGAAAGCTCTTTACATATCCAATGTGCATAGCCGATAGCCGATTCAGAATTATATTCAAATTGCAAACAATGCCGAAACAGATCTAATGCTTCTTCATCCTCCGAAATCGCTTCGGCAATCATCGCTTGACCGATCCACGCTTTTCCATAAATCGGACTCGATTGCTGAGCACGTTTGAACGCTTGATTAGCCAACTTGATTTCCGATAAATGTAAATACAGCACACCCAGATTCGTCCAGGTTGTATACGATTTTCGATCGATGATCAATGCTTGAATGAAACAATGCTGTGCAAACTGAAAATTACCATGCTCTTTTTGCATATTAATAACACCCAAGAGATTCCAATTCTGCCAACGATCATTTTGTAATTTGATTGCTATCTTGCATGCTTTCGCTGCAAGTTCTAATTGCATTTGGGCATCATTTGGCATATTATATTTCGAGGCAGTGTAATAAGCCAATGCCAATTCATACCAAAGAAATGTATTCGATTTGATTTTGACAGCACAGCTATAAAAACGTGACGATAAGCTAAGCAATTCGTTTCGCTGTAATACGACAATGCTTTCTGCATCACATTCAACTAGTTTGCCCGATACCTCTAAATTGGCCAATGTATTCGGCATGAGTGCTGCTTTCATAAATACACTGCCAGTTAGACGCCATAGCCATACCATTTCCTTTTGATTTTGCAATAGAAATGCATCCTGAAGATAATTTAATGCGAATTGCAGATGCGTTTTACAACAACGATATCGATGATCCAATTTCATATCATGTGCCAGACCCAAATGAGCTTCAGCGGCACCTTTTAGGCCCGGCAAATAGCTGGGATGCTCTCCCAATAGATATTCAAATTCGATAATAGCTTCCGGATACATACGCAATGTGGTTTTAAGAAGTGCCAACTGTAAATTCGCATAAATATTCGATGGATCCATTTCACGAATTTTCTGGAAGACTCTTATAGCCGAATGATAAGATCCGCGTGCCGCATAAGCATCGCCCAGAGACTCCCAATATATAATGCATTTCATATCGTATTTAATCGCTGCACGAAATGAATGAATAGCCTACAAAGAAACGAAATATATATTAAATAAAAATTAAAAACAATTAATTCGAAATTCATTCCTAAAAACTCACATCATCCCATTTATTGGCGCAAAGATAATGCAATCCCAATTTGTAATGAATGCGCTGCGAATTCTCGAATTTCATATAACTGAGTGCGTTGAGCAAAAGTGTCATATTCAAGTCTTCTTCTTTTAATTCTTGATAGATTGCACTTAAATTATAGACAGCATCAAAGCATGCCGGATTGATGTTGATACACTTTTCCAAGCATTTGCGTGCGCGCACGATATCTCTGGTGGCATAATAAATACATCCCAAATGGTAAAAACACAATGAATGATATGATTTCAGACGAGTGGCCTTGAGCATATAATTAAGCGCTGATTGATAATCACCATCTTTCATGCACAATTTTCCTAATAGAAACAATGTTTCAAAAGATTCAACATCAATCGATGTTTTCAGCAAATCAATCCCTTCTTTAGGTTCCATAATAATAAACTCTGCTTGGCTTCTTATATCAAGTTTAAGAGTTTGGAGTTTTTCAAATTCCTGCAGCGCATAGTAACACCTGAAAAAAGGGTGGAAAATACATATATATATATATATATATAAAGAAATTGGAAATAATTTTTTCGTCAATCTATACCCAGCTAGCATTTTTCGAAATTTTTGATCAAAAGCGAGTCTTTTTCGAGTCGCCTTTCTGATTAAAAAGATCAAATATGCGCTCGTTTTCTGATCAAAAATGATACTTTTATCGGGAGAAATTGGAACCCTAGCCGCGACTCTTCTTAGGGAGTCATATTTGATATCATTTGCGAATCATTTTCGAGTCATATTTTTTTTATCATTTTTGAGTCATATTTGTTACTATTTTCGAGTCTTCTACGACTCATATTTATAGTCAATTGCTTTCTAAAAATAAAAAAAAATAAAAAATTTTTTTAATCAATTACAAATTTTTTGGCTTTTCTGTGTATATGTTATGATGTTATATGTATTATAAATTCAACTTTTTTTTTGCTTTGCCTTATGTGGGATTTGAACCTAGGGGAACTCTCGTTTTCTAGTCATGTGCTCACCCGTCGACACCAAGCATTCCAAATCGAAAGTCATGGAAATTTTTCGTTTATAACTTTAAAGCAGACCTGTTAAATCCCGATTAAGATTAATAATCATGAATTATTGTTCTTTTTTTAATCCATAATCATTATTAATTTAACTTCTTGAAATTTTTGATTATTAATGATTGCGATTACCAAATAAACGTGAAATAATCAGGACTATTTTAGATTATTGAAAAAAATCAGAAAAAATCAAAAAATAATCAAAAAAATAATCCCGATTAATTTTAGATTATTTTTGAATATTTTTGATTTTTTTTGATTATTTTTGATTTTTCCTGATTATTTTTGGGTTTTTTGATTTTTTTTGATTATTTTTGATTTGTTCTGATTTTTTTATTTATTTCAATTATTTTCAATTTGTAATTGAATAACATCGTTTTTCCAAAGTTTCCCTATAGTCCGTGGGACCGGCACCGGACAAGTGAATTCACCGGCCACCTGTGGTTAGGACCACCCCTCGTCAAACCACCGGCAATACTTTCGAGAGGCGAATTTTACATTGCGATGTCATAGGCAAGGACATATGGGCCCCTCGCTGTACTACATTTAATTATATTCAATTACAAATTGAAAATAATTAAAATTAATAAAAAAATCAGAACAAATCAAAAATAATCAAAAAAAATCAAAAAACCCAAAAATAATCAGGAAAAATCAAAAATAATCAAAAAATATCAAAAATATTCAAAAATAATCTAAAATTAATCGGGATTATTTTTTTTGATTATTTTTTGATTTTTTCTGATTTTTTTCATTAATCTAAAATAATCATGATTATTTCATGATTATTTGGTAATCGCAATCATTGATTAATATAGGTCATACAAAAATAATCATTAAATAATCACTATTTCACTCATAAGAAAAAAATAATCTGATTAATTAATCATTAATTAAATAATCATTATTTAACAGGTCTGCTTTAAAGTCAAATTCCATTCAATTCAATTTTGAGTCAAATATTGAGTGAAATATAAAATAGAAATAATTTGAATGATCATATTTCAATCCCATACGTGATTAATTGGCGATTGCTCGATATTTTGTTTTTGTAATTTGAATACGACTCGCTTTTGAAACATATTGAAGAGTCGTTTTCGAGTCTTCTTTTTATCGTACATGTGATCGATCACTTTTCAATCATCAAGAGGGCTCGAAAAAGACTCATCTGTGTTATTGAAATACGACTCGCTTTGGAAACATATTGAAGAGTCGTTTTCGAGTCTTCTTTTAATCGTGCATGTGATCAATCATTTTCTAATCATGAAGGGGGCTCGAAAAAGACTCGTAAATTAATCTTCTCATAAAACAGTCTTCCAAATATTGGGTGGGTACACACCTGGCTAGCGTAGCGATCACATCCGATGTCTGCTCCATTTTCTCCAATAGTTTAATCCCATGCCACAACTGAGATTCCTGCGCAGAATGCGACAAGCAAATTGCATACTCGATGCTTTCTGTCTTATCCAACACCTGCCAATATGGCAATGCCAATTCGTATGCACCCAGCGTCATTTCAACGCGAGCCAATAATTCCACAGAGACCTTATAATTTGGTTGCACTGATTGAACCGTCTTAAGTAAATCGTGTGCCTCAAGGTACTGCTCGGCAACATAAAAATCAATCGCGTTTACTAACATACCCAGACCGGAGTTCGAATTCAAATCTAATAGACTTTTCGCATATTGCTGTATTGGATTATTCAACGCCGATAAGTATTTTGATGCTTCCTGAGACGTATAATGCTCACAATAGATTTTACAAATCCATTCTAACGCATAAACAGCATCCGGATAAAAGCACAAGACATTGCATGCATACTTAAGACATTTCTCGTATTCCATTCGATTGTATAATAGTTTTAAATATCTCTTATAGGCATTTGTGATAAGCTTTGAGTTTTCTTGATTCTCCGAGGATAAGATTGTCGTCTCCAGAGCCGATTTGTACTGCAAGTAAATTTTCGATTAATTTTTTAAATGCAATACACCACCACCAAAAGTCGAACGCATTGAAATACCAAATCTTCATTCTGACGGTTAACTTCTATGTCATATAATATCCATAGTTTCGCCAAATAGCTCAAGATGATTGATCGCCTTTCTGAATTTTCAGGCACTCCAGCTACTTCGATGCAAAACAAATTGAAGCATTCTTTTGTTAGACTTCTATGCTCAGCGATCTTGAATAGCTTTTCGTAGAATTTCGAATATTTATCGCTTTTGGGAATGCAATTTCAATTTCATTTATAAATTTTCCATCAAACAGATAATGCATACTTACGGCATCAGTCTTAAAAGCTCTTTGTATATACCGGGCAATTCTTCCGTTGGGGCACAATTCGCTAATCCTTGCAGTGCTATCGTTGGTGGATTCGATCCACAATTGTCGATAGCGAGACGAAGATGTTTTGTCGCCTAATCGAACAGATTTGTGGAATGAGATTTAATTGAATAAAATTGGTTATTATAAATGTTGCAATATTTACGTCTGCTTTGCTTATGTTTTGATAAGCCGCTCCCATCAATAAGTGGCACATATAGCTTCGAGGATCAACTTCCAGTAAAGTCTAAACAAGAATGTTAAATCATCATCACATCACATCACATCACATCACATCAGAAGAATATAAAAGATCAAAGAATGAAAAGATTAAAAGAAAACTAAACATGGACGAACGCCACATAAGCCACATAAACATATTACAAAAATTATTTAAATATTGTTCTTTTCTCTATTTGAACTTACATTTCCTTTGTTTATGGCTTCCTGGAATTTCTCCGCCTTAATGTCTTCACGTATTTCTTTCAATAGTGTTTTCGTATCCTTGCTCATGTTCAATTTATTTCATATAATTCCCTTGAGAGAGATTTTGGAAAACAAGCTATCAGTTTTTTTTATTATTTTTTTTTGCAACTTGACGTCAGCTGGTAAGCGATGTACAAAATATGTACCGAGTACTTACTTGAATCTTGAAATTTAATATAATTTGCAAACAAATTAAATAATAAACCCATTGAGAGTGACACCCTACACCTGTCAAAACATCAACAACAACAACAACAAAAAATAGTAGCAATTATTTGTTACTTCTACATTCTGAAAGTATTTAGAAAATTGTAACGAATTGAGTATCAAATATTAAACTACCAGATTTTCGGGTTTTTATTAATTCAAAAGCTATTTGAAAGTGATCCTTCCAGGCGCCTGCAATACAATTTTGACTTGAAGCTAAAGGCGAAACTACATAAACGACGGAAAGGACGGTTTTTGCGGTATACGCGGCAAAGTTGAAAATATTTCAACTTTTTTGGCGTTTGATGCGGAAGAAACGTAGTTGCTTCGATTTAAATACATTTCAATACATTGATTCAACATATATTACTATATGTGGCACTCCCAACAACAACCGAATTAGTGATGCTAGAATGTTTTGAGTACTCACTCAATTTTGTAATTAAGGGATAATATTACCAAACATATTTAAAAATTTTTTAAAATAAAAATCCGCTTTTGGTTTTTACCATTCCAATTTTTAAAAATATTTTAAATCACCTCGGCACTGCGTTTAAATATGACATCAAATTTGAGCTCGATTTTCAAAAACCAGCTGTTTGGAAAAATTCAAAGAAATAATTTTCAAAAAAATGCAGTTTTCGAAATACCACCATACGATAGACAGGACTAAAAGCTTTGGCGTCACAGCGCAGCAATTAGGAGTACGAAACAATCGTTAGAATGGCTCTTTATAGAATCCCTTTTTAAAAAAAAACGATCTAATCAGCTGTCAAATGTACTCACAGCCCTGGGAGTAGACGGTGCTGCCGTATATTTCAATGCTTAAAAAAATACGATATTGAAAATGAAATTTATTTTAAAAAAATTTTAATTTTAATTTTTAAAATTTTTTAAATATGCTTGGTAATATTGGCCCTAAGAATTCTTGCGTTGAAATTTTTTAATGTTTTCTTTTTAGTATACAACCTTTTAGGTTTTTGATGAAAGATTATGCAATACTGTGCCCTTTTCAAGAGAGGAATTCGAAAAATAAGTAGTTTTTGTATTCATTTTAGCATGATTTGTTATAAGTACTTGAGCCATTAGTTTGGTATCGAGCTAGAATTTTTTCTACATCACTGAAAAGTTCATATCAGCTGTTCTGTTTTGTAAACAAACATTCGGTCATATTCGACGTATGAGTGCTCTTCTTTAGCGTTGTTGAAGAACAAAGGGAAAATTTCACTTAAAGATTTTTGATATTATATAAAAACCATATTTTAGTCGAAAAAAATGAGTTTTAACAAAAAATATTTGACGAACACTTTAACATGTATATGAACTATACCAAACATTTTGGTACATGTTACAAGATTTAAAAAGATTTGTTAGACCGGACCCGGAATTTCTCGGGGGCGTGCTACGTTTTTGATTTTGCCATAAGAATGCATGCAACGGGGGCCTACTTCAACTCAACAAGCATAGTTGTTGTAGAGTGCCACATATAGTAATATATGGATTCAATGTATTTATTCAATTTTGTGTGTAACTATCGATTTTTGTAATTATCGATCTGTATGCAAAAATAATTACCAGTTATGTGGTAGATTTATTTAGTTAAAAATTGAATTTATTGCATAAAATATACGCGTTTTCAATTTCATACATTTTTATTTCATTCAAAGATAATATTTCTTAACAGATAATACATCGATATTTCGATGTCTCACAAAAGTGTATCCATTTGTGAGGCCAGCGTATCATTGTATTATTTCATTTGGAAATTATTCCATTTGATACAATTGTATCCAAAATGGCAACGCTGGATCCTTCGTCTCTGTACCAGTGCTGTCGAAATGCTACTATAGTAGTTGTTTTACTACTTTTTGTCTAGCGTACTCCTATACTATTCCTTTCATTAACGTACTACTATTTTGTTGTTAAAACAATTTTGTTACAGTAGTTTCGCTATATAAGAAAGTCGATTTTGCCAAGAAATTTCATTATTATATCCGGTTTTTTTTTATATAAGAACCCGTTTATAAGAAAATTCTTTCTTATATAAAGCTGGTCTCCAGATCGGTAAGGAATGGCAGCAGAAATTTTATATTTTTTTCTCCGAGGAAAAAAGGTAGTACTACAGAACTTTTTCAGTGCAACAGAGGCAATCTGTCATATGTCACATGTGTCAAAAAAGTGAAACGAAACACAGAAATTCAAAAGGCGCGATTATAAACGTTCAGAATAAAAAGCGCGCAAATTCTTCTACTCTCTTTAACAAGCGATATTAATTCGCGTTTATTCTCGTTTGAGAAATTTATTAAGCGTTTTTGGTTTTTTTTGGGGTTTTTCTCCATGTTTTTTGAAAAAACCCGAAAAATGGATGCACTATTTCTATACAATCACAACTGACCTACCTCACTTGTCAAAATTTCTCCAAGAAACAATTCATTTGCAATTATTTCTGCTGATAGCCTGGGTTACCGTGCACAATTTATGTCAAAAAATCGTATTAAAATATGTACTACTTTTTTGCCGAACTGGGGACTGCATGCAGAAAATTTCTTGAAGAAATATTTCTTAAGCATTTCTTTGGCTTTTTTTTATATGGAGTTTTTCATTCCTTGGGGAACTGGAGACCAGCCTATAGAAAAAACCGTTTATAATAAATTTTTTTTCTTATATAAACCACCGATATTTGAAAATAGGGGTGTTCGATTTTTGATAAATAACCAAGTTTCTTATAGAAAAATATTTCCATACAAAAATAGTTTTTAGTTTTGGTAAACAGTTTCTTAAAAGTGGGTTTTTCTTATATACGAGTTTCTTATATACAAACATTTTTGTACAGAGCTTAATATAAATAGACTTGGTGCCCTGAGATTACTTTCTTAAAAGCGCATTTTTCTTATATACGAGTTTCTCATATAGCGAAACTACTGTATAGCTTCTTTGTGCGGTGAAAATGAACTGTCTGGCAGGCCTACGAAAAGTTTTTTTATTCGCATACGCTTATCTGTTTTTAGGATTCACAAAAACCAAAACTAGGCCATTCCCTTAAATGTGAAAAGATTGGAAAAAGCGAAAAAGTGTAAAATTTTTCATATAAAATTTCATTCATTTATTTTTTAGCCTTCTTGATTTACGAGTTTTCGATGTTCGATGTCGAAGGAAAACACCTAACTAGTAGTTTTTTTTTTCTTTTATTAGGTCTGTTCGCGTACTGCACGAAATTGCCCAATTTTCATACAGTTTTCAAAAAAAATCGGCAGTTTCGTGCAGTACGGGAACAGACCTATTATTGAAAATCTATATTTGTTTTATTTCTCCGTTTATTTAAAAAAAAAAAACTACCATTTTAAATGTATTTTGGTACTTTCTAAGAAACAAAAACGACAGCACTGGTCCGATCAGATAATTTGGTCCGATCAGATTAGTTCATCTTCAACTTTCGAGTCGTACGTACGATCGTAGGAAGAGTAAGTCCAAGTGCGTTTTTATCCTAGTCGGCTCACAAGTAACGAAAAACAGAAAAAGAAATTCCAAAGAAAACAAATACACCGAGAATTGCTCAAATTCTGCCCTGCCGCTAAATAAAATAAAACCAACAAAAGCGCAAGAGTCACGATTTTTTGTTTGTTTTGTTGCGTATTTTCTGCTTTTGGATCTTGTCAACGAAATTAGACTAGAATACGAGAGACGACAATAAAAACAACACGAAGGCAACGAGTTCTGGAAATTGGAATCTTCAAACAGCTTTAAGAATCAATAAAAGAAAAAAAAAAAAAAAAAAAAGATGGCACAGTAAGTGTGAACGGATAAAAGTGAATCAGTTCGAATGGAGAAATGCGTTTTACGTTTCGGTGACAGTATATGGTCTTGATGCTCCATCGCTGGATAAATGTTGATACTATTGTAAATCAAGTTTTGAGCGACTTTAAAGTTGATTCCTGCATTCGCATCAGATCGTATGCTACATATAAATACTATTTCGGGGAACAATTTTACTTAATTATGGCTATGAGAAAATACAGTGAACTCTTGAAAACTCGAACACGAACTGATTATAAACTAGGCCTATTCCAGTTAATCAATTATTTGAGTCTTAGAATGGAGTCAATGGAGATAAATTCTTTGGTTCAAGTTATCAAACGAGTATGTTCGTTGTTTTGGAGAGTTCACTGTATAGTTATAATCCAAGAATTACCGATCACATGGATCGCAATGACGTCATCCAAGTAAAGTTAGCCCCCTGAACCTCTGTATGTATTGTAATTTGATTCTTATTTTTTCTAAAATTATTATTGGATGCACAATCGCGTTGCCGCGATCCTTGACCTTCTTCAATAATCACACAACAGACACACACACCTGACATACAATTAAACCCAACCGGTAAATAAACAATGATAGTAGTAATTATTTCGTGTGTACGGAAAGTAGAGAGAGCATTTCGAAATTATTTCAAATCTTTGACAATAATAAAAAAAAAAACAAGTAAGGGTGTTATAGTCAGGCGAGCCTGACAATAGAATACCCGACACAGACACATAATTTTTAATATCAAGAGGTGTTTAAGGCCATAAGGAGCCCCATATACCGACTTTTGTTAAATTTCTAAATGAAAACCGCCCTTTTGCCACGCCCACTCTTCAAACTTTTTTTGGAATTCTAATCGGACCCTTACATTTACGCTCAAATTCTAAGTTTCATTGAAATATTTCAATAAAGTCTGATTTTGAGGCATTTTTGGGATTTTTGTGACAGACCCTAGTACTAGAGGTACCCTTAATAATGGTCCGATCGAAAAATTTTTTGGGAAGGACGTTACTGGCTATCAAGGAAGTAAACGTGCCAATTTTCGTTCAAGTCCCATAGGCGTTTCGGGAGTAGGAGACAATTTTCGAAAAACGCCCTTCTGCCACGCCCACTTTTTCTAATTTTTGTAAATCACATTAATTGGCCTAAAATATGTTCAAATGCCAAATTTCATCAAAATATCTTGAAAAACTCCGATTTTAGAGCAGTTTTTGTGATCTTCATAACAGACCCTAGTACTGGAGGTACCCCTAAAAATGGTCCGATCGGGTCCATTCTCGAACTTGTTCTTACTCATGTCCCCGTGAGTACGCATACCAAACTTTGTCAAGATAGCTCAACTCCTTCGATAAGATAACTGTATACAGACAGACAGACAGACGGACGCGACAAGACGGACATGTCTAAATCGAATCTCCTGGTGACGCTGATCATTTCTATATATATTTTGTATGGTCTATCTCGACTGGTTCTGGGTGTTACACACAACCACACAAACGCAATATACCCTCGACACAGAGTGTGTCGGGTATAAAAATCAAAATTTTTTTAAATACTTAGTTTAAAGATGGACTGGATATTCCAGTCCAAGACCTATAATCTGCATTAATTTGTCATAAATCTCTCGACGAGTCTGTAACTTGAAATTTTTGGAGAAACAAGAAATTCCTTCACGCGGGATGATAAAACGCACAGTGCGTTATTTACACACAATCTTGGAATTAAGGCGATTTACTGATGTTAGCTCTCCCTATAAGTTGGGTAGGTTGTAGGTATGTGAAAATACTTGCAAAACATGTGAAAACTATATTTTCCATTTAAAATAGGTACATACAAAGAGGGCCATTGTGAATACCCGGCCATGCATGGTTTTTTTTTTTTTTCTTTCTTATTTTGTCAATGAACCTTCGTTCATGTTCGCAGTCCAAATGAAAGTTAATATGATTTCTAAGTCAATCTCCACGGAGCTTTCTCACTTTCAAAAATAATCAATTGTATGGAAATTAAGTACCAAAAAATTATTTATCTCAGAGAGTCTTCGTTCAATGAAAGTCTACAGATTCTTAATTGTTTTTTTTATACCCGACACACTCTGTGTCGAGGGTATATTGCGTTTGTGTGGTTGTGTGTAACACCCAGAACCAGTCGAGATAGACCATACAAAATATATATAGAAATGATCAGCGTCACCAGGAGATTCGATTTAGACATGTCCGTCCGTCTCTGTCGTCTGTCCGTCTGTCGTTCGTTTGTATACAGTTATCTTATCGAAGGAGTTGAGCTATCTGACAAAATTTGGTATGCGTGCTCACGGCACATGAGTAAGAACAAGTTCGAGAATGGACCCGATCGGACCATTTTTAGGGGTACCTCCAGTACTAGGGTCTGTTATGAAATCACAAAAACTGCTCTAAAATCGAAGTTTATCAAAATATTTTGATGAAATTTGATATTTGAACATGTTTCAAGGCAAGTAATACGATTTCCAAAAATTTTAAAAGTGGGCGTGGCAGAGGTTGTTTTTCAAAAATTGTCCCCTATACCCGAAATTCAAATGGGACTTGAACGAAATTTGGCACTTGTGCTTCCTTTGTAGCCATTAACATCCTTTCAAAAAAATTTCCTTGATCGGTCCATTATTAAGGGTACCTCCAGTACTAGGGTCTGTCACAAAAATCCAAAAACTGCCTCAAAATCGGACTTTTTCGAAATATTTCAATGAAACTTAGAATTTGAGCGTATATTTAAGCCTCCGTTTGGAATTCAAAAAAATTGGAAAAGTGGGCGTGGCAAACGGGCAGTTTTCATAAAGAAATTCAACAAAAGTCGTTATATGGGGCCCCTAAAGGCCTTAAAAACTTCTTGAATATTCTTTCTTAGTGGTCCTGTTTTTTGGGCGTGGTTCAAAAATTATTTAAACATGTGTGTCTGTGTCGGGTATTTTATTGTCAGGCTCGCCTGACTATAACACCCTTACTTGTTTTTTTTTATTTTTTTTTTATTTTTTTATTCAACGCCATTAGAAACAACTGAATGTGTTGGTATCAATTAAAAATTTCAGTAAAGCTTCCGCGAAATTCCTTAGATTTCCAACATCTATTTTAGGCCTTTTATATGACAAATTCATGGAAGAGAAATGACAAAATTGTTGAATTATAATTGTTTTTAATGATTTATTTATATACTTCAAGGATCGTAGTCTTCAACTCGTTTAAGAACTTCGAAATTTAAAATTTTGAAATATACCTATATATTTTTAGTCTCCATGCTAGCTTAACTCAATCAAATACCTTTGCAATTTGAATTTTTCAAAAATTTTCATATAAAACTAATAAACCTGGTTTAGAAGCCCAAAATCCAACATTGCGAGAGACCGATGCGAGAGTGCGTGACGTCACGAAAAATTTTGAGTGACGCATTTCAATCTCCAATGAGAGTTTTGCGTCACGCAGATGAAATCATAATATCGCTTCTAGTAATGCAATATTTGAACCAAGTACCAATCTAACGAGTACCGAGTACGCATAAAAATTATACGCTTTCACTTGAATTTAAATTTTAATTCAAAATTTTCAAACATTTTCAAAAAATTTTCAAAATGAACCAAAGCTCGCGAAATATTTTAAAAGCTCTTTTTCACGGAACAGTGAACATTTTTTTTTTATTAGTTTAAACGAGTACCCAATAGCGAGTACTCAAAAAATAGCTACATCATTAACCCCTGTCAAATTGCCTCGCAACGAGAAATATTCAATTTTTCAAAATTTTCTCGCTACGAGGTCTCGCAGTGCGATACATTGGAGCTTGAACCATATGATTGAATGTATTGAAATTTGTGTCCGTCTCGTCTCGCGCTCTCGCATCGGGCTCTCGCAATGTTGGATTTTGGGCTAGACTCTCCTGAAGGCTATCATTTGTAACTTTAAACCTTCAAAATGTTTAAAGACTATGATCCTAAATAGTAAAATTGAAAGTGCATTTCCATTACAAAATGAGTAGACTCAATAATTTGACTTTAACTCCAAGTAAAGGTACTTCTCCTGCAATTGCGTGAGCAATTTTGAAAAAGCATTATTAGCGCTCATAATTTGCGAGACGATCTGATCGATCCAAGAAATAAGAAATAATTTTTTTTATAAAGACACAAAAACATGTCATAAACGAAGCTTATGTCGTTTCGTGTTTCGACGATGTAAACTGAGGGAAAAAATAATAAAAAAAAAAATTCGAATATAATTGGATAATGTAGATATGACATAGAAAAACGTTACACAGCCCGACGACCGTTTGACCAATCAATCAATCGCATTTCTTAGCACGAGATTCAATTACGCCCAAGTGTCATGCACCTTTACTGAGCGAAGAGATGACAGTAGACAGCGGGAAGCAGAAAGAGAACAACTGCGCCAAACTAACCAGTTGCATAAAATGTTCGATGACAAAAGCGATTCACATCGATTTCAAGCGACGTTACATTTTGCCGATGATACCATGAAGGCGGTTATCACGCCACATCAGTGATGCCAGATTTTATCGATAAAAAAACCCTCATATATTGGAAAAAAAACCCATTTTTCCCCATTTTCAAAAAATAAAAACCCACGAAAAAACCCAGAATGATTTTTTTGAAAATATGGGCGTACACGATTTCAAAATTGAACATTGGATTTAAACGCAATATTTCAATATTTTAATATTTTAATAAAAGTATCAAGAAAATAACAAAAAAAAAAATGTAACTTAAAATTGTAGTAGTAAATGTACCTTAAATGTAGTGCATAAATTTCGATATAAAAATTACCCATATTTTCCCCATGTCACGTTTTTTGAGTGAAAAAACCCAAAATATGGGGAAAAACCCACAATCTGGCATCACTGCGCCACATTATTGTATTTGCATCGATTTTCTGATGAGTTCCCCCGATAATTACACATTTTCCGAAGATACGATTTCGAAGACGGTGAAATTATACGGCGATTGGAAAGGTTCGAAACTTGGATTTTTGAAATACCAGATGCTATGGGGCGAAATTTTTTTGTCTTGAAGCATACAATAACGACGGTTAAAAAATAGAGTCGACGATGACTTCGACTTTCGTAATAAGGGGGAATATTTTTATTTATTTTTAAAAACGAACTACAGTAGCTTCGCTATATAAGAAACTCGTATATAAGAAAAACCCGCTTTTAAGGGATCCTGCATTCAAGTCCATTTTTTAAGACCTTTAAAAAATGTTTGTAATAAGAAAACCGCCAGATAATTCAAAACATAATAATTTTTTGTATTACGAAAGGTTCAAAGTTATATAAAGAAAAGTTTTTTGCTCGATAGTGGCTGTTAAAAAGTAATGAGACTTCAAAGTTGTGTGAAAAAAAAGGTGCCACGATTCGGGTCTCGGTCGAAATGAAAAAAAAACGTTATAATCATATAGATGATTTCTCGGGTGAACCTCAAGTAAATTTGTGATTTTTTTTGACAAAACGGGCCATTCATAAAAAAAATTAATTCCGGTTTTTATATTGTAGTTAGTGTAAAAATGAAATTTGGCAAAATCACTTTAAATTATGGTAGACGTACACCTAATGGTAACTATTCTGTATCGAATCCAAATTGTTCCCTGAAAATCGTCAGTTGAATGAAAATCATAGGCCGCAGTTTGAACAAAGTGGTTTAAGATAAAACGCGTTAAATCTTTTATACACGCAAAATTACTCGTTTTTAGCGCAGATCTTGCTCGACAATGAAGGCTATATCCTCTAAACTAGTTCGATTTCAAAAAATCCTTTTATGGATATTCACACTACCCAAAAGATGAATCAATGCTTTGAAAAAACAAAAAAAGTATTAGCAAAGTTGCTCATGAGAAGACCCCCTTTAATAAGGAATCTCAGGGCACCAAGTCCATTTATATCCAGCTCTGTACAAAAATCGCTGCATTAAGACATTTGGTCATTAAAAGCGCTTATTTAGCAAAACCAAAAACTCTTTTTTATGAACATTTGATAAAGAAAACTTATATTTATCAAAAATTTAACATCCCTATTTTCAAATATCGGTAGTTTAAATAAGAAAAAATTTTCTTATAAACGGGTTTTTTTTTTCATAAGAAAAAATTTTCTTATAAACGGGTTCTTATATAAGAAAAATACCGGATATAAGAATTAAATTTCTTGGCAAAATCGACTTTCTTATATAGCGAAACTATTGTAACTCACTTCGTATCTGAATTTAACCCAAATGATTCCCCTAAGAAATCGAAGAAAAGAAAAAAAACTTAAAATTTTAACAAAGTCTTTATAAAACGCTCTAACATAATGTGTTAACGTCTTTTATTTAAGCAAGTTCACGAATGCTATTTTTATCTTCTTTTTTAATTTATGCAAATTCGTAGAAAGTTTTAGGGTAACGATTTTTTTTTTTTTTTTTTTTTTTTTTTTTACTACAAAAGAGATGTCCGAATGCTTTGCACAAAGACGCTCCACGATATTAGCAATTAAGTACGACTTTGAATTTCTGTAAACTCTTTTGAAAATTCAACGTAAAGTTTTTCCATCCACTTATGTTACAATATCGCTCAGTTGCCACAGGGGTTTGTGTCCCGATTAAAGCGTACTTATTTTTCTCAGCTCAGATTTTGATCGCGTGGCAAATGAGCAAAATTTTTAATGCAGAACTCTGGTCTGACTCGAGTTTATACGATTAACCAACATAACTTAACATAAAATAATTGACGGGATGATTAAATCACCCTTTAAAAAAAAAACATTCATATCAGATAGCTTCATACACACATACATTGTGCAACAAAAATTTTGCTCTAAGCATCTTTTGATGTACTGAAAGTGCTTCAACCGACAGCATCGTTATTAATCATTAAGTTAATGGACTCAAAAACAAAAAAAAAAAACCTTAAATATGTTCCACTCTATTAAGAAAAAATCTTGTTCCACCGTATACAGTAGTTTCGCTATATAAGAAAGTCGATTTTGCCGAGAAATTTCATTATTATATCCGGTTTTTTCTTATATAAGAACCTGTTTATAAGGAAAATCTTTCATATAAAAAAAAACCCGTTTATACGAAAATTTTTTCTTATATAAACCACCGATATTTGAAAATAGGGATGTTAAATTCTTGATAAAAAACCAAATTTCTTATATAAAAATTTTTTCCATAACAAAAATAGTTTTTGGTTTTGGTAAACAGTTTCTTAAAAGCGGGTTTTTCTTATATACGAGTTTCTTATACAGGGTGTTCCGTAGCTGAGTGCTTTTCTCTATAGGGTTGATAGAGAAGGTCATTGTGAACAAAAAATCGTATGGGAGGAGGGGGGGGGGGGGGGGGCAGGGGGAGGGTCCAAAATGCACCCCTGAAAAGTTATAAGGGAGCGAAAGAAATTTGCAGTTGTTTCAGAAAAAAAATTTTCACGCCTAAACGTTTAAATGCAAGATAAAAATTTTAATGCAGTTCGACAGAGAATTTTCAGACCTTTCTAGGCGTATAAAATAGTCGTACACTTTATTGAAACTTCAAGGATATTTGAGCCTTCAAAGTCAAAATTTTAAATTTTTTTAAACATTTTTTGACTTTGAGATCCATTTTGGTATGAAAAGTCTCCAATTAATAGCCAAATTTTTTATTTTATTCAAAATGCTCAATCGATTTCCTTTAATTTGGTACCCCATATGTCTAATAAATTTTTTGAAAATAAGATGAGAAAATTAAATATCTAAATGAACTTATTTGTTTTGCTGTATCAAATCTGATAAGTTCGACTTCATTGATTCATTGATTGATTTTTGTACAGAGCTTAATATAAATGGACTTGGTGCCCTGAGATTCCTTTCTTAACCCTTTGAGACCCAGAAACATTTTTTAATCCTATTTCCACAAAAGTGAAGATTTTGATGAAATCCTTTTTTATTTCAGCTATTTTTATTATGAGAAATTAAAAACATTTTTTTTTTTTAAGGACCTAACACAACTGTGTTGTTTGGGTGCAATGGTTCAAATTAAATTAATTTGAAAGCACATCGCACAATCGCTTAAGATGGGTCTCAAAGGGTTAAAAGCGGGGTTTTCTTATATACGAGTTTCTTATATAGCGAAACTACTGTAGTGTAAAAATTATATGTCAAGTGTCACATCTTTCTATGCCTAAAGCTATCTATGACGTAGTACAATCCGATGGCAAAATCGACTCACCGCCATCGTCCCATTTCATGTAAATTTATCGAATATGCCTTTTCATGCTTAGTTGAGAAATCAGTAACCATACCATATTATACCATACCATACTATTATCGAAAAGAAAAACGCTCACTTTTTTTTATTTATTTTTTGAAATATCGAAAAATATTTCTCTCGTCTACGAATAGGTTTATATATAGATATACATATGTTTTTACTAAGTTAGCAATATGGCCTTGGGAAAGAAGCACGTCTTGACGCCAACGTCTATCTATAGTGGCACAACGCACGCACCTACCTTTAGCGTAAAAGTTTTATGTATTTTCCTACGCTCATCTTCAAATGTCTTAAACCGAAAGCCAATATTTAAATGAATATCAGTTCGTTCGAAATTAAATTTAGTCCGGCGACATACATACATACATACATACAAAATCTTCGGCCATAGTCCAATGCGTTTTCGACTTTAAGCTGCATAGAGCGAGCATTTATATTTTGGACCAAAAAGTTTGGATTTTATGTGCTTTTTTTTTTATGAGATGCGCGAGATGATCTTATGATGAAACTCTTAAATGATTTACAAATTTTCTGCCAAATTTGAACTTGAAATCGAAGTACGACAGAATATCGTTCAAGGCAACCCTGTTTAATGAGGAGCTTTTCGATTCGAAACATGTACGAAGGCGCATTTCTATTGTAGACGCTACGATTGCTTTTTATACCCAGCGTAAGCGGGGTATATTAGTTTTGTGCAAATCTTGTAACAGGGAGAATTAAGCTCCGGAGATTAGAAAAATTATATAGAAATGATCAGGATCAAAACTGAATCGATTTAGACATGTCCGTCTGTCCGTCTGTCCGTGCCGTCTCTGTGAGTCGGATCTCCTCCGAAACGGCTGGACCAATCAAGTCGAAATTTGGCACACAGGTATAATCGGGATCCGAGTATGATCCTAAGTAAAAATGGGAGACATCCGCACTGCCACGCCCACAAATGAATATAATGTGTTTTCAGTAAAATGCTTGTAACTTGCGAACCACTCAACAAATTCCATTGATATTTGGTGTACTGGTAAACTACGAAAAGGGACATATCCTGCAAAAAATGGAGCGCCGCTTCCTCGAGCCGAGCCCACAAATAAGCAAAAATAATGGCTTATCGTAACTTGTGAAGTAAAAGGCGTAGAAGCTTCAAATTCGCAACATAGGTTCACCAAGGCGAATGAAAGGTGTCTGAAAAAATTTATGCGTGCCCGCCCACTGCCACGCCCACAAATGAAGATTTTTCGTAACTTCCGAAGTAAAAGGCGTAGAAGCTTCAAATTCGCAACATAGGTTCACCAAGGCGAATGAAAGGTGTAGGGAAATAATTTATGTGGCCCTCCCACTGCCACGCCCACAAATAGAGAAGCAAAACATAGTGCGCTCATAATGTCGGGACGCTGGGTATTTCAAAGTCGGGCTTGACCGACTTTAGCTTTCTTACTTGTTCATTCTTGCATTACACTTCGTTTGATTTTCAATACAAATAAAACATCATTGAATGTCATTATGAAAGAGCAAAACAATGTCTTAGACATAAAGAGAAATGTAATTTAAAAAAAAAAAAAAGAGAGAAAGTTTGCTTGCGATCATGTTGCATCAATACTGTGTTGCCGAAGATGTTACCCATGCGAAGAGTTCAGCTCAGTCATTGACTTTGCCATGCACTTGAAAAAATCACACGCACGCACGCACACACTCGCTTAATTCCAACAACAATTAATGTCTTTCTTTTTTTCTACTCTTCGTTCCAAATGCGCATTCAGTCCGATCTCCTCGCCAATACGAGATTTCTACAGTGGTCGTAATGTATTCATTACCGGAGCAACTGGTTACGTTGGTGTTACATTAGTCGAGAAACTATTGCGCGATATACCGAACATAGGCACAATCTATGTGTTGATGAGAGCTAAGACCGGTAAATCGGTGAAGGAACGTCTCGAGGAGTTAAAGAAGAATTCCGCATTCACGCGATTCAGAGAACTTGAATTGGAAGAACGATTTTCGAAAATCGTCCCGATCGAAGGCGATGTCGGTTTGGAGCAATTGGGCATCTCGCAGAGCGATCGTCAAATATTGATCGATAATGTTCATGTGGTATTCCATTCGGCGGCTACTCTGGATTTCTTTCAAACGCTCAAAGAGACGACGAACATCAATTTGCGCGGAACGCGACGAGTTGTGGAGCTGTGCAAGCAGCTAAGAAAATTGGAGGTCAGTCAGCAAACTATAATCAATTGAAAAATATTAATTGTTTTTTTTTTTTTAGGCATTGGTTCACGTTTCAAGTGCTTATGTTAATTCATATATGACCGATGTCGATGAGAAACTTTATCCTGCTCCTGATAATCCCGAAAAGATCATTCAACTCGCCGAAACATTAAGCGATGAAGCGCTCAAGGAACTGGAACCGAAGTTAGTACGCAGACACTGGAAAATTAGTTAAAATTTATTTTAATGATTTTTTTTTTTTTTTTTTTTAAAAAAGGCTGCTCAAGGACCATCCAAACACGTATACCTTTACAAAGCATCTTGCTGAACATGAGGTAGCGAATGTTGCATCACAATTTCCCTGTGGCATCGTACGTCCAAGCATGAGTAAGTAGCAGCTATAATTTTGTCATTCGACATATTGGTAAAGAGCTTTTCATATATAACTAAATATATATGTCACTCAGGAGCCGTTTCCATTTTGGCTCTTTTCAACACGGTCTTGGGAACCCACCACAGTCTTGGGTGCCCACCAAAATGAGCATTTTTCACTTAGGTACTCACCAAAAGTATTTCTCTCTCGCTCTTTTTTTTTGCCTGCCGAGTAACATCTCTTTCTAACTGGCGCGATACGTCCCGCGCAATATCTATGAGAGTGACATATATGTATATGGTTATATGTGGAGCTCTCGCATGTAATGCAATTCCCCATAAGAGAAACTCTTTAGCTTTATTGTCGTTTATATTTTCCACTATAATAAAATAAATTTAATTCAGTCACTGCTGCTTGGAAGGAACCGATTCCAGGATGGACAATTTCTAAGAACGGTCCACAAGGATTCTTTATGGGTGCCTCCAAAGGCATTCTACGTCGTTTGCCTTTAGATCCTACTGTTATTATGGACTACATACCCGTCGATGTTGTGGTGAACGCTATCATTACAACAGGCTATTATGTCCATTTGCTAAAGTAAGTACATACATACGTGCGTGGAACTATTTCCATAAAGATACCCCGCATATAAAACCACCGGAATGTGGCTTTCACTCTATTGACCTTTTCGGCAAATCAGATCAGACAATATGTTTCGTATTAGCCCGAACTCACAAAAGCAAACGGAGTTGTGTTCGATCCGGTTTATACCATATATCGCACCCCGGCAACTAAAGAGACACAACTCAAAATTTCTCATTTTTCAGAAAATGCAAAAAACAAAATGCGTCGGCAGTGTCAATCAAAGGAAGAAGAAAGGCATTACGGCTTTTTTCGGCCTTTTATAATAGGAAACACGGAATGGAATTTTTCCTGCAGGTAGACAGGTGACTAAGGAACAAGATTCATAGCATAACTCGAAAACCTTAAATTTTGAGTTGTGTCACTTTAGTTGCCAGGGTGCGATATATATGAGCACCAGAGACATTTTCAACCATTCCGCGTGATTATGTATACATATATATGTATGTATTTTTACGCAAAATACATTATCTTCGTTATAGTAGGTCAAAAATCGTTTGATAATTAATTTAGCATTCATAATTTGGGTAAAAAAAATTTCAAAATACCCAAAATAGAAATAGAAAACTATATGAAGGAATTTAAATTTGCAAAAAAAGAGTTGATAAAAATCATAAAAGCCAAAACAACGATGAAGAAAAAAATAATTTATCAAACAGGATCTGTGTATATTACCTAAGACCGGTTTGCAGTGGCGTGTCCAGAGAAAGAGTGCTTTTATAGCGCTTATATTAAACAATTATAAGACATTAATCCAAAAAAATTTGGGGGGGCAAGAAGAAGTTTAGAGAGTTTTGGACCAAAAACCCAAAGAATTTTTACGCTAACAGTTTTTAAAAATACTGATTGCAACTAGTCTAGTTTGGGTCTAGTTCCAAACTGGTCCAAAAAGGACTAGTTGTAATAAATTTTTTTGAAAGAGTTCTAGTACCTAAATTCTTAGAATTTTTCACTTATTCTATATAAAAAAATTTTCATCGAAATCGGACGTCATGAAATTTTTGGGATTTTATGGGTTTTTGGTCCAAAACTCTATAAACTTCTTCTTGCACCCCAGCCCAGAGCAGAACAAATCGCTTGGGGCTCGTCGGCGATTATGGGCTGTAGCTTTTTTAATACTTGAAATCTCGGTCTGATTTTTTTTACAGCATATTCGAAATATGAAAGAAAAAAAAATGAAAGAAAAAAAATGAAAGAAAAAAATACAAAAAAAATCGATTAACCTTCATAGAAAATATAAAGTGTATGGGAAAGTTTTGATACTTCGAGAGGTTATCCTTACGAAGATCTTTAACGGCAACAGTATCAAATGGGCCGAATTAAATTTTAAAACAGAATTCCCTTTGATTTTTTATGAAACAATGAACGAATCATTGAACAGTGCTTGTCCAAGCGAATTTGCTAGAAAATTTAAATAAAATCACCACATTCCGAAAACTTGCATGAGCAAACAATTAAATAATTATTGTTGAAAGTGAAAAAAAAAAAAAAAAAAAAAAATCAAAAGAAAAATTTGACTCAAACGGGGATTCGAACCTTCGCTTCGAAACTATGCTAAAAACGAAAATTTACTACAGCTGAGACACTCACGCCACACGGTCTAAGGTCGGCGCTGTGTTTTAACGTCAATATAAAGACACATTCAGAATGCCACTATGAATATCACCTTTTTGTAGACCATTGTAGCCAAGTAAGTCAAACTTCTTCTTCAGCCGAACACGTTGAGCGGTTGAATATTGTATCGATTGCAAGAATTCTCTCAGCTCTGACGTGAGTTCGATTCTGATCAGAGACGCGCGCGCGTGATCGATCGATCGAAGTGAAATTGTGTTGTGAAAGAATAAAAAAAACAAAACGCCTCCTCTCCTTTGGCCGAAGAATTTCATATACCTCGAATTTTTCGTAAATGCATTGGTTGGCATATTATTAAGTTACACTCTGGGTTATGCCTTCGGTGCCCCCAACGGTTTTAAGTCCGCGGGTTTTAAACCTACTATCCTCAAACCCAGTTACAATTTTCTTTTTAATAATAATAAAATACATTTGCTTTATTTTTCGTTTTATAGAAACATTTAAAGAAATGAAAGAATTTTTTTCTTGCAGAGTTCAGAATGGTGGACAGCCAGATAATCTTCAAATATTCCATTTAACTTCGAGTACTTACAAGCCATTCCGTTTCGAATTTCTTATCAATAAGATCAATTCATTTTTGCACGAGTATCCTTTGGTGTCTGCCGTTTGGTAAATATTTCATTTTCAATCGAGAGAATTATTGTGTTTTTCTAAATGAATTTTTTTTTTTTAGGTATCCCCATTTAAAGTTAGTGAAGAGCTTGTTCCTGTTTCGCTTGGGCGCTATTTTATTCCACTTCATACCTGGCTATATACTCGATGCATTTATAAAATTAAGAGGCGGAAGACCAATGTAATTATAAAAAATTGCGAATGGTCGTACAGTAGTTTCGCTATATAAAAAAACTCGTATATAAGAAAAACCAGCCTTTAAGAAACTGTTTACTTAAACCAAAAACTCTTTTTGTATGGAAAAAATTTTTATATAAGAAACTTGATTTTTATTAATAATTTAACACCCATATTTTCAAATATCGGTAGTTTATATAAGAAAAAATTTTCTTATAAACGGTTTTTTTTTTCATAAGAAAGAATTTTCTTATAAACGGGTTCTTATATAAGAAAAAACCGGATATAAGAATGAAATTTCTTGGCAAAATCGACTTTCTTATATAGCGAAACTACTGTATATAGATACATACATATATTTATTTCAAAGGGTTAACGGAAAATTGAAAAAAAATTTTTCCAGCTTAATACGATTGCATAAAAATGTCTGGAATTCCTTAAACACTTTGGAGCGTTTCATCTTCACCGAATGGCATTATGATAATAAACGCACCGTAGCGTTATCGAAGAGTATGAACACTCTGGACAAGCAAACATTCTTTATAGACATTGCGGATTTGGTTTGGGACGAGTATTTCTTGAACACAATTATGGGTGTTCGTCAGTTCTTGAGCAAAGAATCGCCACGCTCCCTTGAAACAGCCCGAAGAAAGGACAAAATGTAAATGAACAAATTTCCATGATTTCTTCCGAGCCGAGTTTTTAATATATATATTTTTTTTTTTTATTTCCAGTCTTTTGGGTCTACATGTCGCCTTACAGTTGGCCTTCTATTTAGGTATTTGGAAGCTCTTCATTGTGCTCTTTGGACTTTCAAATGCCAAGGCAGCACTTTTACTTCCGGTCGTGTATGTTTTACTTGGCATGGTTTGAAATATTCAAACTCCTCTTATTGTTTTCTTTATATACCTATATACATATATGAACTCTTTTTTATTTTGAAAAAGGTATGGTATAACAAATCGTAAAGGTTACTTATCACAAAGTTAAGAAATAAAGACTTAATACTTAAAAAAAAAAAAATCAGTCTTCATCGTTCGTTGTGCTTTTCTTTTGTGTTGTTATTTGTTGGACAATCTCCTTGTGCCGGTCCTCGGCCCGCTTTTGTCTAAAAGTACGTTTGCCACGATACTGCTGCGGTTTCTTGGAACGTCTGTTTTCCGTAAATTTCTTCAATTCCGATTCCATATCCAGAGAATCAGGAATATGGATTTGCCGTATCATACGTGAGCGTACCATAAACTCCTCAAATGGATACTGCTGGCCACTGCGGTCGATGTAAACAACGTAACTCAAATTGATATTCATAAATCCATCGGAATTTTCCACTACGCCGGCAACAGACGCCTCATTCAGCAAGTCAATTAGCACTGCATGTCCTTCTAGAACAACTGGAACGGCGCTCAGTGTGTTGTTAACCAAATATTTTTCTTTATTGCTAAACCGGAACATTTCTTCAAAATTCAAGCGCTATTAATTACAATCTGCTTGCGGAACATTTGTTTTTATATCGAAGTGCCGGGTCAGACATAGAAGTAAATACAAAAAAGCATGGGAAGAAAAGAGACGGCTGCTTATTCAAATATTTTGCTAACAATTTTTGCTTCGCATAAAACGTACTTATAACCTAGATTTTGCTGCGATGCTCGACTTATAATCAAGATTTTGCTTCGGTGCTAGACTTATAACATAGATTTGGAAATGATAAATTGTTTTGATTTGATACTTGTTGGGTAGTAAAGTTTTTCTAATTAGGGGTAAGTCAAGTAAAATTATATGTTTAATTAAGCTTATTTATCTTATATTTCTAGGCGGTGGCACCTAATGGATCCTAATGTGAACTTGTGCGCGGCGAAATCGACCCAGCAAAGAATAAGGCAAAAATAAAAAATATAAGAAACGAGCATACTGTCGGGCGCGAAAGTAAATGCTAAGGCAGCCCTGCACGAATTGATTGAGGACAATAAGTGTGTGTGTGTGTGTGCAAACTGCAATTCATAATATGACCCGGCTTATGTGTAGTGAATGCATTATGTTCGCGAGTGCTTTTGCTCCTAACGGCTCGTAAGGATTTACCGATTTATCGATGTTCTTAAATGTTGAAAGCTCTCCAAATATCCTGATTATAATGTAAGTAATTATTATCCTCCTATATATATTATCCATTTAAGTTGCTATTTTGTCCTTGATCCCAATGTCAAAATGTCCTGGCTCTCTCAATTATTATTTCCTTTAATCGATCGAAAAGATCACTCCACCCTAAGCCCTTATTCGAGTTTTTTCGTTAATTGAATTTCCTGTTCGCCTCATCGAACTTTTTAAACATTTTGTGATCGTTCACTTTAAGCAGCCACCACTGCAATGCCATGGAATTTTTAATTAACGAATAAACTCCATTTTTTTGTCTTGACACAGTAACAACAAGAACCTCTCCCGCCATCCGAACATGAATTTCGCATCATTTCGTTATCATCTCAAATTTACTCAAGTTGCAGGTTTGCTCCCCAAGCTCGCCAAGCTCCCAAAGATAACCAAGAATGTTATTAAAAATTCCTCTTCAAAGATTATCGCTCATGTTTTCGTGATTCGCCATCAGGGTTTTTAGTGACACATCATCAAAAATGCAATAATTCACACAATAACTGATTATAGACATATAGATAAATAGACAAAAAAAAAAAAAAATTAAATGAAAATTAACAAAAAATAAAAGAAAAATGAAAAAAAAAAACAGGTTGAAAGAAATAACAAGTGATGACATGAACAAGATGCACGCTAACCCGATGTGCAAAAAATGTGCAAAACATAAATACCGATGATCGAATGGCGACTGATAAGGAATTTGAGGGGGGGATTGGTAGAGAGAGAGAGGGAGAAAGAAGCTGAAGCTGAGCTCAATTTCCAATTGAATTTATGAGCGCATGAGTCTGTACAGAGTCCATTCCAATGGACCGAATAGACAGACAATTATAAATCAAAGGTGGAAAAACTTTTTTCAACAATTTTCTACAGAAAACACGCTGTAACTCATAACTGCGAATGTCAATGCTGGGCGATGATTACAAGCCAACAATCTGTGTTCATATTGCTGTTTGGTGATGATGCCCGGTCGGATGAGAGAACGGCGTTAGTAACAGCGATCAAATGGTTTTTAAATTATCTTCCGTAAACTGACTTTGCAGACACAAATTTTTATTATGGAATATGTAGATGAGGCATTTTTTCCTTTTTTATTTATTTAAAATAATTGATTTTTATTAGGGGGTCTTCTCATTGAGCAACTTTTTTTTTCGACTTTTTTTTTTTTTGCATTTATTTATAGCTTGGGTAGTTGTGAATATGCCCCTAAAAGGATTTTTTGAAATTCGAAATAGTTTAGAGGATATAGCCTTCTTTGTCGAGCAAGATCTGCGCTAAAACGAGTAATTTTTGCGTTGCTTCAAACTTTAAACGCGTTTATCTCGAAACCACGTTTTTCGAACTGGCGGCCATGATATCTCCAGTTCAACTGAACCGATTTTCATGAAACAAAGTGGAATCGACGCAGAATTGTCACCATTCTCGGGTGAACCTCGACCATAATTTAAAAAATTTTTTTACTATTTTCTTTTTTACACTAAACTACAAAAAAAAAGCCCGAAATTGAAATTTTTTTTTGAATGGCCGCCATTTTGTCAAAAAAAATCACAAAATTAAGCTTGAGGTTCACCCGAGAATTACATCTATACTGATTATAACCCCGTTTTTTTTTTCCATTTCGGACGCTCCGGAGACCCGGAATCGTGGCGGCCGTGACGGCACCTTTTTTTTTAACCACCAACTTTAAAGTCTCATTACTTTTTGAACAGCCCACGTATCGAGGCAAAAAAAATTTTTTTTATTTACTTTGAACCTTTTGTAATACAATAAATAAAAAAAGTTTTCAATTATTCTTTGCGTTTTCAAAAAAGAATTTTTTTAAAAAGGGTCCAAAAAACGGGTTTTGAATGAGAAGACCCCCTTAATACCTTTGGTTGTTGATATTACAAATCGTTAATTGAAAATGTTTATTGAGTGTTAATACTTCGAGTAATTGCCCCAATTAAACGATTTGTTAATATAACAAAAAGTGTGATAGCCTGAGTTTTAACAACGAATTTGTTATATTGATTAAAAAATTGGTTGTATTTACGCACAAAAATCTTTCTGTGCAGTTAAAGGAGGTAATTCTTCATCTCTCTTCATCTATCTTTAAATCTCTTCTTCTCTCTTCATGTCTCTTCATCTCGCCCCATCTCTCTTTATCTCTCTCCATATCTCTTCATAATTCCTTCCCTCTCAGGGGTGTACCCAAGGGGGATTATAGTGGGTTCAAACCCCGTCCGGAATGCGATGGATCACCAGGGAACATAGGAACTAAGTCACATCTTAGCAACCAACCACCTCCGAGTCTCCAAAAAATTTCTGCTTACGCGCCTGATCTCGCTATCTCTGTCCTTTCATTGTCCTCTCTATCCACAAAGCCACTTGGTACGCAATAAATTGTTAGCTTAGACATCGCTGACTTTGCTGCGCCTTAAAGAAGGTGAGACGTGAATAATGTTTGCTATAAAGCTTTATGTTGATAGGAGTCGGTGTCTGACGGTCACTTGGTCAGTCGGTTGCCAGTGTGTAGATACAATTTTTTTTTTTTTTACCTAGTTCTGTATACGATGCCTTTTTTCCTAATTCTTTTGCAGCATTCGTATATGTATATCTGAGGTTTTTTCTCCCCATTCTTTTCAATTCAATCCTTTTTTTTATTGTTTCTGTCGTTTATGTTGTTGTTTTTGCTGTTGTTTTAATAGTGCGTTATAGCAATTCGTGATCTAAGATTCTGGAATTTAATAAAAAAATTTTACATACCTACATACAATACATATGTATACATATACTTATACTTATAAGTATATCCATCTGGTTATATTGGTCTGCGTCGACTTTTGAGTGCTGGTCTTGATTAATGCCCGTGCCAATTTTGTCCGATCGATCGATATTGCCCAAAGGTATTTCTTATTGTGGGGCATAAATTCTCAACGCGGACATGAGTTTTTGTTTTGTGTGTGTGTTTTTTTTTTCCTTTTCCTGTTAACCTTTTCAACATTAAATGCTTTTTCGTTTAAAATTGCATTTTATGTTCTTGCATGCATTGACCTTTGAGGTTGTTAATAAACCATTTAAATTTATGATCAAAATCGATTAGCTGCGGGGAAGGCGATTGAGGAATATTATATCTACTCCTACAAAGAGTCTAATTAGAAGTCAGATAGGCCTATGATAAGTATTTTCCAAATACGATTTCGCTATTGCACGGTCGATATTCATACGTACAATAGGTCAGGCGTGTGCGCAGGAAATTATTTTCCATGGGGTCTTAGGCATCAGGTCTTAGTGATTTCGCATATTTCAGATGTAGCTTGAACCCTTCCCCATTAATACAAGCCCCATGCGGATACCTGGGAGCCCTTTTTTTCCCAAAAAAAGCCCCGTAATTTCGAGGGAATGGCGACAAACAATCAAATCTGGTTTTAAGATTGAGGAACTAGATTTTTTCTTTAAATACCTAGGTACCTACCTACCTATGTATGTACGGTTATGATTGATGATGTGTCTTATGCCATGTCTTGTACGCTTAATTCTTTTGTTTATATTGAAAAGAAATGTTTGAGTGAATATAGGACGAACAATTTTCGAACATTACAAATGATATTGGCCGTGACCAAATCCGGAAAATTTGTTAAATCATGCATGAAATGTGAGAAAAAAAAAATATGAGAAGCGTGGTTCGTTTCTTTTTGATGCGTGGTGCGAATGATTTTCACGGCTTCTTTTCTAAATTTCAAAGAATAAGACAGGCAAGAAGAAGACCCAAAGCAGAGGACATATTACAAGAAGCAGTGAGAAGCTACTTAATTATTATATAGATATTCGAATGAACGTTTTTATTGAAAATTTGATTTTAATTGAGCGAACAAAATTAATTTTGTGTGATCAATTAGATCAAGTAGACGGAAGATAATGAAATCTCACGCTTCCTTAAAGCATCATAAAAGCATCTCCCTTTTTGAGGCACTTTTTCTGGCACTTTTTCTTTTTAAGTGAACCTGTCATTTTTCCCTTCCCTTCCATTCCATTCCATTTAATTCTATTCCCATTCGCTTCCTTCCTTTTCTTTTCATTCCCGTCTCTTCCCATCCTATCCGCTGGCATCATTTCTTTTCCTTTTCTTTTCCTTTCCTTTCCTTTCCTTTCCTTTCCTTTCCTTTCCTTTCCTTTCCTTTCCTTTCCTTTCCTTTCCTTTCCTTTCCTTTCCTTTCCTTTCCTTTCCTTTCCTTTCCTTTCCTTTCCTTTCCTTTCCTTTCCTTTCCTTTCCTTTCCTTTCCTTTCCTTTCCTTTCCTTTCCTTTCCTTTCCTTTCCTTTCCTTTCCTTTCCTTTCCTTTCCTTTCCTTTCCTTTCCTTTCCTTTCCTTTCCTTTCCTTTCCTTTCCTTTCCTTTCCTTTCCTTCCTTTCCTTTCCTTTCCTTTCCTTTCCTTTCCTTTCCTTTCCTTTCCTTTCCTTTCCTTTCCTTTCCTTTCCTTTCCTTTCCTTTTCCTTTCCTTTCCTTTCCTTTCTTCCTTTCCTTTCCTTTCCTTTCCTTTCCTTTCCTTTCCTTTCCTTTCCTTTCCTTTCCTTTCCTCCTTTCCTTTCTTCCTTTCCTTTCCTTTCCTTTCCTTTCCTTTCCTTTCCTTTCTTCCTTTCCTTCCTTTCCTTTCCTTTCCTTTCCTTTCCTTTCCTTTCCTTTCCTTTCCTTTCCTTTCCTTTCCTTTCCTTTCCTTTCCTTTCCTTTCCTTTCCTTTCCTTTCCTTTCCTTCCTTTTCACTTTCCTTTCCTTCCTTTCTTCCTCCTTTCCTTTCTTGTAATAGAGCTTTCCGTAGAACTTTCGAAGTCGATTTTTATCCGACCAAATAAAACCCTTGAGGATTATCTAGATATCTGTGAGATTATAGGAAGTTTCCAATTTGAGTCTTAAAATCGGGGACGTCCGATAAAATACGGAGCATCTGGCAACGCATATCTATAAACTAAACAATTTTTTGATCTGTTTGTTCAATAATTGAATTTCTTGGCAACCTGCAAGCTATATGACTGATCGCAATGATTTATTATTTTCAGTTTGAAAACTTATTTCTTTTATGGAGTTGAAAACTCCGAAAAATTAGCATTTAAAGCATAACAAAAAAACAATTTTTTATTGTTTTTCAAAAACAATTTCTTTGCTAAGAGCTTATCTCGCTTTTTTTTTGTTAAATTCTTTTAATTACTTTAATAACATCATTGAAAGAAAAATTTTTTTAAAATTTGTGTGATTTTTTTTATAAGTTTTCTACTTTAATTTGCGAGCGATTTTGCTGTGGAGGAGAGTATTGCAAGACTTCACGTAACAATTTGAATCAACAACAAAAACAAACAAAAAACACATACCCAAGTCATACTGAAGAAGAAAGCAAAATCTTCAGGCCAAAATAATAACAAAAACAACAACAACATAAACAGCAATAAAATCACTTCCTTCAGCGAAAGAACTAACAGAGTCGTGGCAGAAAAGGGGAACCTGGAAGTTGCTGCATTGAAAATGCTTCCATAAATTTTTCCCCCCAATGTACAAGGGATCACAGGTTACACGACAAGCGTTTTGCGAAATTGACGGATTACAGAGCACTGCCTATAGTCCCCTATAGCCTGGGGTTTTTGCACAAAAGGTGCCTTGCAAGGGCGTACCGAGAGATTATATTTGCCACAGTGGTATATTGAGCAATTATAAGTAGCAAGGTGTCATTTTCCGATTTTTTAAAATCGTCCGACAAATGTGAAATCAGGTTTTTTGAAGAAGAAATCTTAGAGAGTCCTGGACAATTAACCCAAAAAATCCGAAAAATTTTTTTTTTCCATGACGTATGAAGAATGATATGGAGCATAGAATGTAAGCTTTTTCGGAAAAATGCTAAGATATTTTGCACAATTATGTGTCGTTTGCAACAAACCTAATTAATTAACGGGGGTTATGTTGATGTTTTTTCATGTGATTTCATAAGTCTCTAAAAGACAATATATATAAATATTAAATATATCAATAAGGTTTCTGGTCTGTTTAGCTTAAAAACCGTAGAAATTCGGAAATGCTCATTTTGGAAATCGTTTGCCACACCCTAAAATAAACTCGATTTTATAGTTAGTCTTCATTTCGGAAAGACCTTCAAAATACCCTTCAAAATCCACTTGGCCCAAGCAAAAAGGACCAATATCATGGAAACTATCAAGGAAAAACGAAATTCCCCATACAAAAAAATCGTGTTTTTTTGGCATTTTCAGAGCACGATGCCACCCTTTAAAAACATTTTGTTTTGAAAATCTTTTATATTGTTAATTTTGTCATAATATTAACTTTCAAAAACCACTTGGCCCACAACAATTGCTAATCAAATTTGGCTGTACTGAAGTAAAATATGTAACAACGTTTTTCAATAAAGTTCATACAATCTTACAATGAAATAAGAAAAAATTTAGAGTATACTTTTAGGGTAAAAATTTTTCATATGAAAATTCATTTCAAAACAAAAGTTTATACAAAATGTGTGCTCTAACGAAATCGAATTTTTATGAAAACTTCAGAATGTTTTCCCTGCGTTAATTGTAAGCTCTGTGCAAAATTTCAAGACATTCTGACCAAAGGAAGAAATGTTACATTAAAAATTGATTTCGAGTTGTATTGGGGGTGGGTGGTAGGCGTGACCGATTTTGATGAAAATTTATATTTTCCTTAATTTTATTAAGATAAGGTTCAGTACCAAGTTTCATCACTGTGCGACCACTCCTTATAGTTCTTGCACTCAAATGTATTATGCGATCCCACTGTGTTATGGGAGGAAATTGGAAAAGCCCATTTCCCGGGTTTTATGTTTTTAAAAAAAAAAGTTCCAAAACAAAAGTTTATACTAAATATGTGATCTAACGGAATCATAAATAAAAATTAAATTTTTCCAAAACAGGTTTTTTGACACCTTGCTAATTATAAGACATTAACCGAGAAAAAAATAGGGGGGCGGGGGGTGTTTTCAAGAAGAAGTTTAGAGAGTTTTGGACCAAAAACCCAAAAAAAATTTATACATAGAATAAGCGAAAAATGCTAAGAATTTTGCCACCAATTTTTTTTCAAGAAACCTATTACAACTAGTCTAGTTTTGGACTAGTTCCAAACTGGTCCTAAAAGGACCAGTTTTTTTTAAATTTTAGTGCTAAAATTCTTAGAATTTTTCACTTCTTCTATATATTCATTTTCATCCAAATCGGACGCCATGAATTTTTCGGAAGTGAAAAATTCTAAGAATTTTAACGCTAACATTTTTTAAAAATATATATTATAAAATCCTTTTTTAAGGGATCAATTTTAAAGGGTCCGAAAAATTCATGACGTCCGATTTTGATGAAAATTTATATTATATATAGAATAAGTGAGAAATTCTAAGAAATTACAACTAGTCCTTTTTGGACCAGTTTGGAACTATACCCAAACTAGACTAGACTATTATAATAGCATAGAATAATAAACAATATGTTTATCGTCATCTCGGATTACAGGGGGGATGCCGAATTAGACACCGCACTGTTTATCCTTTTTGCTCTGCAGTAGACCCCTTGTTTAGAAAGAATTTTATACGGCCTCACTGGTGCTTCATCTTCATCTTTAAGTTATTCCGTCATAGGTATACATTTGTTCATTCTTTTGAGAATTTTGCGGCATTTGATGGTATTTGATGAATCGCTTTTTCAATTATCCAACGTTGAGTCGTTTCTTATTCGAAGTTCGCCAGCCGTCGCAACCGACGCGTCGTGCCGTCGCTCCGACAAGGTTATCGAAAAGAAGGCGTTCGAGGCTAACTTCGTTATTGATCAACGACCCTTGCTTTGAGTAAGATTAAGTCATAAGAAAAGGTTATTGTTTGCGCAAAACAATAGCGTTTGTGTGTGTCTCTACTCTGTAAACTGAATAGTGATCGGGAGAGTTACTCCGGGAGATAGATATCCCTCCTGCATTATTGATTCAAATGATGTGTTAGTTATGTGCTTTATTGTGAATAGTCTTTGTCTGTCAGTTCGTCGGTCTGTCCGAGTTCATTTTCTTTAAGATGAAAGTGAACAAGGCTATTGGCTTTTACAATTCAAACATCGATTTGGACAACGAGAATTGTTTGATCGATGCGGGAGCAGCGCTGCAGTAATATGGACTGACCCGAGTGTAGTCCCTAATGTTACCAGTACTAGTCCCTCATGTTCCGTATTTCATCGGACGTCCCCGATTTTAAGGCTCAAATTGGAAACTTCCTATAATCTCACAGATATCTAGATAATCCTCAAGGGTTTTATTTGGTCGGATAAAAATCGACTTCGAAAGCTCTACGGAAAGCTCTATTACAAGAATAAAAGAAAGGAAAGGTGAGGAAAGAAAAGGAAAGGAAAGAAAAGGAAAAGGAAAGGAAAGGAAAAAAGGAAAAGGAAAGGAAAGGAAAGAAAGGAAAGGTGAAGATAGAAAAGGTAAGGAAAGAAAAGGAAAGTAAAGGAAAGGAAAATAATAAAAAAGAAAAGAAAATGAAAGGAAAGCATTGGAAAGGGAATGAAAGGAATGAAAGGAAAGAAACGAAAAGAAAAGAAAAGAAAAGAAAAGAAAAGGAAAGGAAAAGAAAGGAAAGGTGAGGATAGAAAAGGTAAGGAAGGAAAAGGATGAAAAGGAAAGGAAAATAAATAAAAAGAGAAAGAAAATAAAAGGAAAGCATTGGAAAGGGAATGAAAGGAAAGGAAATTAAAGGAAAGGAAAGAAAGAGAAAGAAAAGAAAAGGAAAGGAAAAGAAAGGAAAGAGTGAGGATAGAAAAGGTAAGGAAAGAAAAGGATGAAAAGGAAAGAAGGAAAGGAAAGAAAGAAAGAAAGGAAAGGAAAGGAAAGGAAAGGAAAGAAAAGGAAAGTAAGGGAAAGGAAAATACGGCTGTTTTTGTTTTTTTGGGTCAATTGTCGTAAATTGACTGGTTCTAGGCTAGTCAAATAAGGAAAATAAAAAACTAATTTCTTAGTTGATTTTCTAAGTTGATGAAAGTGTCATTTACCGGCTACCTGGAGCGAGCTGCTACAATATGTATAACCGGTAGGATTTGGACCGGTCAAAGGCCAGTCCTTCTGCATACGACCTCATATACCATCCTAGTATACTTTTGTGCGAGCGTGCGCCGTTACAATCTCGTATACTTTGTATGCTAATGGTGGGCAGGTCGCTTACAGTCTCGTATACTTCGTAGGCAGAAGACACTTATGGCCGCTGGGTAAAAATGTATCGAAAAAGCCCGCAGAAGATTCGCTATAGAGAGAAATTCGTTATATAGGGGGGGGACTGTATTCTAGTCCCATAATGAAGTGTTAAGGAAAATCATTCCCATCGAAATCCGAAATGGGTTAAATTCACCTTAAGTACATAGAGAAGCAATCCATATGGTTGCGGAGTGAAATGATTTGTGTAATTTAAGGTATGAACGTTAAAGGAACTTCGAAATTTTTGTCAACACTGGTCAGCAAAATTCGAAAAACCAAAAAAAAATTGTTTCCCCAACAAAATAAACTTCGGCCGCAGTCTCAGTCTCAGTGTCAGTATCAGTCTCAGCGTGTGCTTCGATCGAATCATGGGCATTAAATTTGGCCTAGCAGCGATCATGACTCGATCATGACACGATATTATTTAGAGTGGAATAAATCAGAAGAGGCATTTGAACCGTCGATGACTCTCTCGAAACGAAAGTGCCTGATCTCACAGCATGAGTGTGCAGAGCTGCGAATAGCCGCGTGCGTTATTTATTCAATGAGTTTGATTAGTTCCAATAAAATTTATGGGCCTCACATACACACACACACACACATACACACATCCACGCAAACATGTTCGGGAAATTTGTAGATTTCTCCGAATGATATACAACGTTAATAAAATCAGTCGGCACAACTCGGATCGATCGTTAGATCTAAGAAATACTGCTTAACAGAATTTTTTCCTTTTTATTTTTTTTTTTTTTTATATTTTTCTGCTTTGTTTTTTGCTCTTTTTTGCTTTTTTTTTTAAATATTTTTGTTGTTGTTTTTGTCATTCGAATTGCACTCTAATGCTCTGGGGTATAAATTAGCCCACACCAAGCAGTTGCGTTTGTTGCCCATCGACGCATTTGGAAGTTGGCCTTTTTATAGCAACATTGGCAACAGCGAAAGGAAGTCGCGAAATCGCGTCGTGAGTTCTTATCTTTCGTTATCGCCGCAGTGCGTTTGCGCGTTTGTTGCGTTCTCTGCACTGGCATTAAGAATCTTTTATGTTAATTAGAAGCTACAAGAAGTTGCCTTCGACGATATTTTTCCATGTTCTTCAATCTCAAATTTTTTTTTTCTTTTTATTATAAGTATTTTTGTTTGCTCTTTGAATTTGTCTTTGAATTTTGAGACCCATTGAAAGGATAATTTAAAAGCTTTTAGAGTTTAGCACGTTTTTGGTTTTGACACTTCTACAAGAGCGTAACCAAAGAAAAGTGAAAGATTCGGAATTTTTCATTTCATTTCCCTTTTGTTCTTATAAAAGTGATCTCTATCGAAAGTTCATAGACAATGGATGGACCCAGTTTAAATGTTTTTTAATTCGCCACCCATTTTTGCGTATTTAATTTTGGTTCTTATTGTCGACCTATTCTGTGGAGGATAGATTGCCGATGTGCGTACGTGGGGAGGAACAATTTGGCAATGTTTGTCAACCTTGTGTCTGTCCGTTCCGTCCATGTCCAGTTTTCTAATTTCGAAAGTCTTGAGCTATCTTGATGCGAACAAGTGCAGACAAGTGCATTGTTGGACCATTTTTTAAGGGGCACTTTAAGTACCTTTAAGTCTGTTATTAAAAATCATAGAAAACCGCTCAAAAATTTGAATTTTTAGAGAAATTTTAAATTAAATTTTTGGTTATTTTTAAATGTTAGGCAGATAGAGAGAGACAGATACACAGAGAGAGACAGATACACAGAGAGAGACAGATACACAGAGAGAGACAGATACACAGAGAGAGACAGATACACAGAGAGAGACAGATACACAGAGAGAGAGACAGATACACAGAGAGAGACAGATACACAGAGAGAGACAGATACACAGAGAGAGACAGATACACAGAGAGAGACAGATACACAGAGAGAGACAGATACACAGAGAGAGACAGATAGAGAGAGAGACAGATAAGAGAGAGACAGATAGAGAGAGAGAGAGTAGAGAGAGAAGAGAGAGAGAGAAGAGAGAGAAGATAGAGAGAGAGAGATCAGAGAGACGAGATAGAGAGGAACATGATAGAGATGAGACAGTTAAGAGAGACAGATAAGAGAGAGATGCAGAGTCAGAGATAGAGAGTAACCTTAAAAAAAGAAAAGAAAGAGAGACATAGAGAGATAGATAGATAGAGAGAGTGAGACAGATAGAGAGAGAAAGAGAGAAAGAGAGAGAGCTAAGGAAAAAAGTTCTATAAATACCATCAACCATTATTTTATGTACTAAACATGACTTCATTGGCATTCAAGTGGGCCTCTTCCTTCTATTGCCATTCAATCAACTCCATTCCAACGTGAAGTTTGAATCCTTAAAAAAAAAAAAAAAAATATAAAAAACGACGGACCACCAACCTTTTCACTTGCCATAAGCCCGAACTGTGAAGTCTTTACAGCAATAAAATCCCATCCGAATCCACTCACTTAGTTATGTTTTAATTTTATTTTTTCCTGTTTGTGCATTTTATTGACTTTTTCCGCTACTTGATATGCACATGACCAGTCGCTGGCGTTGCTGTTGCCGTTGCCGTTCCTGTTGCTTATGCTACCGCTCCTACCAAGATTGCCGAGCTCTTCTTCTTCTTCTTCAACTGACTTGTGGCATAATGTGGCAAGACAATGACTGCATAAGTGACTCTTGAACGTAAAAATGGGAGTATTTCTTTATTATTATTTTCATTTTCATTTTTTTGATTTTCGATTTTATTTATTTCTATTTTATTTAAAAATTTATTCCTTTCGTTTGTTTATTGATGCTTACTGTTTGCCGTTTTCTGCCTGCCAGCCAGTTGTCTTTGCATACGCCTGGCGACGTGTGTTCTCGCTTTCCAACGCTTCCTGGCGATTGCTTTGTTTACCCTGTCAATGTCTCCATGTGGATTGTTTCTTCCTTCGAATTGTCGTCGTCGTCGTCGTCGTCTGCAAAGATCGTTTTCCTAGCTGAATCGAAGAATATTTTTTGCTGAACTTATTTTTTTATACCCAACACACTCTGTGTCGAGGGTATATTGCGTTTGTGCGGTTGTGTGTAACACCCAGAACCAGTTGAGATAAACTATACAAAATATATATAGAAATGATCAGCGTCACCAGGAAATTCGATTTAGCCATGTCCGTCTGTCTGTCCGTCTGTCCGTCCGTCTGTCTGTCCGTCTGTCCGTCCGTCTGTCTGTCTGTATACAGTTATCTTATCGAAGGAGTTGAGCTATCTCGACAAAATTTGGTATGCGTGCTCACGGGGACATGAGTAAGAACAAGTTCGAGAATGGACCCGATCGGACCATTTTTAGGGGTACCTCCAGTACTAGGGTCTGTTACGAAAATCACAAAAACTGCTCTAAAACCAGAGTTTTTCAAGAAATTTTGATGAAATTTGATATTTGAACATGTTTAAAGGCCAGTAATATTATTTCCAAAAATTAAAAAAGTGGGCGTGGCAGGGCGTTTTTCGAAAATTGTCTCCTACACCCGAAATTCAAATGGGACCTGAACGAAATTTGGCACTTATACTTCTTTTGTAGCCATAAACATCCTCCCAAAAAATTTCCTTGATCGGTCTATTTTTAAGGGTACCTCCATTACTAGGGTCTGTCACAAAAATCTCAAAAATGCCCCAAAATCGGATTTTTTTTTTGGAATATTTCAATGAAACTTAGAATTTGAGCGTATATTTAAGCCTCCGATTAGAATTCAAAAGAATTGAAAAAGTGGGCGTGGCAAAAGGGCGGTTTTCATAAGGAAATTTAACAAAAGTCGGTATATGGGGGCCTCTTATGGCCTTAAACATCTCTTGATATTAAAAATTATTTGAATATGTGTGTCTGTGTCGGGTATTCTATTGTCAGGCTCACCTGACTATAACACCCTTTCTTGTTCCTTTTTATTTTGATTTTTTTTATATTTATTTTTTATATTTTTATTTTTTTTCTACAGATCTAAAGACTCCTCTCTTTGGTTAACCTCTTCTTTTATACTGTCCATTAATCGTTGAGATCAAGTTTAGTCAAGTTCAACTCCATCATCGGTGCTTACATCTTGTCTGGCCATCAGCACACACATAAAAAAAAATTAAGAAAAAATAAAAAATAAAAATATCACTAAAGCCGTGAACAACGCCTTATACCGGCCAATGACTATCGGCTCTTGTCTTGTCTTTGGGTTTATTTTTTCCTATTTTTTTTTTTTTATATTTTATTTCTGGCCGTCTGGCGAGGTATTTCTTAGTCCCATCTCTTGTCGTGTTGTTGCGGCTATGTTATCCTAACGTTGTCATGATGGCCAGTGAAGCTCTCACATGCGAGCAGTTTACATTTTCGTTCAAGTTTTAGCCAAAGTCATTGGCATTGAAGGATTTTTCTTAAGCCAACGAAAAATAAAATTAAGAGCCAAGAAAAAACTATAAATAAAAATAAGAAAAAAAAAAAAAAAAACAGTAAAAATAAAATAAAAAGCAATCGCAAAACCATAAATTTCATGTTGACTTTTTACACTTTTAGTTGGCTTTTCACTTTATTTGTTTTTCTTATCTAAGATGACTTTTACGGCTTCGTTACCATTGTACGGCAATATGATTTTGGCTGAGGGTTAATATATTGCAGTTACATCAATTAAATATATATATATATATATATATATTGATTCCGCTTCTAGAGAGGGTAATAATTCAATTTTAGTGAAAAATTATTTCAACATTGACATTTATTTAACAGACATACACACATACATACATTCGCATGCAAATGATCGGCTGTTTTAACCTCCTGATCACTATTGTGTAATCACGAGCTGACTATTTAACTACCCTGCAGGAAATTTAAATAGTGAATCTATACTCTTTCTCTACTGACTGCGTCAACAGTACTACTGACCAGTTAAACCCGTCGCAAGGCTTTCCGTTATTGACATTTAGCATTGAGTTGTCATTGAATGTCAACAGTAGATCGAAAAACTATTGACGAACTATTGACATCGGTACTATTATGTAGACAAAAGGAGTACTCTTTCGTTTTTATAAGGAGACACGTTGTTGACATGGTCAATAGAGATTAACTATACCTCTTAAAAGTACAGTTTCTCTAATGACACCGCCTATAAATACCGTTGACATTCGAACTAGTTCTCTTGTCTATATTGACGTCAATATAGACCCCAAGCGACACAGATATCAAATTTGGAGAGTATTCTTAGACATAAAACTCTTTGAATGCTCTTTAGAAGGTCTTTGAAAAACTTAATTATCTTTGAAAACTCTCTGAAAAGTATAATAAAAACTTTAAAAAACATCTTGTCTCAAAAAACGCTTTCAAACTTCTTTAGAATACTTTAAAAATCGGATGTCTTAGAAAGCTCTCAATACACTCTTTGAACAGCGTCCGAAGACCGATTTCCGAAATTGTTTTTTTTAACTCTTCGGAAACTCTCATATTGGTATTTCAAAGAGGTAACACGTTCATATTTAGAAAACTCTTCAAAACACATTTTAAAGAGCTTTGTGAGAGTAAGGCCTCTATATTCCTGTTTATAAAGACCTTTCAGAGATTTTCAGTGACGTCACGTCTTTGGAAACTCTTACAAAGAACTTATTGAGAGGGAATAGTGAGTAATTACATTTTATTGCTTGTTTTTGACATTTTTCTCATTTACGCAGGGTTGACATTAACAAGTGAGAACAGAAATAACAAAAGCAAAATAAAAATACAACTCTTACCAGGGGTGCTATTTACATTGAAACAAAAAAAATCTTGATGCAACTCTAAGTTTGTCTGCTCACTATTGAGACGTTTATCTTTTCAGAAGGTCTTCAAAAGACATTTGGAAATCCGCCATCTTTTTGGAACGAAGTTGCATGAATTTATTTCTAAACAATCAACGAACAGTTTTTTATGCTTTATGAAAATATTGACTTTAAATTAAGAAGGGAAAATGCCTGAAATAAGTTTTCTATTATTACAGAATAAATTTTAAAATAAACGGAAAGAAAATTTAAAAAATAACGATTTTTAAACTTAAAAATTTTTACAAAACATTAATATTTTAAAGGCGCGTGAAAATTTAGTGGGGTAGAATATATCGTATCGCCGATGAACTGATCTCCGTTTTCATTTTTATGTTCAAATAATCGGGATATTTCAATACAATTTTTCATAAATTTTTTGCTAGATTATAATCTTCACACGTGTCCTTTTGTGTTCAAAATATTTCCAACATTGAATATGTAGGACGTCTTTTGTGTTTTTTCTTAAAGAAAAAGAAATAGGATATATTTTATAAAACGTATGAGCATATTTGCGTCTCTATCACGCACACTGACTGATGATGACATCATAATTCAGCCTTTCAAAAGAACTCTTAAAGATGTTTTAAAGATCTTTCAAAGAGTTCTCAAAGACTTCCTAGAGAGAAAACTGATTTTTTGTCAAGTCTCTAAAAACTCTCATAAGGCCCCTAAGCCCCGCCTTTTTGCGTCCTTTTAGTCTTTAGAAGGTCTTCAAGAGCGCTCAAAGAGCTTATCTGAGAGCATTAGCTCTCATTAATTAGTCTCTGAGCGCTCTTGAAGACCGTTTAAAGACAAGTTGTGTCGCTTGGGACATGAGGCCATATGGCGACAGGTTTCCTGCAGGGTATGGATATTCTTAGCTTACAATCAAGTTATCATTTCATTACCTATACACATGTACAAATACATATATTGTATTGCGATTTTTCTTTTCTGCATATTTTAATATCTTATGCACCTGCTTAATGAATCAACGTCGATGATTAATTTTAATAATTAAAATGAAATTATTCAATTTTTTTGAAATTTTCTGCAAAATTTCTAAGCGTGAAGATGTCCATTAAGAACATATCTTCAATGATTGTTTTTTAAAATCAATTTTTATACTCACATGCGATTTTTTATTAGTTTCGAATTAAAATATTAGACGAACCTTATCTTTCTGGCTGTTTAAGGGGTTATTCTGATGGAAACGCAGCGTTTTTTTATTTATTTTTTTACAAGACAATAAATTTCATTCATTTAGTTTTCTTATATGTTTTTATTTAGAACTTAATCTGCATTAGGGATGGGCAAAAAACATCGATATTTTCAAAACGATATATCGAAAATTTCTACTGATATTTTTGTTCACCGATATATCGTACATCGATGTATTTTTTAGGATATCGAAAACGATATTTTTCTCACATCAAAAATTATAAAAAGCATTCTAGCGCGAAAGACGAGGCGTGGCGTCGCATACAGTTTCAATATAGCCTCTTGAAGTCAGAAGTTTTTAATTTTATCGCATTGCCCTGACGAGCGCAACTAACCGTTCTATGTTCTACTTTGGTGATACACCCGAAACACCCCACTGTACACAATCATGTTGCCTGCAAGTATTGCATAATGCCAAGGCGTATAAAAAATTTCACTTTTTAAAGACTTAGGAAGAAGAAATTTCAAAAAAAAAAAAATGGAGCCTTAAATTTCTCATTTTTAAATTTCCGGATAATCTCTCTACATTTAGAATAACTCCTTGTCGTTCTTCTGGGAGGACCCCGTCATGCATACATTTTTTGCCCTTACACTGTCATTCTTTTCATAAAACCGCGCATAACTTCAAGCAAATGTCATAGTGTGAAGGCCGCTTATAATAGGCATATTTTTTATTTGTAGTTATAATATCGATATATCGAAAACCCGATATTTCTTCCCCGATATTATCGTTTCAATTTCGATGCTTTTTAAAAACATCGATACGATATATATCGATGTACTTTCCTATTTTGCCCATCCCTAATCTGCATAAAATTTTTTAAAATTTTTTTTACATAGTTAATAAATTTTTTTTTTTTTTGGTCAAAAATACACTTTAAAAAAATCAAGTCGTGGGGCAACATGGTAGAGGCTGTTCAGGTTGTTTACGATCATAAAATCGAATAGACTATTGTGAGGTAGATCTGTCGCTATCGTCCGTACCAGAATTATAAAAAATTTATTAAGAGAAAAAAAAATGGCGGACTATGTACAGGAAAAAAAGTGTTGAAAATTGTGATTTTTTTTTGTAAAAAATCATTTAAAAAATTATTAATAAATTTCGGAAAAAACCAATTCTGGTACCTGCGAAAGCTATAAATAAGTTGAAGAATATATTAAAGTTTCAAAGCAATCGGTTTGATAGTTTGGCCTGTAGGATGTTGCCCGTGCCAGAAAATGACGCTTCAAGAGTAGTGTTGAAACGATACCATGAAAGTATCGATACCAGTACTCATTTAACGTAACGAGATTAAGTATCGATACCACTAAAATACCGAACCAAATGTATCGATACTGGGTAGTACTTGCTCAAGATTAAGCAAATTTTTATGATTCTTGGTATTTAGACATCATAACACAGGTAGTACAATACTTCAGGGTTTTAAAACAAATACGGCACTTTGCACTTGTCGAATCCAAGCGCGTACAGACCTTAGACTTGGCCATTTCTTTTTGAATTACTATTTCTTGTCCGTGCTGCCAATAATTTGGCGCAGGTTTAACCTTAATTTGTAAAAATCCCTTTCCTTTCCTAGGAAAATGGTTACGAAAAATCCATTTGAAAATGAAATCGAAAAAGTCCCTCAAAAAGGGAAAAACCCCTCAAATTTGCAGCACTAACACAAGGAAAAATATTATGAGTAAATACTGAAATTAAAGTATCGATACCGCAAAAATACTTGGTGGTAAGTATTGAGTACAAAATATACTCAGTATCGACTAAAAGTATTCGATATCAAGTAGTATTTACTCATTTTGTTTCAACACTATTCAAGAGCAGAACAAGTCGTTTGGGGGTGTGATTGTGATTTCCACCATAGCCTGTCTATGGCTATGTCTTTCAACTGTTAAATGCACTCTAATATGTATGAACAAGGAGATCAGTTGTTTTTTTTTTCCAATTTTAAATTCTTTATTTTTTACTGGGAATTTTTACAAAAATCAATT